>BSBK01000089.1:775000-1127500 GCA_027943335.1 Chamaecyparis obtusa
AACTTGCTCTTAGTGAAGGTTTTGGTGAAGATATCAGAAACCATCTCAGAAGTCAGAAAGTAGTGAAGGTCGATGACGTGGCCATCGATGAGCTCCTAGATGTAGTGCATGTGGACCTCTATGTGTTTGGTCTGATGATGATGGACTAGATCCCGTTAGATCTGAATGGCACTCTAGTTGTCACAAAATATGATTGATGTTTGTCTGATCTAGATACCAAACTCAATGAGAAGATTTTGAAGCCAAATAGCCTTAGTGGAAACATTCACAACCCCCTAATACTCAGCCTCAGTAGAAGATAGAGAAACAACAGACTGCTTCTTGCTCAACCAACAAACATGACCCAAACTAAGTGAGAATTTGTAACTTGAAGCAGAATTGTGATCCTAAGAATCACCTGCCTAATCTAAATATGTGTATGCCACCAAGTCAAGCTCAATACCCATTGTGTAGTGAATCCCAAAACTATGAGAACCCTAAATGTAGTGAAGGATCCACTTGGCTTCTTTCTAGTGCATCTCATGAGGCTCCTACATGAATTGAGAGACCATGCCTACAACATATGAAATGTTAGGTCTCATATGAGTCACATAAATGAGACTCCCAACAAGTTGTTGGTACAAAGTACCATCAACAAGTAGAGAAGAACAATGAGCCTCAAGTTTGACTCCAGAAAGAAAGGGAGTCAAAGTAGGCTTACAGTCAGCTATATGAAATCTTGAGAGAAAATCTAGAGCATACTTGGACTGTGTGATGGTGATCCCGAAAGAAGAATGAAAGATCTCAATCCTGATAAAGTAATGCAACAAGCCCAAGTCAGTCATTAAAAACCTATCATGAAGGGCAGTTTTGACAACCCCAATGGCGGATGAAGAACTCCATGTGATCAACAAGTCATCGACATACAAAACCAAAAATAGGAGCGAATCATCCTGTTATAGAATGTAGACATTGGGATTAGAATGACATTGAGTGAACCAAACTGATAGAAGGAAGGAGTCTATCATGGCATACCAGGCCTGAGGAGCCTTTTTGAGGCCATAGAGAGACTTCTAAAGATGGAACACAAGTGACGAATCCTGAAGGAACCCCTGTGGCTGCTCCATGTAGATGTCCTCATAAAGTTCACCATGAAGAAAAGCACTCTTCACATCCATCTGATGTACTTCCCAATGATTAGCTACAATAATGGCAAGAACAAGTCAGATGGAATTCATTTGGGCAACTGGCGCAAAAGTCCCAAAGTAATCAATCCCAGGAACCTAGGAGAATCCTTTGGCGACCAAGCAATCCTTATGCTTGTCAACTGACCCATATATGGATTTTTTTTTTTGATAGATCCACTTACATAAAACAAGTTTTCTTCCCTTAGGAAGAGGGACAATATCCCAAGTGTGGTTCCTCATCAAGGAACTATACTACTCCTTCATAGTTGTGTCCCACTCAGGAATACCAGAAGCCTCATGAAAAGACTATGGATCTGATGTAGTAGTAATGAAGACATGTGGAACATCTTGGAACTATGAATGATTCTTCCTGGTGTCTAATGGATCCCCAACCCAATCACCTACAAACTACAAGGTCTATCTAGCCCAAAGTGGACCGAAAGATGGAGAATCTAGAGGAAAATCATCAACCTCTGAATGATGACTAGGAGAAGGAGGTGAGTCCTTTGAGTCACTCTCTACATCAGAAGTGGAGGTAGAAGAATGCTCAGGTGAATCTGAATCATCAGAATATTTGTCCTGTATCCCAAGTGACTCCAATGTCAAAGTAGAAGGAGTTGGAGAAGTGATAGAAAGTAAGCTCAAAGAGCCCTCCTCAAACTAAATACTACTCTCAATGAAAAAATCATGTGTAGTAGGGTGGAGAAAATGATAACCCTTCACCCCATCAGGTTAACCTACAAATATGAAAGGTCTGCTCTGCAGATCCTAGGACTTGCATTTCTCTGCATGAATGTGGGCCCATGCAGGAGAACCAAAAACTTGAAAGTGCTTAACTGATGGTTTTCGACCACTCCAACATCAAAAGGAGTGACTCCCTTCAAGGCTCGATGAGGAACATGTTTCTGGATATTACAAGCATAGTTAATGGCCTCTGCCCAATACTATGGTGCAAGAGATCTAGAGTGAATAATGCAATACACCATTTCCTTCAAGGACCTATTCTTTTATTCTGCAACACCATTCTATTGAGGATTGTAAGGAACTGAATGCTGCAAATCAATCCCCTTTGAAGTGCAATACCTCTCAAACTGATGGTTGACATACTCACCACCATTTTTAGTGTGTAAAACTTTGATGGCTTTCTCGGATTTCTTCTCTACAAAAGTTTTGAATTCTTGAAAATGATCAAATACCTCTGACTTTTGTTTGAGAAATTACACCCAAGTATATCAAGAAAAGTCATCAATGAATGTGAGGACATATCAGGTCCTACTGAAAGAAGGATGTTGAAATGGACCAGCCAAAACACTGTGAACTAACTCTATATCTATGAAGCTCTCCATGCCTTACTTTGTCAAACTTTTCCTTAGGATGCTTACCAAGAATGCAACCTTGGAAAATACCACCTGAAAACTAAACTGAAGGAACCTTGTGACCATGCTCTATTGGTTGAGCTATTGCAAGTAGTGGAGGTTTAGATGGCCAAATTGCTCATGCCATAATCTACTCACATCATTACAATGAGTGAGAAAAATCATCGAAGGAGAATTAGGAACAAAGTGAGAAAATGGATAGAGTCGTGATTGATGATCTGCTCTCCCAACTGCAAGTGTAGAACCACTGTGTAACACAAATTTCTAGTGAATCAGGAGTGAAATCAACCCACTTACTTGAACTTGTGTGAGTGATTTGTTATACCGATAGGAGATTAGTTGATAATGAGGGAACACAAAGAACATCATGGAATGTTCCATCCCCAACATAAACAAACCCTCTCCCACACACCTTAACAGGAATGACATCACCCATAAAAATAGAAAGCATAGAACATGGCTCCAAAGATGCAATTTATTCCTTAGATGAATCCATGTGGTGTGAAGCACCTAGATCAAGAACCCCAATGGATGGTGAAGAAGCAATGACAACAAGGGCCTTGCCCTTTCCTTTCCCCTTGCTATTTTCTTTTGCCTTGTTAGACCCCTCATTAGAACTTTGTTTGATAGACTCAAAAACACTGATACTATTCTTCTCAGGAATGTGTCAAGTGATCAATTTGTTTCTTTAGACATTTATGTTCCTTTTACAATAGGCACATTGGACCTTCTCTTTCTTAGGCTTGTCACCCTTGGAAGATTGGGTCTCATAAGTTTCTTTTGAAGCAACCGATATTTGATCCTTCTTCTCCTTGCTATTCTTTTGTTTCTTATCCTTACTATTATTGTTACTACTTTGTCCTTTTTGTTCTTTTGTGCCTTGGTTGGCAACCAAAGCATGTGACTTAGAGGACTTAAGAGTGCCCATTTGGATTAGCTTGTCATGCTCCCAAGTGAGATTGACAACAAAATCATCTAAAGATGACATGGTGAATTGAGTAGCAAGTGCACCCTTAGTAGCATAGAAGGTAGAAATAAACACATAATATTCTAAACTTAGCTTAGAGAGAATACTAAGAATTAGTTGTTCATCTTTCTTTTCAATTCCACATTGTTTTAACTACAGCCTTAATGATTTCAATTTTGAGAGAATGCTAAGAATCAGTTGGCATATAAAGTAGAAATAAACACAGAATATTCTAAACTTAGTTTAGAGAGAATACTAAGAATCAATTATTCATCTTTCTTTTCAATTCCACATTGTTTTAATCGTAGCCTTAATTATTTCAATTTAGTGAAGAAATCTTGGATTGTGTTGAAATTTCCTGGACTTAAACTAATTAGTTCATTCTCCAACATATGACCCCTCATTACATCTTGTGTGCCAAATAGTTTTTCAAGATTTGTCTAGATTTCATTTGGTGTATTGAAAGACTTAATGTGAAAGAGAAAACCAGGAGAAACAAACAAACATAATGTTCCATATGCCCCTTCACATTTGTTAAACCACTTTGGCTTATCTTCATCTTTAGCAGGTTCAGTTTCAAGTCCCATAGTTATCCTATTTAATCCATATTTCCTTAAGTAAATTATCATGCGTGATTTCCACTCAAATTAATTGTATAGAATTAGGATGGGCACATTTGTTTGATCCATGATGATGAAAAGTAGAGAAGAAATGCTGAAAAGAAGAGAACCCAACCAAGACAACCCCCCCCCCCCCTTTTCACTCAATTTAAAGAATTCCCCCAAGAAAATATGATTTGGCACTTTATATTAGTGCGTTTACAACTACCACTAGCAATAAATACTAAGTGGTCTTCATTTCAATGTATTACAAAACCCTCACGAAGAGCATATGCTAAAAATATAATTTTGGCACAATACTCAGAGAAATAAACAACACCACTGTGATCTACTTGAAAAATTATGCACTTTAAAAAAAAAGAATCGCCTCGATACTATTGGAGTTGATGAGTAAACAACCCATAGCTCCCAAGAACACCTGTCACAAAAAGAGAGATAAGAAAGAAGCTAGAGAGGCCTAAATGTATGGATCCATGAAAGAGGAGACATTCTTGATGTGCAAAAACAAAAGTTGCAATTCAATAAAATGAATGTTTCTCAATAAGATTACAAGAGGAGATTAATCCTTATAAAAGGAGATCAAAACCCTAAAAGGGTGAACAAACCTAGGTTGCATGATAATAATTAATAAAGAAATTAATTATTATATGCCTAAAGTTTATCTTAACCCAAAAGAGACAATAAGTGACTTAGTAATTAAATCCATATGTTTTAATTAATAAGAAAACAACTTATTACTCTAACAACCCCCCTTAAGATAAACTTTGGGAGAAGCTAAAAACCTAAAAAGAACAACTAAAAGCAAATGGGTCTTGATAACAAAAGGCCTGATCAGGTACCCAAGTACAAAAGAGAGTCTCTAGAAAGTGGAGAAATAGAGAAAACTACATGGGAAAAAATCTACTCCAAAAAGAGACAAAGACTAGTTTGAAGTATTGAAGATGCCTCCAAAGTTAGGAAAAGTTCTAGAAAATAGGAACAAGGATGAACATGTAGATCATCACTGAAGCAAGAAGTTGCAAACTCTATCAAGAAGTAACTGATGATCTAAAGATCCTCCACTAAAATATGACCAGGTAGAGAAGACTGTAATCTACATGAGTGCTCTCAAATGACACTACTCGAATCAGGAGGCAAACAAAGGCAAGCAACTAAAGTCAAAGATACAGAATGTTGTAATCTGCACGAGTGCCCTCAAATGACACTACTCAAATTAGGAGGCAAAAAAAGGCAAACACCTGAACTCAAAGATATATATGGCATAAAAACACCAAATTATGAAGAGCTGATCAATCAAAGCTAGAAGAGTGCATCCAAAAAATAGGAAAAAGAAGAGTGTCCATATGGTAAATGATCCATCTCATTGGAATGCATAGGTACCCATCCACTGCATCTGCTTAGTACATTGAATCAAATACTAAATACATAACTCACATTATCAAACCAAGGAAGTAGTAGAACCAATAGTAGAAACCCCCCCATAATGCTGACAAGAAAGTAATGACAAGTACACTAAAAAGATCATCCAATATGAACTGCATGTTGAAGAATAATCTGAAACATCGAAGGTGCAGAGAGAGTACAAACACATATAGAGATACGTGAGGCTAATGTCATTGGAGGAATGCTCACATGAATAAAGTAGATGCCAAAAAAAGGCAAACATCAAACCCCCCTGGCACTTTATAATGGACTGTGAGTACATAGAGCACGAACATGTGCAAGATCCCATACATGCAATAGAATGACACTTTATCTCACTACGTGTGCATAAAAGAATGCTACAAAAGTGAAGTATACACTGCTCAAAGAAAAGTGAATGCTGCTGAAACAAAAGAAAAGCCTACGATGAGCCATCCCTCAAAGGGAAGAGATCCTAGGACCTACAACATCCAAGATATCCACCAGATTAAAAAAATGCAAGAAAATGAATAAAATATACTTGGAGCATAATCTAGAAAAATGACTCAGTACTGGAAAGGTCTCAGAAAAAGCTTTTCAATGATATATCATTTGCCCAAAATGGAGTCCAGATGTGCAAGATAGAGCTCCCAGAGTGCAAAAGTAAACATCTGGCTTTGAAAGTAAAAAATACCATCAAAAAGCAAAATTAGAAATTAAAACCTCCAGATTTGGATAGAGCTCAGAACCAAATTTTTGATGATCTCTCGTTTGCCCAATTTCGACACCATATGCTCAAGTTATGAGAAAAAAAAAAAGGTAAGCTAAAGGGCCCAAAAATGGTGTAGAAGAGTGTTGATGCATGCTGACGTAAGCAAATGATCAGCTTAAATTTGATGATCGTATGGTCTTCAAGGCCAAAATCCACCTGGGTGCTAAAAACTGGGCCCCTGGTCACCATACGACTAGGGGCTGAGGCTGCATCCACTAGAGGGTTAAATTTGATGACCAAATGGCCATCACTGCCCAAAGGAAAACAAAATTTTTGAAAAAATTGCATGTGCACCTCGGGATGCATGTTAGGGTTGTACAAACCTGGTGTGCAAATTTTTTTTGACTCAGAATGCAACGTCGTCCAAATTGGACATGCCTTATATGGAAATGGGGGTTCTTGGCTACTATAAGCTCAACGGTGAGGTCTGTTTGAGCAAAAAATGTTCCAAAATCCTAGTGACAGCCTCAAGGTTTGTCTTGAGGTCAGTTACAAAATCATTTTTACCACCGATTCCATACTTTGTCCAAATTGGACAAATTTTATATGGATCTAGGGGTTCTTGGATGCTCTAAATGCAATTGTTAGGTCCGTTTGAAGCCAAGATGACTAGAAAGAGAGGTCCCCCCATATTCAACATAAAACCCTCTAAAATGCAAATCTTACGAACACAGCTGAATCTCTCAAAAAGATGACAGGGGCAAATAGATATGAAGCTTTGATACCATATTAGATTTGATGAGTAAACAACCCACAACTCCCAAGAACACCTGCATATAAATACCTGTCACATAAAGAGAGAGAAGCAAGAAGCTAGAGATGCCTGAACGCATGGATCCATGAAAGAGGAGACATTCTTGATGTGCAAAAACAAAAGTTGCAATTCAATAAAATGAATGTTTCTCAATAAGATTACAAGAGGAGATCAATCCTTATAAAAGAAGATCAAAACTCTAAAAGGGTGAACAAATCTAGGTTGTATGATAACAATTAATTATTATTTGCCTAAAGTTTAGCTTAAGCAAAAAGAGATAATAAGTGACTTAGTAATTAAATCAATATGATTTAATTAATAAGAAAACAAATTATTACTCGAACATATACAAGGTCATATGAGAAAGTTATGATCCTCTAGAAGTTCCCAAAATAAGAACTGTGCAATGTCATGACTGAGAATTTGCAATTTTTAAAAAATCTCTTCATCACAATAAAAAAAACATCTGCACTAGTTCATAGAGAACAAAAAAATAGCCAAAATAAAAAAAATCGTGAGAAATGGAGTTTGTATGAGCAAGAATGGAGCATTTGAAAACTGGCTTAAGATTTGTAGCTGCCAACGAAGAGGGGTACTATTGTAGCTTTATGAGTTCAATTTTGCAAAATTTACAAATTGCATGCAAAATCAAAAGGATACCTAATTGGTTTTTCTGTGATGCGAACAAAACCCAAAAGGCCTTTGTCTTAATAATGTACAAAAGATGTTGATCCACTGTAAATAAGATGCCTTTAGCTACACAAAATGACCCCAACAACCAAAAAATGACATGTTAAGGTTGAATCTGTTACCTAAGACATGCTATGGCTTGCTGGAACTTGCAATATTGATTGAAAACACCAAATATGCAAGATGGTTGTCAGATTTGAGCTTTAAACCCCGGTTCCATAGATGTGTATGATGATCTCTAATTTTGGTGAAGCGAAAGCCAAATATGACTTTATCAAGCCTCCTGGATGTGTTGGAACAACTACAAATGCTACAAGTATAACCAAAAATGTTGCAATCACCCAAATTTCATAAAACACATGTGCAAACCCCAAAGATTAAAAAAGGTTTCCGTAAAACTTTTCTGATTCTCAAGATCATCTGAAGATGCGAGAGAAGAGCATATTGGGTTTTTTTGAAAATTTCAATAAGATTTATTAGACCCCCCCCCACCCCGAATCTCTCAAATATGGAAACTAAAATCTACTCTTTCACATATAACAACTTTGATACCATGTTAGAATCTGAAAAGATTATTAACCCATAAAACTTGTGCAAAGAATGGATATCTAAACTATGAAGGCAAATGATACGAAATCATAATAGCAACACAGAGTTAGTCTCCAAGAGAGTAATGCAAATGCTAGAAGCAAAATATCATTAAGAGGATGCAAAAGAAAGCAATATGAAATACAAGCTAGGTAGCATGCTTATATAGACTAGGAAGAGGGAGGAGGTGGCAACACCGACCAATGAGGAGCAACCATCTATCAGAATAAATATAGAAAAGTATCTTCCCAAGATAGCTAATGAATGCTCACATGTAGGAAGGTGACACCTCGCAACCACTCACCTAATAAGACATGCTTTATTAACCTAAGTGAGATTAATAAAAGTGTAGGAAAAACCTAATAATATAGGGAAAAATAAATAACCCACTTGGAAATAAAAACCTACACTAACAAAAATTGTCTTTTCAAAATAATTTCAAAAAATGTGTAAACAAATTTTCTTAGAATATTGATGACATTTTCTTACATTTTCCAAATATGTTTCATTGAACCAAACCTATGACAACTATGACACATCTCTTACACATGTGTACTTGAAGTACACATTGAGCCATCACATCTCAAGTTGCTCACACATGTGTGAGAAAACTTGGAATCTTTCATGGATTTTGTGTCCCTCATGTGGCACCTATGTGGATGCCACATGTGATCCACCTCACCCCAGCCCTCCAAAATTTTATAAATAGGAGCCTTGCCAAGAGTAAATCATCCATCATTTGTATATTATAGTTATATAATGCTAGTTTATTGCTTAGAGTTATTTCCTTGCATTTAGTGTTTTTTACTAACTTGTTTGGTAGCTTGTTTTCATTAATTAATGGTAGATAGCTTGCATTTAGTTCATTTCCTACTTCTCATATTGACATTGAATGCTTTAGGCTAGTTCTTTATAACTAGTTCTTCAGTTCATTTAATACCATCCTCATTTAGTTTGCATTTAGTATTTTTCATTTTTCATTTTCTTTTAATCAAAGTGGGATTTAACATATTGTGTTGGGAGAGCACACCCACAACCATCTCTAAGAGCTTAAATCAAGCAAGTCTTGGGTGCACTTGCTTCATGCTCATTGGAGGTTATTGTGGAAGCTTCTTGTTTTAGTTTTGCAAGTTTATAAACATGTTACTTAATATTGAATATGTTATTTATCCCTAACATTTACATGTTTGAGCTTGCTCCCAACATGTAGGTTTTCATCATATACACATTTCTACCCTATTCCCACACATTTAGGATGTTTGACCCACTTTGACCAATCAGGGCACCAATTACCATACAAGAGAAATTTGGCCTTTAGGCCTTACAAATTGAGTCAATGTTTATCAAAATGATACAATATGGTCCTAAGGACCTTATTACATTCCAATTATTCATGAATGACCACAACCTTGATTAAATTATTCAAAAGATCCTATGGATCCATGTGTGCTCTGCACCATACTCCCAAGGTGATAAAAATATCAAGTCCCATTTGAGATGAGATCTTCCACTACAACTCCTTGTTGTTTGATATCTATATTAGTCATCCATTTTTCCTCCTCCTTTAGGAAACCCTATCATTTGACTAGACATTCTTTGTAGATCTTCCCTCTAGTCCTTTTCACTTTCCTTCTATCAAGTATGCACTCCAACTTCATTGGTTGGCTCGGGGGTAGTTCTTTGACCCAGTCCTTAGTCTCTTTGGCCTCTTCATTTGCATTAGATCCTGCATTCATGGAGCTTTTAAAGGCATGCAAGTCAAATACATTAAAAATGGGTGAGATAGCTACCCTAGGAGGTAATTTTACCTCATATGCATTAGTGCCAAATTTATGAGCTATTTTGTAGGGCCCTATTTTCTTCATCATTAACTTGGTGTATTTTCCCTTGGACAGTCTATCTTTCTTCAAGTGTGTCATCACCAAATCTCCAACTTTAAACTATAAATCCCTTCTCTTCACATTTGCCTTCTTATATTTCTCAATACTATGTTGAAGTGTCTCCTTTACTTGTTGATGTATATCCCTCATTACTATAACAAAATCCTCTGCTTCTACACTTCTCTTATCAACATCTTGTAGGTCTCTGAGTTCAAGAACTCTTCACAAGTGCATGTCATAAACTATTTCAAAAGGGCTCTTCCCTATGCTTCTATTTGTATAATCATTATATGCATATTATGCCTGGGGTATAATCATGTCTCAAGCATTCCCATGCTCTTTTGTTAGGTATTGTAGTAGATATCCAAGGATCTATTGACAACCTTAGTTTGACCATCTATTTGGGGATGATATGCAGAGCTAAATGACAAATTGGTCCCAAGATTTTTTGAAAGAGTTCTCCATAAATGTCCTACAAATTTTGAGCCCCTATCAGAGACTATGTGAAGAGGTAAGCCATGTATGCTCACAACCTCCTTGAAGAAAAATATTGCAATGTGTGAAGCATCGTTGGTACATTTAAATGTGATAAAATGGTCTATCTTATTGAATCTATCCAAAACTACATCAAAACATTCCCTAGTCCTTTGTAATCCTAGCAAAAATTCCATATTAACACTCTCCCATGGCATATTAGGAGTTGGAAGAGGGTGATATAATGTTGCATTAGGGGTTGATCCTTTTTCTCTATGACATATGGTACATCATTCCACAAACTTCTTGACATCAACTTGCATCTTAGGCCAATGATAAAACCTCCTAACCTAGTCTAAGGTCTTGTCCAAACCAAAGTTTCCCCCCCCACAAAAAATAAAAATAAAAACCCCACTATGTTTCTTCATCAATATGTTCTTTCTCATTAAGCATTTGGGGGCACATAATTGACTACCCTTAAACAAAAATCCATCCTAAAACATGCATTCAAAATATTTACTAGTGACATAAATCAAAAAACTTACTACAAACCTCATAAATGTCCTTGAAGTTTGCATCCTCCCCATACATATCCTTGAGGGATTCAATCCACATAATCTGCAACTGAACCTCTTGTATCACTAGTGCTCTCCTACTCAAAGCATCTTCCACTTGGTTGGAAAGACCCTTCTTGTGCCTAATGGAGAATGTGTGAGCCTGCAACTTCTCCACTCACTTCATATGCTTGTGATATAGCTTATCTTTCCCATTCAAAAAAATTAGTGCATGATTGTCAGTATAAACAATGAATTCCATGGGTAATAAATAATGTATCCATTTTTTAAGATCTTGTACCATTGTGTATAATTCTAGGTCATATGAGGAATACTTCCTCTTTGCATCATTGAGTTTTTCACTAAAGAATATCACTGGTCTTCCCTCTTGACTCAAAACTAACCTTATGGCTTGATTGTTGGAATCACATTTGATAGTGAACACTTTGTTCAAATAAAGAAAAACCAATATAGGTTGTTGTTCCACTCTCTTTTTCAAGGGTAAAAACCCTCTGTATGCAATATTTGTCCAAGAAAAATCATATTTTCTTCCCGTTTAATGGTGTTTATCATAGGTGCACAAATATTGCTATTTTTTTTTATGAACTTCCTATAAAAAATAGCAAGGCCATGAAATCTCCCAACATCACCAAATGACCTTGGGGTTGGCCAATTAAGGATGGACTCAACCTTGAAAGGATCCATCTTCAAGCTCCCCTTTGAGATCACAAATACAAGGTAGAAAAGTTCCTCCGTCATAAATCACACTTTTCCAAAAAATCAATCATAAGTTTTTCTTCATGAAATATTCTCAACACCATGTCTAGGTGTTCCAAGTGCTCCTTCTTTGACCTATTAAACACAAATATGTCATCCAAATAAACCACAAAAAAATTACCTATAAAAGGCTTCAAGAGGTCATTTATGAGGAACATGAAGGTGATAGGAGCATTAGATATCCCAAAGGGCATAACCAACCGTTCATATATGCCTTGATTAGTCTTAAAGTCAATTTTGCACTCATCCCCTTCCCAGATTCTTATCTGGTGATAACCACTTTTGAAATCAATTTTAGAAAAGGAACATGCCCCCCCTAGGCAACCATTAGGTCCTCTATTCTTGGCATTGGGAACCTGTACCTTATATTTATCCTATTAATTTCCCTTGAGTCTATACATAGTCTCCATTTACCATACTTTTTGGGTGCTAGGACAATTGCTACTGGACAAGGACTTAGACTCTTCCCCACTAGTCTTTTATCTAACAATTACTGCACTTGCCTTGCAATTTCATCATTCTATGAAGGGGACATCTTATATGTTTCCTTGTTAGGGAGGGTGGATCCTAGTATGAGATCAATTTGGTGACTTATATCTCTGACAAAGGATAATGAGTTAGGCATCTCCTCAACCACTATGCCTTTATACTTTTCCAACAAGCTATGCACCTCCTTGGGGATATCTTTCTTCTTACTGGTTGATAGTTCTGACTCAACTTTTGGCTTCAAGGCTAGGGAAAATCCAAAACCATCTTCCTCTTTCAATTTCTCCAAAAAAATCTTTTTCTCCCACTATCATGACACTAGGACATGCATGTTTTTCTACACTATCATTGAGTAAATGGTCCATATTATAGGTTTCACCATCTTTGGTTATGAAATAAGTATTCTTCTACCCATCATGTTGGGCCTTTAGGTCATATTTCCATGGATGCCCTAAAAATAGGTGGAAAGAATCCATTAGGATTACATCACAAAGGATCCTATCCTTATACTCCCCTATTTGAAATTCTGCCCATGAATGCTCATTAACTAACACCTTTTTCCCATTACTCAACCAAGACACCTTGTAAGGGTTAGGATTGTTGGGATTGGAAAGATAAAGTACTGAGAGGGGAGGGGTGAATCAGTACCCTAAAAATTTTTTAACACTTAACAATATGCAATAGTGGAACTCAACTAACTGACTGATTCCATTGTTTGCAACATACATTCATATAAATGAAAAATGTAAAGTGCATGTAAACAAAAAAATAAATCATACATGAAAATAAGTACTCATGACTCAGATATTTTGGTTATGCAGAAACCCTAATTAGAAGGTAAAAACTGTCGTGGGGATGACACCCACAAATTCTTCACTACTGCAGTAAATAAAGTATGTCGATTAAGGCTACAATTGTTGATCACTTCTGATGATCTTACCCTATTAGGAGTAACAAAAGATCGACTAGATCTACCTTTCTAAATGATTTTAGTAACATAATCAATTGTGCACTCGGTTAAGAGATTTACATAAGACAGTTAAGTCTACTCTATTAAGAGATTTAAATCTGCTACAGTGGTTAAATTGATAACAGTAGAATATATGTGAAATGAAAACTTATACTTATCTAATTCAGATCTATGAAGTATCAAATAAATATCACCTCAATGTGGTGAATTCAACCTTTTGTCCTTCTTAGTAGCCTTATATGTCTTCTGATAAAATTGATATTGTCTCTGATAAACTCTCTATCATAAAACCCTTGTTTGATCTCCTGATGTCCCTGTGTGCAGCTACTGCTTCATGATCCTTCTCTCTATATGATTACAATGACATATTTTCAATTATATATCGAACTGATTTGACCTAATTAGGGTTACAAGATCTTAGAAAACCTAAGACCAACGGTGTACAAAAATAACCTAGATCTACCATTACATAGGAATCATCACAAAAGTTAATGATTAGATCCATATTAAATATGTCTCAATCTTGGTAGACCATTTATAGATTGGTGTAAAATGTTTGCATAGAGATATGTGTCATTTCAGATTACTATGTCATTTGCTGGATAACTCGGTAATCATCGCATTCATTATTTGGTGAATTACTGATGCTCGGTGATCATTAGCTTGGTACTCGAGAATTCCCTGACACTTAGTAAATATGCTCGATTAAACCTGTATTCAGGGAGCTTGAAGTTCTGCCTTGTGTTTTCTCAGTGTGAAGGCTTTGTATGCTTGATCGATTGACTTGTTTATCTCCTTATTCCAACCTTTACTAACTGAACTCATTTGATAATAATGACAATCCATTAATGCTCAAATAGAGATATTAATCTCCCCCTTTGGCATTAGTATCAAAACCTTATGTATATGTACCGACTTAAAAAAAATTATATACAAACTCAAAATTTACTCACTGTACATTGACTTCCTTCTATACTGACTAGCTCCCCCTTTGTGCATGCTCTCGGTAGTGTGAAGTACATAGTGGCATATACATGAGTTTCTCCCTTTTTGAAATTAATGTCAATAACAAAAATGTACTTACAACTTGTCAAAAATGTGCTTGTGGGTTTTCTGTAGTGACACCAAGAGGTTTTCCCATTCCTCTTTCAAATTGTCAAGAGCAATGTGCTTAAGACCGACTTGTGCACGCATATCAAAAATGTTCTCCAGAACTAAAATCTTGGGAGTAGAAACTAAGGCTTTTGCCTTCTCAATATGTCTCTCCATAACTTTCAGATGGGGAAGCAACTCGAATTGTACCTCGGTGACTTGGTCACTTATGGTATCTTCCTGCTTCCTCAGATCCGATCTCAACCACCTAAGTTCTTGAACTTTTAATATATGCTTGTGAAAAGCATTTGGCTCGGTTAGAGATGAGTTTGCATTGACCTTGATCTCCTCATCTAACTTCTTAATCTTTTCACTGATCTCGGCAGTGAATTGGTCTACAGTGCATAGTTTAAACAAAATTTGAATGATTTTCTGAGTAATAGATTCAAGCTCAGTTATTACCTTAGATAACTTAACTTTATTAATTGCCACTTCTTAGCTGATTTTCTCTGCTAGCTTTTGTTGTATCTTTTCTTTGGCTCTTTCTTCTAT
The DNA here is from genome assembly GCA_027943335.1 of Chamaecyparis obtusa. Classification (NCBI taxonomy): domain Eukaryota; kingdom Viridiplantae; phylum Streptophyta; class Pinopsida; order Cupressales; family Cupressaceae; genus Chamaecyparis; species Chamaecyparis obtusa. Next base: position 790,120 of record BSBK01000089.1, read on the forward strand.
TCTCTTTTTTGCATCAATGTCCAGGGCATTTATGTGACTTGTTAGAGAAGCAAGTTGATCAAGTATAGGAATATCCTCACTAACATTGATCTCAGGAACTACTTGTTGAAGAATGTCTCTAACCTCATCTAGAATTTGTTTACTTTTTCTCTCCTTTCTTAATTTTTCTTATGCAGCCTTCCTAGTGCACAATTCCCCATATTTTCTAAGTTCCTTCAGGTCTAAAGTTCTAGGGTCACATTCTGGTATCTCAATGACCTCATCTAGTGTAACTGGTCCTTTACCATTTTTCTTTTTCTTCTTCTTCTCCTATGGTGACGATTTGACAAATAGAACTAGAGCTTTAATCTCTATATTTGTCTTCTCGAGTTCAGTAGACGTACTTTCTTCTTTCTATTGTTCGGTGACCTATGTCTTGGTAGACTATCCTGGGGATTTAGTGGTGGTGTCTATTTTTGTTGTATCTATTGGTTTGGGTTCATCCGATGCTTGTGACATTACCTCTATTGGGTTAGGCTCATTAGTCATTGTTGTTCCTTAACCATCTATTATGTCCTTTTATTACTCAAGGGTCGAGCCTTTGGGTTCTTTCTATGATAATATATCAACAGCTTGTACTAAGATTGGTAAATCACCTGGTATTTCACTTGTTGCTACCTTGGTAGGTACAATCTCTTCATTTGTATTAGTAGTAGTATTAATATCTTCATCATCCTTGACATCATCAATATCTCCATCTATGATGTCTTCAATAAGAACATCATTTTTCCCTATTATTATTACTTGCTCGGGAGGATCCTGGTATACTTCTTTATAACTTGCTGGATAAAAATCAATAGCTATGGTGGTGTATGGTACCTTGGTGTCTGATAGATCAATCAGTTCTTTAGTAGCTAGATCAACATCATCCGAGTGTATGCCTTTACCTTTCTTCTTTCTTTTCTTCTCGGGTATCACTACTAGTGCCAATGTATCTGCTTCTGCTCAGGCTTGGAGGATTGAAGTCCATAAGAGTTGACTATTCTCATCTACCTCCTCAAGCTTTCCAACCAAAATGTTCAATGCTCTACTTTTCACCAAAAATCTTTTCAAATATTGCTTCATTAAATCTTCTATCTTGGGAACTGATAATGTGGGCATAGTCAATATCAATGAGTGTTCCCTCATCTTTTTCTCAGTGTGCAAGGCATATGTCCATCTTACTGACACTTTTTCATATAGACTTTTAGGTACATATCTTAAAAACTCAACTGGTATCTTTTTAAACTTTATCATCATTTGTATGATGGCCTCTTCTATATTTTTATGATCCTCGGTTGGAAAATGTACATACCGACTTAACTGTGGGTTACTAAGGCCTCCATTTTCTATTATTGTTTATGCTAACTCATCAATAGATTGATTTTTATTCACAACTACCTTGAATTGATCTTGATCTTCCTCTTCTTAATAATCAATGTCATCTTTTGCCCTTATTAGCTTTCTCCTCTTCTTCGATAGCTCGGAGGTGGCTTGTGCACCTCTCTTTTTCTTTTGGTAATTCTTAGTAGGAGTGGGCCTTGATATTTTCACTACTCCTTTCTTCAGAGGCGGAGAAGCAGTTGTAGTAGACCTTGTCCTTTCCCATGTTTGTACTTCTTCTCGCTTCCTCTTACTTGTGGCCTTGACCAATGAAGATTGAATGTCTTTGTCTGACTTGGTCGCCTCTTCATCATGCTCATTGTTACCTAGGAGTAATTCTTCCTTAGTTGCTACCTCAACCAAAATATCCTCAGATGCATCATCTCCAAATTGTTTTATTAGTTTGTCCATGATTTTCTTAGACTTCTTAGTCACTTTTCCAATTACCAGATCCATTTTTATCCTTTGGTTGGCCTCTTCATAGGTTCCAAACCTAGTTTCCTTAGGATCTTTGGGCTCGGCTAGTAGAGCCTTTATTGACCTAGAAGCTCGGTCAATGTCAATTTCATAGCCCATTGGTGCTAGCCATTTTGTTCTTGGTTCAACCACCTTTATCAAAGTGTGGTCGGTATCCACTAAGAAACATATATCATCCTTATACTCCTCAACCAGCTGTCCTGGTATCCTACTTCTTAGATTCATTCGGTCCTTGAATTACTCAAAATGTGAATCCATATTACTAACAAAATCTTGTCCCAAACTTTGAATAAAATTATTAATTTGTAGAGTGACTGGTTTATCAGTGTTCCAATCAACATTACCAATGGAGGGGAAAAAGTTTTGCACATAGAAAAATATGCAAAGTAGCAGTGAACCAAACTTACATGTTTTAAACTTTGTCGATCGAATGGTTTTCATGTTCTCTTCTAACTGCTTTAGTAAGAGCTCAGATAGGTCCAATTGAAATCCTTTCTTCACAATTTTGTAAGTGATGTCCACAACTCCACATGGAACGGTATTAGGTCTGCTAGACTAAAATATTTTATAACCAATAGCATATGCACTGAACCTAGTTTCAAGATCAATAATGGTGTTGATTTTTATGCCTCTCCCATCCCATTTAGCTCCTGTAGCTTTTTCAATCTTGATTCTCAGTGCACTCCTCAGTCCTTTCACCTTGTCGGTTATGGGGTAACCGGTAAATGCATGTATAATATCCCTGGTGATCTTAATAGGTTCATCCAACTATAATTTTCCCTTGTGCACATGGCTCAAAATGATCCTTATCCATTCGTTCTAAAAAACTCTCAAGAAATATAGGGCATTGACCAAACCCTTCACCTTCAGATGTGTGTGCTCATCTTTGAGCTTTCCATCAATACTTAGCTCTTGGAAGGTGGATTGGAGCTCAAAATCACCTACCTCGGCAATTTTATAGTGTATGTAGGTGTAGATGTCTTTGACTAGCAAAACCCTAGGTGTTATGCTCGAAAATACTCCGATTTTGTCGATTTGAGATACAACTTCAGGATGTAACTTGTACTTTGGTTCATTACAAGTTTCAGACATGATTAACTTGACCTTCTTCTCAGTTCTAGTCTTGGATTTATCAACTTTTGACGAGGATGCCATTGTTCTTATATTTAGGGCTTCAAGAAATGACAACAAAATAGCTTGGTGAAGATGAAACTTACTTGTTACTTTTTGCATTAAATGCTTGACCTAACACATCTAGGTAAGAATAGTTGTGTTTAGTGTATAATTCAAAAGATCATACGCTCAGTTAACACTAAGATATCACTCGGTTAATACCACAACTCAGTTAACCTTGCTAATAGTAACCGACTAGAAAATACATACTTAGTCATGCTTATACCGACTACATATAATTAAAGCTCAAAACATATAAAACCATAGTGCATCTTGTTTCATGCAGATTTGGTATTCAAACACTAGATACAAGGAACTATTTGTTAGATATAATCAATTTCAAATTGTAGTTCCATACATACCTTCCTGACTTAGGTGGAAGTGGAGATGTCACCCAATCCAATGGATGAGGTTTCACAGATTGCATTGCTTGATCCAACATTATCACTTGATTCTTTTCTCCACATTGTATTTCTTATCCTCGTGATTTCCTCAATTGTATTGCCATTTTCATATGTTTGTGTCTCTGGTTCTCAGTGTCTACAATCCTTACTTGAGTGACAGACTTTGTGACAATATAAACATGCCATACTAGTGCTTGTCTAGTTGCAAGATCTACCTCTCTAGTTCTTTCTCATGCAATTTGATGCAATATGTCCATACCTTCCACATGCTGTGCAATTTACCCACGTATTGTAATCCCAAGTATATGCATTACCTTGCCTTCTTGGTTGATAGGTTTTGTTCTGTTCTTTCAGTATCCAAACTTGTTGAACATCTTTGTCTTGCATTCTTATGCAATGTGTCCATGCATGTTGCAAGTGCGACAATGTTTCTCCATGTAGGGTTTCTTAGGATTCTTACTCAACTTAGATATGCACTCATGTACTTGATGTCTATACTTGTTACAATTATAACAATAACCATTAAACTTAGGAGTGGATTTAGGAATACCTTTTGCTTTGCTCCTACAAACATTTTCTGTGTGGCCCGATTTTCCAGAATGATAACATGACAACTTATTTAGCCTTTGGTTAGTGCAGGCATTGTTCTTTTTAGCTTATCTTGATGACTCTCCTTGATTAGTGTTGCCTAAACCATTAGTGATGCCAAGTCCTTTTTGACTAATCAAAAATTCATCTATCTTCTTGGAACTGTCTTTAGCTTTCTTGATCATTTCATTATGTTGTTGTTGCATTTTCACTTCATTCTTCAATCTTTCATTTTCTTCTCCGAGTTCACCGATGTCTTCAAGTTTCCTTGTAAGCTCACTGTTTACTCGGTTGACTTCCTGACTTATGACAACCATCTGACTAGAGATTTCAAAGTGATGCTTGGTAAGTCTTAGTATTTTAGATTCATTTTCTTCTAGCTTCTTAGTCATCTGTATTCTATTTTCAACAACCAAGTTTCTTTCTTGTTTGGCTTCCCTAGCATTGTTCATGACATCAATCATTCTAACCATTTCTATCTCTTGACCTATTTGTAGGGCTTTGACTTGTTCATTAAGATGTAGATTCTTTTCAGATAAATCAGATATTTCTCCTTCAGATGCATCTGATATACTACATGTTCCAGATCCAGTGTTCTCAAATGGGTCATCTATTTCTTATTCATGATAATCAGTTTCACTATATCGAATTGCCACATCCTTCCTTTGAATCAGTAACTTATTCAATTCATCTTTTGCTTGCTTGAATTTTTCAATGAAGATTTTCATATGTATCTTTTGATTCTCAATAGTCTTGTCCAACCTATATCTTTCCATCCTTAGATCTTTACCTCTTCAGTGGTTAAACTTTCTTAATAAGAGATCTAGCTTTGATACCAATTGTTGGGATTGGAAAGATAATGTACTGAGAGGGGAGAGGTGAATTAGTACCCTCAAATACATTTAACACTTAATAATATGCAATAGTGGAACTCAACTAACCGGCTGATTCTATTGTTAACAACATACATTCATATAACTTAAAAATATAAAGTGCATGTAAACAAAACAATAAATCATACATGAAAATAAGTACTTATGACTTAGATATTTTGGTTACACAAAAACCCTTATTAGAAGGTAAAAACTACGGTGGGGATGACACCCATAAATTCTTCACTACTGCAGTAAATAAAGTATGCCGGTTAAGGTTATAATTGTTGATCACTTCTAATGATCTTACCCTGTTAGGAGTAACAAAAGATCGACTAGATCTACCTTGTTAAAGGATTTTAGCAACACAATCAAGTGTGCACTCAGTTAAGAGATTTACATAAGATGGTTAAGTCTACTCTGTTAAGAGATTTAAATCTGCTACAATGGTTAAATTGATAACAATAGAATATCTGTGAAATGACAACTTATACTTGTCTTATTCAGATCTATGAAGTATCAAATAAATATCACCTCAATGTGATGAATTCAACCTTCTGTCCTGCTCGGTAGCCTTGTATGTGTTATGATAAAACTAACAATGTCTCTGATAAACTCTCTATCATAAAACCCTTGTCTGATCTCTTGATGTCCCTGTGTGCAGCTACTACTTCATGATCCTTCTCTCTATATGATTACAATGACATCTTTTCATCTATATATCAAACTGATTTGACCTAATTAGGGTTACAAGATCTTAGAAAACCTAAGATCAATGATGTACAAAAATAACATAGATCTACCATTACATAGGAATTATCATAAAAGTTAATGATTACATCCATATTAAATATGTCTCGATCTTGGTAAACTATTTATAGATCGGTGTAAACCATTTGCATAGAGATATGTACCATTCTTGATTACTATGTCATTTCCTGGATAACTCGGTAATCACCGTTCAGTGAATTATTGATGCTCGACGTGTATGAATGCTTGGTGATCATTAGCTCGGTACTCAGTAATTCCCTAACACTCGATAAATGTGCTTGATTAAACCTATATTCAGGTAGCTTGAAGTTTTGCCTTGTATTTTCTCATTGTGAAGGCTTTGTATGCTTGACCGACTGACTTGTTTGTCTCTTTATTCCAACCTTTATCGACTAAACTCATTTGATACTAATGACAATCCATTAATGCTCAAATAGAGATATCAAGGATGGTGTAACTTCTTCAATTTTAACTTCTCTACCATTTCTACTAAAACCAAATTATCTATGGAACCTGAATCTATAATAACCTTACATACCTTTCCATTTGATTTGAAAGTAGTCCTAAACAATGACTTCCTTTGAGGTGGTTCTTGCACACTTGGTACCTTCAAAAGTGTTCTCATCATCATCAAGCTTTCTCTATACTATGGGTCTATAGATCTGGTTGGTGCATTGATACTTTGGCTAGCTTCCTCTTGGACCAATTGATTCCTTCTCTCTCCTACATTAGAGCTTGAGGTATTCAACTCAAGGCACTTACTAGCAATGTATCCCACTTGATTGTAATTATAAAATCTACCCATAAAGGTGCTTGGACCTCAACCTGGTCCTAAAAATATCCCTTTGCCATTGGGTCTCCTTCCTATGAAACCTCCTCTAGAACTTGAGTCCCCACTCTTCTCATTGTGGCTAAACTCACCTTGGGTATTTTGAGACTGACTTCTCCCTCCAAAACTTCCTCTATCCCTGAAGCTTCTTCCTCCTATACTTCTGCCATGCTAATCACTTCTTCTTCTCAACTTTTCCTTTTCCCTCAATGCAACTTGAAAGCACTCATCCAATGCCTTAGGTGTCACAAGACTTATCTCATCATGTATGTTAAAATTCAACCAATTCATATATCTAGCAACCTTCTCCTTTTCTTCCTAATAGTGTCTTGATTTGAGGCTCAACTTGTGGAATTTCTCTGTATAGGAAGCCACATCAAGGTCTCTTTGTTTCAGATTCTGCAACCTTCTATAGATTTTCACCTCATAGTCTATAGGCATGAATTGGGCTTTGATTTTTGTCACCATTCTATCCCAAGAATTTATCATTCTTCTAGCCATCTTGGCTCTCTCTCCCTGAGTGCAATTCCAATAAGTCAAAGTAGCCCCCTTTCACTTGGTTTTTGTAAACTTCACCTTCTTATCTTCAGGTACCTCCTTATATCAAAAATAATTGTTAAGGGCATCTATCCACTCAATAACCTCTTCTAGATCCATCTTCCCTCCAAGCATAGGAAGACCCATCTTCACTTTTGAAGTCTCCCCCCTTGCAGTTTTCAGAACATTTATGAATCTTCTATCCTCAAATGATAACTCTTCTTCCTAAGGTCTTTCTTGTGGGTCTCCTTCTCCACTCACTTCTTCCTCAACTTCCTCGGGGTCACTCACATCCACTTCACCCCTTTTCTTTATTATTTATTTGGCTCTGATTGTTTTTACCTTATCTCTAAGGGCCTTCAATTCCCTTGCAACTGCAATAAGTACACCTTTAGGAGGCATTTTGTTTTACCACAACTTCTCCTACAACTTTCTCATTTCTCTTACCAAATCTATGGCTTTGATACAAATATGATGCATTGGCTTATTGGCAAGGTGGAAACACTCAACCCAAACTAGTTAAAACGTTGATCAACTCTACTCACACAAGGCATGTAATGATCTATACCTTCACCATAAGGTTTTGTCTCTTCCAAGGTTCCTTGACCGACGAGTACTAGACTCATTTAGAGGACATAATGTGTTCCTAAAGGAGTTTGACAAACTCAAATACTCCTAACAACTTATTAACACCTAATTGCAAGATCAATTCAACAACATGCAAAGTTTGTCCTAAATTCAAAAACCTTTGACCATGAGACTAGAAAAACCACCATTCCAAAAACCATTTTGGGAGATACTCAATATGACTAAAAACCCCCTTTTTATCCTTAAAACTGATAAGAAAACATTCACTGATCACACTGACCTAATATGACTATTAGGTCTCCCTTGCCAAAGCAACCACCCTTGATTCTCACCAACCTACACAAAAAAGGCTTGGATAATCTTTAGTTCATTCGAAAACACATTATCAACCTTTTAACAATGCCCAAACCTCTCAAATTCAATTCTATAACTCAATTTGCATTCTATCCTCCATAACCCGGTGTCCCATATAGAGATGTCAGACCCAATTATGCCTCCATTTTGATTTCCATTTTGTGAGACCACTATGAGGCCACCAAAATATTGAAATACACCCTATAACCTAACATTCCATTAAGACTTAGAATTTTTTGATGCTAGAATGTTAGGTTATTAGCATTTCCCTTCAAAACCCTAGGTTATGAGGGTTTCAGAGTAGTATTAACCAAATTTTATATAACTTAAATAAAAATAAATGAAAATGTGCCAATCCAACACCAAATGAAAGGTAAATTACTATACTAATAGATCATATGCATTTCACCCTTCTACTAATCCATACAATTCTGTACAATGAAACTGTCTTAAAAAAAACTCTGGAAAATCAAAGCAATTTTATTGATGGCAATACAAATCTTCAATAATTGGTCATGCCTCGACCCAAAGAGGCATGCATATATGTAATCAAATCCCTTAACTGATCCCAACCAGTTTTTCAAACCAACTAGGTGTTGGGATTACAATTTTTCTAGAGTTGACAAAAGGTTGCTTTTCAACACATTGCAATTTTGCATTTTGAAAATCAACTAACTTTATTTTCCCCTACCACTTCACTAACATGCCAAACATGGATTACAAACATAAAAAAAATCATTACTACCCTATTCCCACACATTTAGGATGTTTGGCCCACTTTGACCAATCAAGGCCCCAATTACCATACAAGAGCAATTTGGCCTTTATGCCTTACAAAGTGACTCAATGTTTATCCAAATGACACAATATGGTCCTAAGGACCTTATGACATTCCAATGCATCATGAATGACCACAACCTTGATTAAATTATTCAAAAGATCCTACGGATCTATAGGTGCTCTGCACTAGGTTAAAAAGACATTTTCATGAAAAAAAATAACATATCCAAGAAGTTTATTAAGTGCACAATATAAATAAGAGGTTTACCAATCCTAACTTTATTAGAATAATCTCTTTCAACTGTAACATGATCTAGTCAAAATCACATGACTAAGATTGACCTTTCCACATATTTTTTTGTTTCATTTCAGCCAAATCTATCAACGAATTAAAAAATGTCAATATCCTATGAATCCAAAGGAAATAATGCATAATTTGGGGGATAGCTTATTATACCAAAAATCAAGCATGAGGTTGAAAAGACTCTAAAGTATAAAAAATGCTTCATAAAATAAAGCTAGAGGGTGAGATAGTGGATATTTTCTTACAAATATTAACTACTCTAGAAAAGAAAACACTTTTTTACATAGATGATGAACATACATAAACATATAAATCAATGAACACAACATATACTTTGGGTAAAACCATTTCAAGAGATTAATTCCACAATCCAAGAGCATTGTGCTTTGTATTTTACTAAACTACTGGTTCCAATATAATATCATCACATAACTTCTCCAATGAGGGTTTGGCATTCTATAATTTGGATTATTTCTAGCAACACAATAAGTTTGTTAGAAAGAAATTTGAGATTTATATATTAGAGATCTATTCCACTATGATTTTCATTATTGTAGTCTATTACACACAACTCTATCAAACTAGAATAAAGGTTCACACACAGACACATGTGCACACACACACACACACACACACACACACACACACACACACATGAGGTTTATCTACACACCTATAATGACCAAAAATATGAAGCATTTGTATTCAAATACAAGTTTTGACTACATTCTTTATAAATTAGACTCAAAGTTCACACACATATATTAGATGAAAAATCATAACTATTTGTACATTCATATGAAACATTTCTCTACATTCTTTATATCACATCTATATGCATGTATCTACTTTTCGCTTTCTATCTTGTCTCTATCTTTATTTTTTGTCTCATCTTAGTTATCCCTCCTATTGTGTAGATTTATATTATTTTTTTTCATTTCTAAAGGGGACATGACCCTTCAATAATGTCCCTAAAGTATAACCTATCTTCTCTAGATAATATTATAGAACCTCATATCTAGTTTACAATGGCATATCTCTAGACCTGTGTCTATATACTATTTTCTACCCAACATCAGCCATCCCGACAATACCTTGACTTGTCCAAAACCAGAAATAATTTGATCAAATTGCACACATGAATAAAAAAATTGCTACCCTTCAAATGAGGAAACCGAATTAACATGTGGAAACATGGTGGTCTTCCAATGGATGCCCTCTAAAGCATCACATTTCCTTTGAGATTACATCAAAGTAGACCTCTTTAACACAAGAAGGATGTGACAACTCTATATATAGTCCACAATATCAGAACATAGATTGTTGGAATTCAACTTTACATATCATTATTAGACTCCTCCATTGGACACTACATTAACCATTTCTTATCTTGTGCAAATCTATATGTAGTCCATAATATCATAAGGTAGATTGTTGTAATTCAACTTTTGATTGCACCATTATAAGAGAAAAAATAATCTATTATACAGTTAAACAAATGACCACCATTACAACTACTCTTCACCGACATATGGTACATTTCAACATCAGTTACCAAGATGCATGGGATGTGATTCCCCAAATGGTAAGGCACTATGCTAATTAAATGTTGACATATCATTTATGGACTCCTCTATTGGACACCACATTAATGATTTCTTCTCTTAAGCAACTCTATATGCATTATGCTAATTAAATACATACATATGGTACATTTCAACATTTGTTACTAGGATACATGGGATGGGATTCCCTAAATGGTAAGGCATTATGCTAATTAAATAGTAACATATCATTATTGGACTCCTCTATTGGACACTACATTAACAGTTTCTTCTCTTGAGCAACTATATATGAAGTCCACAATATCATAACACAAATTGTTGCAATTCAACTTTTGATTGCACCATTAAAGGAGAAAACATAATTATTATATAGTTAAACAAATGGCCGCCATCACAATTAGTCTTCACGGGCATATAGTATATTTCAACATCTGTTACTAGGATACATGACATGAGATTCCCCAAATGGTAAGACATTATGCTAATTAAATATTGACATCTCATTTATGGACTCCTCTATTGGTTAGAAAATTCTGTCTAATGCTTATGAAATTATAATAACAATATAATACCCTTATTCATGTTGGAAAAATTGCACCAAAACCTTTCATAGGTTATAATAATTTTCATTGGCCACTGCCCTTAGGTTTTTAGTGTTTTCAAGTTTGTTGTAGTTCAAAGAAACTAACAAACACTACATTATGCACTTATGGCCTATAACACAGTTATTAAATGTCTATGAAGCATATTTAATATGCATGTCTACATCTAATCCCAAATAAAATCATTATATTTCCATATATTCATTAAAATCTACAAACTAATTTAGGGTTTTTTGAGCCGAAATAGAATCATTATTTAGGGCTTTCTGAGTGGATTTAGGTCAATAATACATACCTCTTAGTTGTAACTCAATGGTTTCTTCTCTCCGCTCCTTCACAATAGCTCACTATTTCGACTCTCCACCACAAACCTATTATTCACACAATACGACCATTAAAATTTCATCCATTATTATTCGATGCAAAACACATCAACAATTAATCAACTAAATAATATCTTGCGAACGTTGCTCCAAATGCGGTGACCTAACTCTTCACACACATCTCTTGTATCCAATCTAGGGTTTCTGTTCTCAGCTACTCGTTCCCCTTTGTAGCCATAACCCTATTTTCACACACTGCTACCAAACATAAGCACCAATATTCATAGCATGGATGGTACTTGAAAAGAAAATGCAACAACATTTTGCACATACCTACGATGTCGTTGACAAACAATTCTAAATCTTTTGCCAATGACTGCGAATGAAGTAAAAATCTTCACCTTCAACCACCTAATGAAACTCACTAATTCTTACAACATTCCCATCTCTACAAATCTCGAAAGAACATTAACCCTCACTAACCCCAAATGACAAAATTTAAAAATGACACTTGGTGATATACTTTTTATGTGACAATATATGGTCACGCGTCGTTGTTCCCGTCAGATGTCTTGTTAGTGGTGCCGGTTAATAATGTTGGTTAGAGCTGCCACTTAGTGATGCACGATTCTCATTAGATGCCCAATTAGCGGTACCGATTAATGATGTTGATTACTCACGTTGCAGACCGATTTCTCGACATGTTACCGCCTAATGATTGATGATAGTTTGACATGTCTGTCGCATATAATTTATACAATTTTTGTTAGTGACTTTACATATTAGTAAGTACTAATAAGACACATAGTATGGATGATTTGTATAGAGCTTAGCTAGTGCGGCCCCTTTGAACCTCCCTCTTACCCCATGTCCCCATGCGACTGCTTAAGTGCCATTTTTACTTAATTTTAAGCAGTGAGAGTGTCCCCATACAATTTTTTAAATGTAGGGAAATGATAATTTGGAATCTTTTTCTATTTTGGTGGAGTAGCTATTGCTTAAAACTTGCAAATAAGCCTTGAAAAAAAGGGGGTTGGAAATAAACAACTGCCACTTATTGAAAAAAGTGGCACGTGTCTTTATCATGTTTCTTTATCTCTATTTTATTTGCCTATGATTTTACATTCAATATTATTTGTAAGAAATATAAGTAAAAATTTAATTTAAAAATAATATTTATGAAAACTGCTTAAAAACAAGAGCTGTGTTACAGCATGAGTCCAGCCTAATAGGAAAGAAAATCATGATTAAGAAAAAAATTAAAAGACAAATTGACCAGTTGTAAGATAGAGTTACTTGATAAGAGGCATATTTACAACTTAACACCTACAATAAAATAGCTATGTAATCAGACAAAATGTTGCTAAATTATGTGGCTAGTTTGAAATAGAGGTTAAAATATTACTTTCCACTAATTACTAAGTCTTTCAATACAAATCTTTGATACTTATTGTTTACAATGCAAATAACTTATTATAATTTGATTTAGAATTAGCATAAAATTATATTATTAATTAACTTAGAATTCAGTCGTAAATCAGAATGCAAATTTAAAACCATTTGGAACTGTAGCATTTATCAATGTTGAAATAAGGTGTGTATATAACACATTAATTTTTTTGAAAAGAGAGCACTAAATTAGACTTAAGAGAGTGTAACTTAGTAACATATTTGTTTGATGTAGTATAAAAAACAGAAGGCACAAAATGAAGAACATGGTTGTTGTTTATAGTAGAAAAATATATTATTTAATTTTTATAATATGTTTTAATTTTAGGTATTAATGACTTTTGTTTGTCATAGTAATTTTTAGATCTATATTAGATTAAAAAATTTAGAAAAAAATAGTCAAAATATAAAAATGTAAATGTTAAAAATAACAATACTTTGAAATATATAATATTAATAATAAATAATATAATCTAAGTATATCATTAGCTTATTAAATTATTTTTAAATAATTAAAATAAGTGATAGATAATAAATGTGATAAAGACAAGTGGGTGCAAGATAAATAATTCAAACTTAAATAACATAAATAATTAGAATAATTTTAAATTTAAATTTAAATAAAAATAAAAATAGAATAAACAATAATTTGTATCAATAAAATAATAATTAAAAATAAATAAAATTAATAATAAAACAAAGTTTTATATATAATTTTTTAATAAGATAATAAATCTTTAGATAAAATTGATTTATTACTAGATTAAATGTAAATGAATCACCTATAAAAAAGTATTAATCTAAATGTAAATAATCATGTATAAAAAGTAGAATTAATATTAAAGAATAGTAATATTTTAGTACTTGTATTAATAAATACATATTTCTTTCTCTTACTTTTTTATTGATTAGACAATTTTTGTTAATTTTAAGAATGAAAAAATAATTAAACCCCCACCAAAAATAGGAGCAGCCAATTAGAAAAAAATGATACTTTTCAAAAAAATCAAAATAAAAAGCAAGGCACTTGAAACATTAGAAATCATATTTAATATTTTGCAAGGCACTATTTTTTAGGCAAACTAATAACAAGAAAATCACTTGAAAACATAAGTCTCAGCCTATAAATAGACTGAACTAATAAGCAAATGTTGTATCCATAAGACCATTAACTCCACAAATTGTGTCTCAAAAAGTTGAACAACTTCTACTAAAAATAATCCAATCACCAGCATCCCCTTATTGTTTTTTTTTTTTAATATTTTTCTCCGTTCAACAAAGAGAAAAACGATACTTTTGTTGTCTTGTCTGCCTATGCATCTGTACTTTGTTGATAAAGCCTTTTCAGCACATTTTTCTGATTACACATCATCACAGATTTACTTCGTTTTGCCACAGCTCGAAACAAAAATGTAATGGCCAGAGAATGATCAACACGAGAAAGAAAAAGAAGGAAGGCACAATTACAATGTACAAATCGTCAAACAATCGTAATGGCCTAATTAAAACATACAGAAATCCTCGTAGTTTAATCCTCTTGCTCCTAACAGGGTTTTTGCTATGTGGCATCTTAATTTTCTCGCTGATTACTCGGCAGACAGAAATAGAATCCTCTGCACTTTTGGAGAGTAGACTGAAAGATTTTGAGCTCAGTGCTCGTTTTCATACTTACAAGGTTTTGAACGGGTACCCGCATGATCCGGAAGCTTTTACACAGGCAAGCGTACCAAATTTCTGAAAAGTATTCTTGAGGACAATGTTTTTAATTTTGTTTCCTTTGGCTGGGTAAGCATTGGGAGAGGTTACTTGTGTAATTGTTCTTTGGTTGGGTAAATATTGGGTGAGTTCATGGATATACACAACATACTAACTATATTTTACAGTGTTTGAAGTTTTTCTAAACCCGTGCCGGGCTCGGACGCATCCCATTTTCGTTTTATTACAAGTTTAACACATTTTGCTAGAGTCATGGGCCATTTGAACCTATATTGATTATGACACTACCCTGTCACACGTATGCTAGAGTTATAGGTTACATTATTGCAGTGATGGATTTAAACTAATCATTATTACACCACAAACTCATTTCATCTTGCAATTCTACATGCATGCATTCTTTTCAGATTTGTAAATATGGGTCACTTCCTTGGATTGCTGTTGCATAGTCAGCTTGTGTTTGCAGCTGCTTTTACTGTATTCTTGATTCCGAGGAAATAAGGCTTAAAAAAATTGCTAAGTTTTTTGATCAAGATCTGTAGTAGTGGATCTGACATTGAAAAAAAGAGTTTGATAGTACCTTGGGATTGTGGCTCTTGGTCCCTTGGACTGCTTGGTCCTGTGGACATCATTAAAATATTTATTTCATTCATTTGAATGTACGTACCCCATTATCATTGTGCTACAACCTTGACACGTGTCTGATAGAGTTATGAGTTACCTTGTTATGGTGGGTGGTTTTCACCTTGGAGCAAGCTCTTATTATATGTGTGGGCTACATTCTTTAGATTTGCAAATATGGTTCATGCTTTAATGTGCACCTTTTTAAGTGTTACACCACAACATCATCTGCTGGAGTTACGGTTTATGCAACTGTAGTTGGAATATTTGAAGTTTTGATGTTGGGTCTTGCTATTATGAGTACCCCAGTTATCATTACATTGGAACCTCCTGGAAGTTGTAGCTTGCACTCTACATTATCTAATTTTGACAATTTAGTAAAATCCTTCCAAAGGGTTAAAACTTAAAACTGCAGCTTAATTACCATGATCTTGTGGTATCTCTTCCTTCAAATTCAATTTGGCTCACCTGTTTTCTATTTTAACACTTTATCATGACTTTGAAATTTGAACCCAGGACTCCACTATGAAGGCCTCCATGCTTTTTAGCACTCAAGCTCATCCCATTTGGCAAGATTCAGCATTTTCATTGATTTTACAAATTAGATTCTCTTAACCTTTTTACCTCAAATTCTTTAGGTTGTTTCATGTAAATGTCCTCCTCTAGATCACCATGCAAGAATGCATTTGTTCTATTTCTAAATCTTATGCCGTATGAGTAATAACATTCTAATAGAACTCAACATAGTTGTAGGAGAATGTATCTCATCAAATTTTATTTCTTTAATATAGGAATAACCTTAGTGAGTAATCATGCCTTGAAACATTTAAATGATTCATCTATCTTGAACTTTTTCTTGAATGCCCATTTGTAGCCTATGGATTTCCTTCCATTAGGTAGATCTACCAAATTCCAAGTCTTCCATTGGTAGCAAATCTTCCATAGTGCTCCTTGAAAACATCTTTGTAATGTCCCCTTTTTGAAATAGGATATGATAATAAACAATAATAGGCCCATTAATGGGCATATTTGGGTTAATCCAACCTCATTGGCGAGTAAGTCAATGAAGTGGGAATGTCTGGAGCAAGGGTGGATTTAGGTTAACTTCGATGGCGCTTCAAAAGGGAACCTGGGACCTTCTGGTGTAGGCGTCGTGGCTAGAGATTCCATCGGCAATATCATTGCAATTGAAGCGGAAAAACTAAAGGATGGTACAAATAATATTGCTGAAGCTCAGGTGGTGTTTGAAGCAGTCTTATTGGCGAAAAAACTCGAAGTAGGGAAGATCCACTTGGAAGGTGATAAGATGGTAATAGTGAATGCCTTAATGCAAGAAAGGGTGTTTGCATGGAAAATAAATAAATTCATTAAGTCTACATGCAAATCACTAAATACATTCCAAGCTTTCAAAATCTCGCATGTGTATCGCTTTGGGAATGAAGTGGTGGACACCCTGTCCAAGTGGGCAGTGTCATTTAATGCAAATATTATTGCAGATCTTTGGGAATGATACGATGTTTTGGAATGGAGTGAAAGCTTGGGAAGTACACTGCCACTGTGATGTTTGCCATCATTTTTGAACAAGTTTGCAGATGGATGGGACAGCTGGGACAGAGAGCATTAATATGAGGATTTCATTCCTGAGCGATTCGGCCATAAAAAGGAATTTCTATTTGCATTTGGACATAGAGTTTTCTGGAAGTGGACGGATTGAGGTGGGCAAGGGAAACCAGCATTATGGAGGCGGATACAAAAATAAATAAGATACTTATATAAATAATAAATAACAATAAGCATGATATAATATAATCTATTCAAAGGTGCCGGTATATGTTTGGATAATACAAGTCACATACGAATTTGGAAAGCAATCGTCATGCCTGATGGCAATCAACGTGTGCATAACAATGACTTTCAAGCTATTGACCCAAACTACTTATTAAAGGAATAAACATTATCGGATCGACAATTAGTAAGACATATTGCAGCATACCGGATTATAAGTGAAACATTCATATTGATCAAAGACTCAGAGTGATGGCAATCGAGAAGATACAGTTTACGGGTAGTAACGGAGATCCATTCATGATTGATCCTCCCTATTGGTGACTGTGATCTGATCACATGATCATAGAATGATGACATTTTCCAATCAAAGAAGATGATCGTCTAAAATACAATTACTAATGGATTATGATCTTCGGTCAAAGCCCAAGGGTTCCTAAGTACAAACCATAAGCATTCCCATCTCTAAAGAAAAAACAAACAAATAAAGATCAGCGATCAAATAAAGATAAAGGCTTACATGTGTTTGATAGACAGCATCGACTATAAGAAGCTTAAGCAGTGTCTAAGGGATAATATCGTGCAACAGTAGCTAACCTCACACGTTATGAAGGGTGGAGAGTTTATTTCTGAGAAGTAAGACAAAGAGACAACGATGAAGGAATAAGAAGATTACAATAGCAGCAACAAATGGACAACATAACCGGCGTCCACAGTGCTGGCCAGAATACAATGTTTACTAACTACACAAATCACTACAGAACTGCATAGTATCATAAGTAATGGCAAGAATCCCACTCAGAAGAATTCCATGCTTGGAGTATAGTTTCAGTATAAAGATAGATATTCCAGCAATACCAGATACATAGCGACTTCCTCAAACAGACATTAATTTAGGGGAATTATTAAGATGACAAATATCGTTTAACACAAATGGTGCAATCACCAAGAATTAGATAATTATTAGCCAAGGGTTGCGATTAGTGAGGAGGTGCAACTGCATATCATTAATAAGAGATTATAAAGATAACCACTTGAAGCATGGTGTCTCTTAATAAAGAGAGTAATCATGCCTTGAAACATTTTAATGATTCATCTATCTTGAACTTTTTTTTGAATGCCCATTTGTAGCCTATGGATTTCCTTCCATTAGGTAGATCTACCAAATTGGTAGCAAATCTTCCATAGTGTTCCTTGAAGACATCTTTGTAATGTCCCCTTTTTGAAATAGGATATAATAATAAACAATAATAGGCCCATTAATGGGCATATTTGGGTTAATCCAACCTCATTGGCGAGTAAATCAATGAAGTGGGAATGTCTGGAGCAAGGGTGGATTAAGGTTAACTTTGATGGCGCTTCAAAAGGGAACCTGGGACCTTCTGGTGTAGGCGTCGTGGCTAGAGATTCCATGGGCAATATCATTGCAATTGAAGCGGAAAACTAAAGGATGGTACAAATAATATTGCTGAAGCTCAGATGGCGTTTGAAGCAGTCTTATTGGCGAAAAAACTCAAAGTAGGGAAGGTCCACTTGGAAGGTGATTCAATGGTAATAGTGAATGCCTTAATGCAAGAAAGGGTGTTTGCGTGGAAAATAAATAAATTCATTAAGTCTACATGCAAATCACTAAATACATTCCAAGCTTTCAAAATCTCGCATGTGTATCGCTTTGGGAATGAAGTGGTGGACACCCTGTCCAAGTGGGCAGTGTCATTTAATGCAAATATTATTGCAGATCTTTGGGAACGATAAGATGAATTGGAATGGAGTGAAAGCTTGGGAAGTACACCGCCACTGTGATGTATGCCATCATTTTTGAACAAGTTTGCAGATGGATGGGACAGCTGGGACAGAGAGCATTAATATGAGGATTTCATTCCTGAGCGATTCGGCCATAAAAAGGAATTTCTATTTGCATTTGGACATAGAGTTTTCTGGAAGTGGACGGATTGAGGTGGGCAAGGGAAACCAGCATTATGGAGGCGGATACAAAAATAAATAAGATACTTATATAAATAATAAATAACAATAAGCATGATATAATAGAATCTATTCAAAGGTGTTGGTATATGTTTGGATAATACAAGTCACATACGAATTTGGAAAGCAATCGTCATACCTGATGGCAATCAACATGTGCATAACAATGACTTTCAAGCTATTGACCCAAACTACTTATTAAAGGAATAAACATTATCGGATCAACAATTAGTAAGACATATTGCAGCATACCGGATTATAAGTGAAACATTCATATTGATCAAAGACTCAGAGTGATGGCAATCTAGAAGATACAGTTTGTGGGTAGTAACGGAGATCCATTCATGATCGATCCTCCCTATTGGTGACTATGATCTGATCACATGATCATAGAATGATGACATTTTTCAATTAAAGAAGATGATCGTCTAAAATACAATTACTAATGGATTATGATCTTTGGTCAAAACCCAAGGGTTCCTAAGTACAAACCATAAGCATTCCCATCTCTAAAGAAAAAGCAAATGAATAAAGATCAGCGATCAAATAAAGATAAAGGATTACATGTGTTTGATGGACAACATCGACTATAAGAAGCTTAAGCAGTGTCTAAGGGATAATATCGTGCAACAGTAGCTAACCTCACACGTTATGAAGGGTGGAGAGTTTATTTCTGAGAAGTAAGACAAAGAGACAACGATGAAGGAATAAGAAGATTACAATAGCAGCAACAAATGGATAACATAACCAGCGTCCACAGTGCTGGCCAGAATACAATGTTTACTAACTACACAAATCACTACAGAACTGCATAGTATCATAAGTAATGGCAAGAATCCCACTCAGAAGAATTCCATGCTTGGAGTATAGTTTCAGTATAAAGATAGATATTCTAGCAATACCAGAGACATAGCGACTTCCTCAAACAGACATTAATTTAGGGGAATGATTAAGATGACAAATATCGATTAACACAAATGGTGCAATCACCAAGAATTAGATAATTATTAGCCAAGGGTTGCGATTAGTGAGGAGGTGCAACTGTGTATCATTAATAAGAGATTATAAAGATAAACATTTGAAGCATGGTGTCTCTTAATAAAGAGTCACACCTTTTGAGAGGAAGATAATGATATATAATAGAAATCAGAACTGGAGTCTGAAAATTTTCGGTTTTCATTTTTACATTTACATACAGTATTAGATCTGCTCAATTGAATATAGCCCTTTGGCATCAAAACGGGTTGCATATATTCAAAGAGACATTTAGAAACAGCACCAACATTTGCATACTAAATCAGGAATTATAATCATCCTTTTATCGCTATAAGCAATAGGAGAAAGACTATCAACACATTATTATCGCTATATCAGAAACGACTTGGAGCAGTTGATAATCATCTTTTTAGGATGGTGTTCCATGGAGGGGGGCTTCCTTAAAAATAGAGCTGTGGCTGCTGAGAATTTTTAGGAATATTTAAAGGTTAGTGGTCCCTTGAATTTTGTAATGCATTTCCACTTAAAAATTTAAGCTCCTAAATTTAAGGATATAAAAATGAGTCAAAAAAAAAAATTCATTTCCTTGTAAAGTTTTTGGCTCCAATTTTCCCTTGAATTTTTTGGCTGGAGTTATTTAGTTTTAGTGCAAACTAAAGAGTGACTGACATGTGGCAAAAATAACCCCTAAGCTGGTGGGGCAATTTCTAGCCCCATCCCTTTTTTACCCACCTAAATTTATAAATCTAAAAAGTAGGAGCTCCTACTTTCTAGCAAAAGATTCTATTTAATTCTGTAGCACAAAAATAAATTTCTCATGGGACCTCCTGCTCCTAAAACATAAAGCTTAAGCCCCCCTCATGGGAACTCTGGCTTATTGCTATAAGCGGTAGGAGAAAGACTATCAGCACATTATTATCGCTATATCAGAAACAACTTGGAGCAGTTGAGAGATAATGTGCAGCAGAATATACATTGACATATCAGGGAAAGTGGAGAAAATCACACAATGGCCGATCAGCATATTACAGAGAACAATCCTCTCATAATTCTCTCAATCCATATCTGAGATAGCAAGACTTCTTTATTACAGATTTGAATATCAAATTTGTTTATTTCATCCCATCATTCTTGTATTACATATTGCACGGTGTACGATATGTTTCAGAATTAATGTATGTATGTAGGGCAGATCATAAATTGTTACCAGCCTTGTTAAGTTGCATAAGGATTTAGAGTTTTGTTAAGAGGAAGCCTCTTGAAATTGATTTACAAGTTAATTGTTCCCTTCTTCCTGATCGATAACATAATAGGACATTACACCATTACACATTTCCCATCCCAAGGGTTAACCATTCTATTTTTAAAGATTCAAGAAAACAATATACAGTTGGAAATTGCTGTCCGTAAGTTATACAGCCAAGACTTCTCCCAATCAGACAAGTCCTAAGGTCAGGGAGATAGATATGCATATTCATTTTTGTCATTTATCTGGTTAGGGTTTTATAGATGCATCTTACAGCAACCAGATTCCTATTCTTTCGCTCAGTGAAAGCACAGAGAAAATCATGCAGCGATCATAATGAAAGTTATTTCCACTTGAAGGAAGTAATTTAACCCTTCTCTTTATTATGAGTGATTGATTCTTCCCTTTAATAGACAGTAAGGTGAATGCATAAATTCATTGTTCCTTTTTCTATCATGATCCACATGGTTAATCTTATCAATTGATCTGTTCTTGTTACTTAATTATGACAGCAGAAAGGAATGCCTAGGATCGTATGATCCTTTCTTATATAACAGCATAATATACATAGCATAGGATTGTATGATCCTTCCTTATATAAACAACATAATATACATAGCATAGGATCGTATGATCCTTCCTTTAAATATGCAGCCTGACAAAAGATATAGAATTGATCAATCCACTCTTGTATAGCGAAAGGCCCAAAAGCACAGGATTGAATGAATAAATCAATATGTAAATGGCAAGATGAAATGCAGAGGATTGAATGATCTGTTCAAATATAAACAGTGAAATGCTATTGCAGAGGATCAAATGATCTATTCATTATAACAGCAAAATGCAATGTAGAGGATCGAATGATCCTTTCAGTATAAACAGGGAAATGCAATATGGAGGATCTAATGATCTGTTCTGATACACACACATACACAGCAAAGCATGAAATATATAATGGAATGATCTTTCAATTTCATAACAGATAAATGCACAAGCACGAAGGAATTCCTTTCCATGATGCTGCGAAATAAAAAATTATGTGCAAGAAGATAGAATGGAAAAGGCTATATAGTTTCATGCCTGAAATTTGAGTTTGTAATCTAAGCTTAATTCAAATGCAGGTCCTTCACAATTGAAGGTACAGCTCCAAAACCAAATCGAAACCAAGAATGCAAGCCCCCTATTCCAAAATGAACTTCAATGCAGAGAACAAAATGAACTCTTCTAACCTCCAGCTCGAGCAAGAATGCCTGCTGATAAAGCCGACCTCCAGCATAAGGAAACAATGGCAAGAAGTAGCTCCTTGCCTGCAGTGGTAAGAGGAGTTATTCTTGCCATCTCAGCTGAAAACTCCCACGAAAAATTCAAATGTGAGCCCTCAAGGAAGAAAGATGGGGTTCAATAAAATATGCATCAAGCCACTTGTTGGTAAACAAATTTGTCACTGCGAATGCTTTCTTCAGAATGACCCTGTTTGCCCTGTGAGCAGTGACAACTGTGCCAATAGTTGGAGAGATTGCAACCGGATCACAATCAAATTGCAACCTTCCTCTACGTTTGAGAGGGGTAGCTCCCTCATATGATGAGGGTGTTTGTAATTTTTGTGTACTTTTCACCTGAAAGTACAAAAGGAAACAAGATAAAACTAAAGGAAATGATTAACACAAACCCCAACAGCAGACATATGAATACTAGTTGAGATTCATAATGCAGAAAGATTACAAAGGGGTATTTAGCACAAAATGTAATATTTAGCAGACCCTGACATTCAAAAAGTTACACTATCCCAGTACATTTTCATCAAGATACCAAGAAATGAATGCATTTTCATCCTATCAATTACATGGGTTAGAAGAACAATTGGATTTCACCATTACATAAAGCGATTAGCAACTTGACATACGCAAAATTGATAATAACAACTCATGAACACATTGAGACATATGACCAAATGCCTTCATTGTCTTTTTGAAAATATACAAAATCAAAAACACTTTTGAACATAGTGTAAAACCAAAAGTCCATTTGGGAATCTCCATAGTCTCCCCCTTTGCCGAAAAGTTCCCTTTTTAAAATGAATTGCCTCATATATATAGACAATGAGTGGTGTAACCACTTAGAGAAACACCTTAACTACCTCATGTAACTACCTAACTACCTCATGTAACTACTTGAGGTAACTACCTAACTACCTCATTTAACTACTTGGTATTTATCTAAGACAACTTCTTAGAATAACTAATTTTTGGAGCACAAGTTAGGATTTGCCTAACTTTTACAAAAATAAGACTCAAACTCTAACTTTTAATACAAGTGATATAAGTCACTTTTATAAAGAGACTATTTGAAGCTTATGACATTAAAATAAAACCTAGACATTGGTGCCGTCGAAGTGATCTCTATGTCCCTTTCTTGATCCATGAGCCATTTGTTCACCAACAACTTAACCTTTAAGAATATATTCTTCATTTGTATTTGATAACCATCCTTGGAACTTGTAGTTCATCAAATGCTTTGTCTTCTCTTTGACCGACTCCAACTCTTCAAAATCTATGTCATAGTACAAAATGAGAACACATGGTGACTTTTCACGTGCTTATGATGACCCATGTTTCTCCATTGGACCCAAAGTATATGTGAAATTTCATCTTTATTAAGAACATTATTATCTTTGATAAATCACACTTGCAATCACTATGCACCATGAAGTGACATATCTTTGATACATTTTGGTTAGATGATTTAGGTGCTTTATCTCTGATTTCGTACATCGTATGCATATTGACTAGAGGACTGGCAACTAGAATCATTTGATAAAAACCTACTTTTACAATCGAAGGTTACTTTTTCTTGAAGGATTCTAAAGTCATTTCAACAAAGTCATTTTGTGTATATTGCATCATGTATTTGTGGGATAACATTTCTTTGGAGCACTTTGTCTAGCAATTAGGTGCATTGTTTATAAATCCATCTTTGCATATAGGTCTTTAAGAGTATTTTCAAGACAAAAACCTTATATCAATATGCATTTGATACATGTTCGTAACCTATTTCAATGCATGCATGAACCCGTTGTCTATAAACTCCACAAGATCACTTCTCTTGTTGGCATTCTTTCAAATAAGGTGTCTCGAGACCCATACGCTTTGAAGGATGTCCATATAGCGCCTCAAAAGATTCCATTTTGGTGGAGGAAAGAATAGCTCTAAGGGTGGTGTCATTCTTATATGGTTGGCACTTTCGAAAGTCATTTCAACAAATCCATTTTATGCATTTTTGTAATTATTGTTCATACGGTGAGAGCGACATTTGTTGAAGGTGGTCCATCAAATTTGGCGGCGAGCTCCATCTATTATTGCTGAAATCTGTCTTTATAGTGGCCATCATTTCAATCACTGGGTCAACATTCTTTTTTAGTCAACATCACTGTAATAATATCATTGATAGACTTTGGACAATGAATCATTTGCTTGTATACGCTTCCACACTTTGTTTGCATTTTTGGCTAAGTTACCGGTTCTGATTCAGGGACGGGTTTCGGTACGAGAACCGGTACGTGGGTACATGAATTTTTTTTAGGGGTTTGGGTATGTGTGTGTGTATATATATATACGCAAAAAAAAGAAGAAAAATATATAGAATTGTAAAACTAAATCATTTTATAGTATGATGCTTGATCATTGATCAATGCCAAATGCCAAAGATATACATTAAAAATTTAAATTCTTGACCATTGATCTATGTTCACGATTCTAATGAAAATCATTACATAGGAATAAAATATAATAAAAAAATGTTTTTAACTCAAGTTTGGGCCCACTTTTCTAACTTTGGGTTATGTGTTCTCACAGGTACTCAGTAGGTTCGCCTGGGTACTCAGTGGGTGCGTTCGGGTTCGTGCTGGGTGTGCATAGGGTGCGTGCCCAGCATTGTGGATTTGTGGGTGCGCGAACTCGGGTGCACCCACAGTGCTGGGCGTGCACCCTGTGCGCACCGAGCACGAACCTGTACTGGGTTCGCACCCAAACCTGGTTTCAAGGGCTCAGGGTGCGAACCTGGTAACTTAGGTTTTTGGAGATGATGTCTACTCGAGGCTTTCTGTCAAACTGATTTAGGCACATTGGCAATGATTCATACCGTTAGAGGCTGCCAACTTTATCGTTATGATAAGTACTTATTATAACTACCTCCTTTATTTAATGTTTGAA
Organism: Chamaecyparis obtusa; assembly: GCA_027943335.1. Taxonomy (NCBI): domain Eukaryota; kingdom Viridiplantae; phylum Streptophyta; class Pinopsida; order Cupressales; family Cupressaceae; genus Chamaecyparis; species Chamaecyparis obtusa. The sequence continues at coordinate 815,692 of BSBK01000089.1, forward strand.
GCTAAAAATGAAGCTTTCTTTGTCGGAACATTATGCAATTTAGACAACTTTTGAAAATTGCCGATGCAATATATTATTTGCCCCCTTTTGGCAAGTTGTGTTTGTTGGGTAAAACACTGATGACTTGGGGATCTCTTTACTCTTGTCGGCATTTTGATGTATTTTGAAAACTTTATGAAATGACCGATGAGAACATTTAAAGTATTTAAACAAACTGCGCCAAGCACCGATGGAAGTTTACAATTGGTAATTTGTTTGTGTCGATAAATTGCTTGATGGCCCAATAATCATTCCCTTGCCTTATTAGAGTGACTTCATGAAGTTGGTAAACTCATCGATTTGACTGATAAGTATATCTTTATGGCACATGGGAGCTTCTTTTCCATGGATACATGGAGCTTCTTTTCCGTGGATACATGGAGCTATTCATCACTTCAAATTTTGATAAAGATGTAGCCTGTGCATAAAACAATGGAAATAATTCACATCTCTAAGAGCTCTTCTTCAAATCATAGGTTCAAAGATGAATGAAGATGCATCATACGAGTCAGATGGTGCTTTGAAGTCTTTAAAACTTGCACAATTGCCATCTTTAATGAACTAATTATGGTCGCTTAAATTTTACCATGGTGACAGATATTGATTTTTGCATCCCATGAAACCTGCTCCCATGCCTTGTTTGTGTTAAATTGTAGAAGGATTGACATGTTTTTGCTTTCATATTTTGTAACTAGAAACCCCAAGAACTTGTAGGAGAAAAATATTGATAGATTTTGAACCACCAATGCCTTTGCCATGAAATTTTGTCAAGATAACCAAAATGTGATAATAAGAAAAACCTAGGAAAAATCGAAATATTTTAGGTTGACGAAACCCCAATCTCAACACATTTTGGGAAAAGACAGGTTCAATATAAAAGTTCAAATTTGGGCTATTTTAAAATTGGGTCCAACACCATCAAAAGCAGCAAGGCACAAAATTGTATTCAACATATATAAATATATATATATATATATATATATATATATAAAACTTATATTTGAATTTAATTTAGTGTCTATGTAATTTAATGCATATGTGCATTTCAACTAGTGTCAACTTTCACCTTGCGTATTTAACTCCTCAATGGATACATCCACCTTGTCGTCTAGGGTACGACATTATGCATGGATTCTCATGTGATTGTTTAGTTAATAAACATACGGGTAATGGGCATTGACATACATGTGTACATTTAACTACATTTATTCATATTTTATATAAGTTCACACTCACATATAATTACAATATCGAAAAGCATAACTCAATAAAAATAACAGAAGAGATCGCCATGGTTGTTTCTTAAGATCGAGGAGCAAAATCTAATGTTAAGGCAAAAATTCTTAATTACACCATAAGAGAAAGGCAACACCTAGACATCCAAGGCAAACCCCCTCCCAGACCTAATGATTGATAAACAATTGCGGTTCCAGCTTGGACGGCATTCTCAACCTTCACTGTGTATTGACATCCCTTACGCTAATGATTCTCTTTCCCCGCCTGCGGGATGGACCTTCTCTTGCATCTGCTGACAAAGAAGGATTAGATTCCATCATCATTATAATAATAATCCATTAACATAATTAAAATATACATTATCACTCATTATGAAATCCATCATAATTCTTTCCCAATATTCCACATATGAAAATTAAATCATCATAATTGTAATTTATGAAACTAATTAATTGGAAATCATATAACCGTCTAATGTCACACTACACATGAAATAGTTATTATAGTTATTTTAAAAGGTTCACAAGGAAGGGATGTAACACGGGCTGAAAAATGGGGACATTACAACATGGAAGAGTCTTAAGAAATCCACAATTTGGCCATTAACCTTTCAATTGGTAGGAGATGACCGACAAGGGATCAAAGTTTTAGGCATCTTAATGGGCTATAAGGTATGAATTACAACTCAATTTTTTTTGTTAAATTTGTTGTTATCTCTATGCATAAGAAGGTCTATGATGCATTGTTGGGTCGTGGATGGTTGATGGTAGCCAAATATGAGTAAAATTGGAAGAAAAATATTATATCCATTGAGAATAGAGGAAGAAAATTCATAATTGATCTTAAAAATGAAGTTGTGAGTGAGGAAGCAACTTCCTCAAATTTAGGCTTAGAACCAAGGGAAACCTGGGGAGAAAATGAAAAAAAGGGCTCATGGACCTGAACGAAGAGGAGACCTTGGACCCACAACATTGCTTTGAAGATGAAACAAGTTATGGACTATCATTGGTAGCTAGAGCATTACAAGCTCTTTCAGGTAGAGTGTAATATTGTAATGTCCTCGTTTTTAGGCTATTGGGATTAGCTTGGTTTGGCGACCCTCACAGGCTAATCAGGTGATCAGAGGGGGTCAGATGGTGGAGCCAGCGTTGGGATTCCATTTTGGAGGTTCGACTTATCAGGTCTGCTCTTCGTTCGGATCATTTTGGTCAACTTACTATTTTTAGTAAGTGGTATTTTGGGTATGGCCAGGATTAGCAGGGTGTCTGCACGGAGCATCAGATATCTCAGGATCGAGTTTCAGTGAATCTCCAATTTGAGAGACTTACTATTTTTAGTAAGTCTATTTTTAGCAGTGGCTATTTCTGGCAGGGCAGTGCCTATTCCTAGCTGGGCAGTTGGACTTGGTGCTTTGTCAGAAGTTCGTTGATTGCAGTCAGACATTTAGTGGCTTATATTTTAAATGTGTTATTAAATTAAATTATTTTGATTTAATTTAATAACTTGTGACTTTATAACTTAATGTTATAAAGTGAGATTATTTTTAAAGCCAATTAAGTGAAAATATTAAAAAATGTTTTTTCTGAAAAAAGCTATATAACCAACTCGAAAAAGCACTTTTCATTATCTTATGCAATCATTATTATTTCTTGGAATTTGGGAAGAAGACAAACCTGGCTAGGGTTTCGAGGACGGATTCCTCTTTTCGTAATTTGAGCCATTATTTGATGATGGTGAATTTTACATGCTGATAATCTCTGAGATCACATTTCGGTGCTGTTGTATATCGGATGTGTAATGACCCTTACTATAAAGGCCACTAAAAACCCCCAAATCTGAACTGAGACAATTCGTCAAACACTTGGCAAGCGACTGAATTGTTTGTTTGAGATGTTGTGTTTCAGTGTGATAGTTGTTTCAGCATCAAGTACAATTGAGATAACAATACCAATATTGAAAAGTAATACAAGGAACAACTATAGAACTCTAGATAGCAATGCAAAGACCCAAATGCCAAACGAAAAGTGAGATTTCCAAGGTCTGATTACAATGTACAGTAGACTGATTATTCTGAGTATATATATGACTGTCACATGATCAAGAACCTAAGAAAAACAAGACCTTTCAATGCTCTCTTATTTCCATACAATGCACTACTATTACTATGACAATTTCAATTACAATTGACGGAAAAACAGTGACTGGTTCAGACTGTTATAACAGTGATTACATGTACCTTCTTCAGTGCAATTATTACATCAAATATCAACATTCAAACTATGAAATGAACCTGGATATAGCTCCTAAATGCTGATAATATACGCTGATGGAATGATGACTAGACTGTCCAAATGTGCCACTGTTATCACTGCCGTACTGTCCCTGCTGCTGGCTGTACCTGGGCCGTACTGTACGGCTGCAGTACTAAATTCTGAGCTATGTATTGGGTGCCGAAAATGTATGGAATGGAATCGCCTAGGGTTAGATAATAACCCTTCCAATGCATAAAATTTATCTCCAAGTAGGTTGAGAGATATGAACAAAAATGTAGGTCCAAACCCTGGTATGACTGAACTGAAAATGTACCAAAATGATCTCCAAATCTTCACCAAATGATTCACCAATGCAATGATGAATTCAAAACCCTTATTCAATCAGATGCAAGCCCCAAAATCAATCCTCAATGAAATCCAACATGAAATGGCTGAGTACCATCTCCAATCATGCAACCCTTTAGTAGATATTTCACTACCTCAGTTATGCCAATCTAGTGGAGTTATCGTTCTCAAAGATCAAATGATATATGCAGACCAAAAGACTACAAATTGCTCCACAATGGAAGAAGTAGAAGAAATCCCAAATCCAAGCATGTCCAAATGAAAGCCCAAACCCTCTATTTATTCACTTTTCTAAGAAGTTACTAAGAACTTCTAGAAACATCCATTATAAAATCCCATTATAATGCACTTTTATAATAAAGTAACTTTATAAAATAAAAAGTGCAATCTCAACTTAAAATTATAACATATGTAGGCTCAAACTGAACGTAGGCTCCAACTACAATAAGCAATCAACTGATCAACAAAATGACTCTCTCTCCAAACCATTTGCCTACGAGAGTCGATGATAGGCAAATCCGTCATGGAAGAACATGTCTCTAGAAAGGGGACATGACAGGATGTGTGAGAGTTCTAAATCTGGAGTTTGGAGTTTGATGTGGAATTTGTGTTATTGAATTCAACAATTGAATTCTGATTTTTATTTGTGGCTGCCACTGATTAATTTTTATGGTTATCGAAAGAGCTGAGAAGAGAAGAATTTTCGCAACTCCTATGTGGTGTAGCTGCGATTCATATTTAATGGGAGACGTTAATGCTTGACAGCGAAATTACATTGCAAATCTGTCAACGTTAAACCAGTATATTTGCACGTGTGTGTGAAGACATTTGCAGCTGTAGTACAGATTGCGCTTCCTATCCAGTAGGGCCGTGAGATCATTCCTTAGGGTTTGCAATCAGTTTATACCAGTCACGTGATGCCTAGTGTTGTGACGTGTTAAATTCAATAAGGTGGCGGTTGTGTTAGAGGACATTGCAGCATACAAAGAAAGATTTGCAAAGAACAGGTGCAAATCGAATTTATTAACTCATGATTATTAAGTAATTTATTGGAATAAGTATGTAAATTAAGAGAGTTAAATTCAAAATGTTATTTGTCTGAAATTTGATAATTGAAATTGCCGGATATGTTATTAGAATTTACTTTGCATAAATGTGATTGAAAAAAATAGTTGCAGTTGTTTTCAAGTTAACAATAAATATCTAGGAAGAGCCAATTTCGGTTCTTTACAAATATGATCCAAATTATGGAAACTATGAAAGATAGGAAAGCAAAGAATAAGACACAAGGAGATTTTTCGACATCCATAAATCATACATTCCCACCGGAGTACAAAGCATACAAAGAAGGGAACACAAGATTAGATGAGATACTAGCATTATAACTTTAAGCAAAATAGGGATATCAAGTATAAAAAACTATTGACTAGAAAATTAAATCTGGGGAAGGAAATTGGGAGGCAATAATGGTCAGGGATGAATGGGACCCACTGTCAAAAACAACATTAAATTTTTTCACAGAATACAATGATGTTTTTGTGTGGATCTATAAAGATCCTAAGGGAGTACCTCATGTTGGAAGTTGTCATTGATGTTAAAGGTGAGAAGACATATTGTCATTGATGTCAAGTGTACAAGCAAGATTGTTAGAATAATGTCATTAATGTTGTCATTGATTGCAAGGGTATATAGACGACCGGAAGTTGTCAATGATGTCAAAGAGTAAATAAAGTGTAGATTTATAGACAAAATAGTTGCCATCATCATCATTGATGTCAAATGTGGGTGAGAAGGCATTCGTTGCAAAGTATCAAAGGATGGTCAACTTCATGGAGCATTGATATTGCATCTATTTTTGGAGGAATTAAACAACCTCATAGTCTTTAAAAGAATTACCTCTTGCTTAGGCTGATCCTCATCTTGAAGTCAATATTATTAGAATGAAACTTAATTCATGGTTACTAGGAGGCCCATCTCCTACCCCTTGAAATGCGTCTTGGAGACCTTTGGTATTGGAGATGCTTCTCCGGTACTCTGGATGTCCTTGGAAACATCCTGATGCACATGTTTCTTTTGCTTGTCATCTCCCGCCGCCTCAAAAGTCTCCCGACAAGAATTTGATGTCTCCCGCCAAAAAACATAGGGCGTTAGGTGTTATAAACTCTAATTCTTATCCTCTATCATCAGCCTTGCAAAATCATTATTACTTATTTTTTAGTAATGATAATGATAGCTACTATAGTCTTCTGATCACTTTGCCTAATTGCCTCTCCAGAAAGACTTGTCAATGATGTATAATTATTCACTTTTCTTGTAGTGTCATGATTTACTAACAGCTGTTCTTTTAAACAGGTCACCAGAATGGTAGTAAGAGATCTTTGTGTAAGATCAATTCAACTGTTGGAAATAGTGGAAGCCATTGAGTATCTCCAACCTTCTCAAATATCTTATAGGGACACATTCATGCAAACCTTCTCCACTCTTTGTAGAACAGTACAATTTTTTTCATAACTACGCATCTCATATCCTTTGGCATGTGTATCGGAATCAGCATCAAACTATCAATATTTTTGAATTTCAATGTGTAATGATAATCCAATATGAAATATGTATCGTGAGTTTTGAACTCTTTGACTCTTTGACACAATGACATTTGACATTTGTGGTATATAAACTTTGAAGTTAATGTTAAACTTTACCACTGTTCTTGTTTTCAAAGTTCTATGTCATGATATTTTCTAGAAATTATTAAATTATATTATACAAAAATCGGCGTCTCCAAGTATCGCCGTCCCCTATGTTTGAAAATTAGCCATACCAGTACCAATACTAGTCTCTAGAGTCTCTAAATACCCACGTCTCCTGGTAACCTTGCTTAAATTAATTTAATCCTTTTGAAGGTGGTCGATTCTCATCATGGCAGCGACTCAGGTTAACTGTTTAAGGAAAGCTGTGTTGGAAATTTAAGGACAGCAGACTATCATAAAGTACTACTAGCAGCGATAAAGAATATTTAACAAAGGCAATGATTAAGTATAACTAAAAGCAATGCCTATACCTGTGCTTATTAATAATAAACTAAGACAAAATAATAGGCAGCATATTATTAAAAGCAGTGATCAAACTCTAAGGCAGTGAACTAATCTCCAAAATAGCACAAAAGACAATGCCACATAAGACAAAATAGCACTCAAGACAAAAGATGTAGTAATTCAAAATCTATGATTAGTATAATTTAAAGGGCAGCGACTATAGGAGAGAGCAATTCATTATGGAACAACAGCAATCGCCACACATGTTGCGTTGACTCCCATCACCAGAAAAACTGTCTCTACATGTATCAGATGAAGCAACATATTCCTTAAATAGGATATCTAGACCCTTCTGAGACTGTCTTACCTAGCCTTCCTACTTGATTAGTAGTCTGTAGGTAGGACACCCACCTATTTGAGGCCGCCTCTTGCAGGAAGACCATCCACCACAACATGATATCTAATTGATGCTAACTATTGTTTAGGTGCTGACTATTCTCTTATTGTTGATCATTCTTCCTTGTTATTTCTATCCTCCTCAAGCTGGCAACCTTCCCAGTGTTGGTCATTTTTGTCGTGACTGTCTTCCCTCACTATAAATGAATACCATCATGATGTCATTCCACCCATGAAGGCCCCACCATCTCGAACCTGGCTGCCTTGTGTGCATAGAATGTCCTTCTTAGCTGGAATGTCTTGCACATGCAAACCATACTTCTTACCCTGACCTCCTTTCACATGTATTTCATGCATCACACAATGTTCATTCTAACCTGCTGGTTGTCACACACTTCTTTTCCATTTTGCAATTGAAGAACCATTGTGATGAATAATAGTCTGCATTATGAGAAGTGCAGATTTTCAACATTAGTTTCTTGAAGAAAAGACAGCAAAAACTTGCAAGAAGACATCTATTGAATTGCTGCCTATGAATTTGGTTGGAAGCAGTGCAACTGAGAAAAAAGACAAACTTGATCATATTATTCAATTTTAGACATTGTTACTTGAGTCACATGTATGATGTATGGTGAAATATTAAACAGGAGAAGGTAGCCGAGTAGCTTATTACTATGAAACGGTAATTGTGATGGATAGCTTATGTTTGAGACATTAGCACACCTAGGAGGAACCAATACAGTGGCTTGAATGAAAGAAACTAATATGGATGAGCCAATGAAGAAATGGTATTTGTAATTTCTGTTCTTCCTTTTCAAAAAGACCAAACTAAGGTTGTGCTTATCCTATTGATCAATAAGGGGCTAAACCGTACAATAGGATACACCATGAATATTAAGGGAAAATAAAATATAAGTCATGCTAGTTATGAGTCTAATCAATGTCTAGGAAAACACATTTGCCATATCATGGTTAGGATTTTGGATCTTTTTGTATGGTGGCCTGGTTGTTTTAAGTAGAGTCAATTATAGCTTTCTTTGTCTTTATCCTTACACTGAACTGCTCCATGTAGAGCAATCAATGCTTTTTGATTGTAAATAATATTGTTTAGACTAATATTTTGAGTCTCATTGGGGTAAGTGATCTTCCATTGCTAAGCAATTAAAAGTAAAATCCTTGATATTTTACTGTCTTTGTTGACACTGTAATATTTTCAATATTATTAAATTTATTTAATGTACTAAACATTCCAGTTCTCGCAGATACATATATTAAGCTTCTTTTGAAAATATTGACACCGAGTTTTAGATCACATGTGGCATAATAGGACACATCACAAGCATAATGGAAATAATTATGTGATAAATTATAAGTCATAGTAGTTATGAGTCAAACATTATCTAAGAAACAACATTCACCATATCATGGTTAGGTTTTTGGGGCTGTTTGTATGGCAAGTTGGGTGTTTTCAGGAGGGTTAACTAGAGGTTGCTTTGCCTTTGTCTTAAGTATCTCATGTATAACAATAGGTGCTTTTTAAATGTTAATGTTCAGACTTATTTTGAGTTTCTTATTAGGGTTAGTAAGTGATTGTCCTTTGTTAATCAATGGAAAAATAAACCCCTGATATATAATGTCTTAGTTGACAATTTAATAATTTTCAATTTTCAGTATTAGTAGATTGTTTTTTATGTATCAAATATTCCAGTTCTCACTTATATACTTTAAGCATCTTTTAAAATATTGACGCTAAATTTCAGATCAGATAAACTTGATAGACATCTTTGGACATAATTCTTTGACAAATATAGTATTTATATATGTGGGCTATTGACTTATTTGTTAATCAATTTGTAGAATAATATGATGGCTTGGTTTTATTTGTTAATTAATTTGTAAAATTATGGTTGCATTTCTGTAGGGCCTTGAATATGGCGGAAATGGTATGCTGTATGAATCAACTGGTCTACATGGACGGGTAAGTAAATCTAAATTGTATGATTGAGGAGTATTTTCTTAAGCTCTTTTAATTGAACATTTTGCCCTTGTAACCTCTAGTGGTGGAAGTTCTTGGATCAACATCATGGTTCATTGTTTCATATTGTTAAGGACCATTATATTTCTCTACTGCTTTAACTTGATCCATTTTTGAGACTTACATAGCACGAGTGAAAATCAAATATGCAAGGGATAAGATTTTTTTGTGATCTGCGGCATATCTCTTGATTAGTAAGATTTCAAGTTCCTCAATCCTCTAGGAACATAACATACAATGATAGTTCTCCTAAAACAATCACAAGTTGTCTAAACCTGACCTTCCATCAGAAGCAAAGAGTAAAATACCAATGGTCCTCTTTCAAGACTATCCTTCAATGATCAAGTTGACAAGAGATATATGTGAGCTAAGGAACAACTATCTCCAATTTGCAAAATTTCATTACCTATGCCTAAGGTCCTTTGGTTTGTGACGTTGGCCACATATCCCTATAAAGATCTTAGATGCTTGTTTTGGATGCCCAAATGTTGGATGGAAACTATTAAGTAGTATCATGCCATAAAAGAACTCTGAATAGACCATATAGCTTGAATTCTCCTCAGCGGATAGTCCTCATTATCCTTGGTTGTTAGAAGAGTGTTGTCGGGAAATATGGGTAGTTGGCATACCTGAGGGAGTTATACGGGTGTGACGGTTGGCCTCGCACCCCCTCAGGCCAAGGGAGTTACACGGGTACGATGGTTCGCCTCGCACCCCCTCAGACATTATATGTATGTACCTTTTGGATGATATGGGGAGCATGTTTTGGACATAATATTGTACATGTTAACCAATGAATGAAATGTATAGGTTTGTTTTTGAACATTGTGTTATATTCTTTACTTCCATAGTATGCATTAAACCTATTTGCCTATGACGGTAAACATTTGGCACCATTGCCTGGACATACTCGGGAAGGGAAAAGACTGGATGGCCCACAGACATAATGGGTCTGCCAATTGCGACGTCCATCGTAGAGAGTTTTAACATCTGAAGGTTAAAAAGAAAATGAAAGTAGGGAGGACACTGTATAAACAATTATAATGAGTTTGTGTTAAGTTTTGATGCCCAATCTTTTAAATAAAGACAGGAATAAGAAGGCACCAAATGATGAGTGGGAGGCAACACAGAAGGTGTAATGTTCCGTTCTATGTTCTCCGCATAAGGCTCTGCAATTCGTGCACAGAGGTCTTAGTATGCTGTTGGTGGCAGATAATTGTTGTTGGGAGAGGCCGTACAGTACGTAGGAGAGGCCGTATGGAAGCTGGGAGGGTCCGTACGGTGGCTGGAAGTGGCCGCACGTGAATGCAGGGGTCCGTACGGTGGGAGAGGGGCATGACGTACGGTGACAGGAGGCCGTACGGTGATGTTCAGCCATACGGAGGAATTTGGAATGGCCGTACGAAAGCTATGGATGAGGCTGTACAGTAATGGGCCGTACAGTGGTAGATGAGACACACGGTGCACTGAGAGTGACCGTACGGTGATTGCAAGAGAGCTTGTGTGGTGGGAGGATGTTACTTTGTACGGATGATAGGAGGCTGTACGGTGGTGTACAGGGCGTATGGTGGTGGTAAGCTGGGGCCGTACGGTGAATTTGATGAGGCCGTACGGAGGCTGGAGATGTCTGTGAAGTCTCGCAAATGGCCGAATGACATTCCTTCTTCCTTACTAATGAATGGATATGACTTACGCAGACAAGAACAATTCGCAATCAAAGAGATGTTCACCAAAAGTATCTTATTAAATTTATTGATAGAGTCTCGGATTTGCCAGATCCGATACAAGCAGAACAGGCAGAGTAGGGTGAGGGTTGAATCCCACCGAAATCGCACACAAACCAAATAGGGAGGGTCTTCCACCTCCGAAATGGCGAACAATAGAATCCCAACAGGAATTCGCAAATACAAATCAAATATAAATCTCAACATATGAAAACTAACCTACACGCCGAGCATAAATACCCGTTGGGAAGAAACTCCCGAGAGTGCACAAAAGAGCCGACGGCGACAACTATACTACGCCAAATAAAAGAATGGGCCCAAGATAAACTAAATCGATCGGGACTTAAATACAAGAGTTTTATTAGTCATTTAATGACGAGGACATTACAGTCCTCCCGTCCCAAAGATTGCTTGTCCTCAAGCAATTTCAGGCTGGGGTGTTCCAGAATCTCTTCTCCTTCCTAGGTGGCATCTTCGAGTGGTAGATCCTTCCAGCACACAAGAAATTCTTTGATAGTGCGTGTTCTCAAACTTCTCTCCCGACTGTCTAGGATTTCCGCTGGTTCCAATACTAATTTTCCTCTGTCGTCTAGGGGGGTAGGTCTATAGAGACAGTCACTTGCTGGCCCACGGCTTTCTTCAGACAAGAAATGTGGAAGACGTGGATTCGGCTCCCTTTAGGTAGGTCCAATTCGTATGTAACTTCGCCCACTCTCCTTGTCACACGATAGGGTCCGTAGAAACATGGTCTCAACTTCTCCTTTCTGGAAGCCTTCAGAGAAGATTGTCTGTATGGTTGAAGTCGGAGGTATACCAAATCCCCTACTTCAAAACTCCTCTCGATTCGGTGCCTGTCAGCGTACATTTTTTGCTGATTTTGAGCCTGCTGGAGATTTTCTTTCAGAGGCTTTAAAATATCTACTCCTTCCTGCAACCAATCCTTTGCCTTCGGCATGTGACTGTCACCGAGAGCCAAGTCCACAAATGAAGGGGGTTCATATCTGTATAATGCTTTGAAGGGTTTCATTCCAATGGACATATGAAAAGTAGTATTGTAACAGTACTCTCCCAGGTGTAGCCATTTAATCCATGCTCTCTGTTGTGCTGAAACATAATTTCGGAGGTAACCTTCCAACCATTTGTTCACGATTTCTATTTGTTCGTCGGTTTGCGAGTGGTAATTGGTGCTTGGTGACAACTCTGTCCCTACTAGTCAAAACAAATCTTTACAGAAATTACTGAGGAAGCAGCTATCTCTGTCGCTCACTATGTTTCGAGGGAGTCCATGCAGACGGAACACCTCTCGGAAGAATAAGTCTGCTACCTGTGAAGCGGAAAACTCTGTTGAAATAGAAAAGAAATGTGCATACTTGGTTAGTCTGTTGACTACCACAAAGATGCAGTCCTTCCCTTGTGCCTTAGGGAGCCCGGAGATGAAATCCATTGATATACTGTCCCACTTCTCTGGAATCGGTAATGGCTGTAGTAAACCTGCCGGTAGAGTGTGTTTGGATTTATTTTGTTGGCAGATGGAACATTCCCGGATGTACTGTAATGTCACTTTTTAGGCCCTTCCATGAAAATCTTTCCCTAATCTGTCGGTAGGTCTTCAAGTACCCTTGATGCCCGGCTATCGGTGAATCGTGCATTTCTTTCAAAACCTTTTTCTTCAACTTGGATTTAGGCACTAGGTAAATTCTGTCCTTGTAGAAAATAATATCATTGACCACCTTATACTTGTCGTCCTGTATTTCTTTGTCTAAGAGTTGGCATGCGAACGTGTCATTGGAGTATTCGACCAACAAATGTTCTTTCCAATCTGCGGATATTTGAGATAAGGAACAGATAGCCGACTTTCTTGACAAGGCGTCAGCCACTACATTATTTTTTCCTTTTACATATTCAATGTCAAAGTCAAAAGCCTGAACTTTACTTACCCATTTCTGTTGTCACTCATTCAACTCTCGCTGTTTCAGAAAATGCCTGAGGTTGTTGTGACCTGTATGGACAACGAACTTGGCTCCGATGAGGTACTGCCGAAACTTTGTCAAGGCATGCATGATGGCCAACATTTCTTTGTCGTATATAGAATACAACCTTTCGGCTCCTGAGAGCTTCCGACTTTCGAAAGAAATAGGGTGGCAGTCTTGCATTAAGATTTCCCCGATACCCTCTCTGGAGGCATCACACTCCAAGATGAAAGGTCGATTGAAGTTTGGCAGTGCAAGGATTGGACAAGAACTCAGTCTCCTTGAGTTTCTCAAAAGTCTGATGGGCACGTTCATTCCACTGAAAAGATCCCTTCTTTGTCAGGTCGGTGAGAGGTGCGCTGAGCTGAGAGAACCCTTTCATGAACCGTCTATAGTAACTACACAACCCAAAGAATCTACATAGTTCTGAAAGAGTCTTCGGAGGTGGCCAATCCAAGATAGCTTGAATCTTTTCTTGATGCACTTGAACTCCTTGACTACTGACAATGTGCCCCAAATATAAGATCTCTGTCGTCTCGAATTCACATTTGGATTGTTTGGCGAACAACAGTTGTGACTTCATAATCTCGAGCACTTCTTCCAAATGCCTTAAGTGCTCCTCCCATGTCTTGCTGTAGATCAGTATATCATCGAAGAATACCAATAGGAACTTACGCAGCTGTTTGTTAAAAATGTGATTCATGCAAGATTGGAATGTAGCAGGACCGTTGGTCAATCCGAACGGCATGACCAAAAATTCGTAATGCCCATAATGGCAACGGAATGCTGTCTTCTCCACATCATGCTTCCTCATGCGGATTTGGTGATACCCCGAACGGAGGTCTATTTTGGAGAAATAAACGGCACCGTGTAACTCATCTAGCAATTCATCGATCCTGGGAATTGGATACTTGTTCTTGATGGTCTTTTTGTTCAGTGCGCGGTAGTCTACACACATTCGCATTGTTCCGTCCTTTTTAACCAGCACTACTGATGATGCAAAAGGACTGGAGCTGGGTCTAATCCAACCTTTGTCAAGGAGTTCTTGTATTATTTTTTCAATTTCATCTTTTAGCCTCTTAGGGTGGCGGTATGGCACAGTGATAACCGGTTTGGCGCCAGTTTCCATCTCAATGGTGTGCTCGAACCCTCAGTGTGGTGGTATGCCAGGCGGAATGTCGGCAAAGACCTGGTGATATCTATCCAAAACCATTTGAAGCTCTTCGTCCCGACGGCCCGTTCTTTGTCTCTGTATGGGTTCTGTTGAGGCAAAACAGTGTGTGGCCCAAACCACATCGTCGTGTCTGAAAATTGCTTCCATCCGTTGGGCTGAAATTTCCTTCGGTCCTCCATTCGACATTCGTCTCAGAACAACCTTTTTGCCGTTTACCTCGAAGGAGAACTCCATTCGCTTGAAACTCTGTGTGTATTCATCCAATGTTTCCATCCACTGAATGCCCAGAATGACTTCCATGTCGTCCAAATCGACCATGAAGAAATCATCTGTCACTGTGTGGTTTCCCATGGTGATGCTCAGCTGTGGAACCAGATGAGTGCATTTTAACAAGTTTCCTCCTGCTACCTTGACGTCAAATCCCTGGTGTGCCTCCGTACACAGACTTCGCCGACTCACCAGCGATGAGTTAATGAAGTTGAGTGTGGCTCCGCTGTCAAGCATGACCACGACTTGTCCTTGGAGGGTGCCTCGGACCCGGAACACAGTGCATCTCGGAGTTCTCGCTAGAGTAGCAATGGCGCCTCCTCTTTTCAAGAGAGTGGCAAGTCTTTCTGCGCGATTGAGGTTTACCTCCCCTGAAGTTTGTTGTTCAGCTGCTTCGGCTTTGGGTGTTTGTTCTTCCTCTCTGTCAGACGAAACCTCAATGTAATGGATTTTTCCTTCGCCAAGGCATCGATGTCCCGGTACCCATGGCTCCTTACAGTTGAAACAAAGTTTTCTTCCTTCTGAGATCCTGCCTAGTTTCCTCATCCAACGGAGGCCTCCTGGGTGGAGGTCTGCTGTCTCTTTCCCGTGGAGTGAGAGGTGGTTTGGACTACGAGTAATATTTGGTGGACGAAGAAGATGTTGCCATGTCGCGTGCCTTCTTAATTGCTTTCGTGAGTGTGATGGGGTCGAATCCTTTCACCCACCCTTTCAAGGGTTCTACCAGTCCATCCATGAACAGTACCACCAATCGTCTTTCTGAAATATCAGTCACCAAGACAGACAATCTCTGAAATTTTGTTATGTAACCATCGACTATGCCAGATTGCTTTAACTAAGCCAATTCTTTGAAATTCAGTTCTGGATCTCTTCCATCGAAATGATCTATCAACCTCTCGGTGAATTCAGCGTAGGAATTTATTTGGTCGTGGCCGAGAGTAACCATTGCATGATGCCACCATTCGTGGGCTATTCCTTCGAGATGTAGTGCTGCAAATTTGATGGCTTCATCTTCCGGCATAGGGTTGAGTTGGAAATGTGTCTGCTTTTTGCACCTATGCTCGAGCTGTGATAGTTCCAGACCCATCAAAGGAGGATAGATTAACTTTGCCCATCTTCCGTCTCAGATCGTCATTATAATAGCCATACTTGTTTCCGCCAGAGTACCTCATTCTTAGCTCAGCATAATCTTTGTAGGATATATCTCCTACCATATTTGCGTTCCTCCAATCTTCCCGAAGCTCATCTTGTATTTCCTAGAAGGTTGGTTGCTCTCCTTGCTGTTCTTCCATCCGTAGAGGGAAAATTGGCATTGACGGTCGAGAGCGTATGGGTTGGGGATTTGCTCGTCTCGAGACAGAATTGTCACTTTGTTCCGCGGATATCTTGCTTTCGGCCAACTTTCGTAGTGTTTCTTCCATGAGGCGTTGAGTGTCATTTATCTGTACCTGGTTCTTAGTGAGCTCTCTCAGAAGAGTCATGACTTCGGCTGTAGGGTCTTGGGGGTCGCCCATTCTACCGACTGAGTGAGATCTGCTCCTTTTCCTTGAATAAACTCTCATTCAATACCCACAAGCTGGCAGAATCACCAGCTTTGGTACCACTGTAATGTTCCATTCTATGTTCTCCGCCTAAGGCTTTGCAATTCGTGCACAGAGGTCTTAGTATGCTGCTGGTGACAGATAATTGTTGTTGGGAGAGGTTTTACAGTACGTAGGAGAGGCCGTACGGAAGCTGGGAGGGTCCGTACGGTGGGAGAGGGGCACAACGTACGGTGACAGGAGGCCGTACGGTGATGTTCAGTTGTACGGAGGTGGAGGTTGGTAACCGTACAGAGGAATTTGGAATGGCTGTACGAAAGTTATGGATGAGGCCGTACAGTAATGGGCTGTACGGTGGCAGATGAGACACATGGTGCACTGAGAGTGACTATACGGTGAATGCAAGAGAGCTTGTGCAGTGGGAGGATGTTACTTCGTATGGATGACAGGAGGCCATACGGTGTGTACAGGCCGTACGGTGGTGGTAAGCTGGGGCCGTACGGTGAATTTAATGAGGCCGTATGGAGGTTGGAGATGTCTGTGAAGTCTCGCAGATGGCTGAATGACGTTCCTTCTTCCTTACCAATGAATGGATATGACTTACGCAGACAAGAACAATTCGCAATCAAAGAGATGTTCGCCAGAAGTATCTTATTAAATTTATTGATAGAGTCTCGGATTTGCCAGATCCGATACAAGCAGAACAGGCAGAGTAGGGTGAGGCTTGAATCCCACCGAAACTGCACACAAACCAAATAGGGAGGGTCTTCCACCTCCGAAATGGCGAACAATAGAATCCCAATAGGAAATCGCAAATACAAATCAAATATAAATCCCAACATATGAAAACTAACCTACACGCCGAGCATAAATACCCGTCGGGAAGAAACTCTCGAGAGTGCACAAAAGAGCCAACGGCGACAACTATACTATGCCAAATAAAAGAATGCCAATGAAGGCTGAGGCATCTTGCCGGAGGGTTGACCAAAGGGGACCCCGAAAGTGTTACGGAAGGTGCACAAGCCGAAGGAGAGTTGTACACTTTGCCAGATCATTGGAGGGTGCGAAGCAGCGAAGAGTTGCTTGAAGAGACAAGGCTAAGGAGGGCCATACTGGAGGAAAGTAGAGACCTATTTACGAATCTATCTCTTACACCACGTATGGAGACCCAAGTTGAAGGTACAAACAATTGCAATAGGGGAGACCATACGACCAAAGGTGCCACTGAAGCACAGGCATCCGACAGTCAGGAACCTTTGTTCGGGCCAACGACACCACACACTAGGGTACCAACAAATACTCAGGCACAAGTGCAAGTGCCAGTTATCAATACCACGAACACCACCAACACGGGTACAAGTGCTGGCACAAGTGGTGTAGGAGCACAAACACAAAATCCACTGTGGGTGACACAACCCACCCCAATGGCGACCAACAAGGAGAATTTTCCAAAGATGGAAAGGAAGATCCAGTACGACATTGTCGTACGTGTGAGACAATCTGGTCGGCGAATGGAGTTGCCGACCACGCAGAATGGGTGAAACAGTTTCGCGCCACACTTAGAGGGGTAGCCATCGATTGATACTCCGATGTGGACAAAACAAAAGTGACCACTTGGGACGAACTCAAGAAAGAATTCTAGAAGGAGTTTCGACTCCTGAGGGATGACAATAAAATTGTTTCTGAGATATACAGTACCAAACAATACAAGAAGGAGACTATGCGGGCTTATGGTTGCCGACTGAAGGAGTTAGTCGAAAACATGGATAGCCATCTAGCTGAGGGCCTGAAGAAAAGATGGTTCGTGGAGGGCCTAAAATCTAACCTACGGAGGAAAATGAAGAAAGTGCCCCCCAGCTCATACGAAGATGCCTATAACCGGGCGATGGACTTGGAGAGTGAACATAAGACCTCCAAGAAGAAAAGAAGCAAGTCCTCTTCCGACGAAGATGACACTTGGACGATGACAGTGGCAGTGATGGTGAGTCGAAGAAAAAAGTAATGGCACTCCAAAAGGACATGGAGAGAATGATGGAGTTCAAGATCATGAAAGGGGGTACTAGCAAGGGGGAAGATGACATGTGGTGTACAGACTGCAAGGAGAGCGATCATACAAAGGGGTTGTGTCCCAAAAAGGCATTTTGTGATATTTGCTAGATCATGGGCCATTCCACTAAGGAATGCCCATGCAACATGAAGGTGAGGAATCAACAAGTGCTATTTACCCAAGAGCAGCCATCCACATCGGGGGCAAAGACTAAAAATAACGCATCCTTGGGCGGGTACGCAGGCAACCGACGCGGTGGTGGAAGGGGCAATAACAACAACACCAACACCAACGCAAGGAGTCGAATACAATACGACTCCAAGGGTTGACCGATGATCCAGTGCCGAGCTTGCAATCAGTGGGGCCATTTTGCAAGGGACTGCGACAAGGGCAACACCCTACAGAAGCTATGCTGCTGGTGTGGTCCTGGCAACCGTGAGGATGCCAACTGCCCAAAATCTAGGGTCAACTTGCTCAACATCGAGGGAACGAGAAGTGACGAGGGGGTACTAGCGATCATATGAGCACAAGCAAAACAAGCCACATATTTGAATTGTTGAACAGAAAAACAAGGGCACGAGAGGGTAAGGAAGAAATAGAGAAGGCGATGAAGGCACAAAAAGAAACATTGGAGATGACCACCACCTTGGGTCAGAGGGAGGCAGAACAAAACATTCTGAGGCAAATGTTACATGTAGAGGTACCGGTGAAACTCCAGGACCTCCTTCACACCATGAGTCACTTGGGAACGACGCTGTTGGGGAACTTGGCCACGCAGCCAAATACCATATGTACGGACATCCCTGGAGGGTCTGCAACAAACCTGATGATACTTGCTGTAAACAGCGACAGGTACCCGACAGTCGTAGAGATGGGCATCCTTGGCACCATCCCGACATACACTATAGTGGACAGAGGGTCAGGAGTGAACGTCCTTCCGGAGGAGACATGGAAGAAATTGGGCAAGCCAACCTTGTGGCCCCCAACCTTCAACTTATTGGGCGCCGATCAGCAGGGTATCAAACCTCTCGGAATGCTGATGGCACAATGGGTCACCATTGGCTTGCAACCATTTGTACTAGACTTTGTGGTGATACCTTTGAAAAAGAAGGGTTACGATGCCATTCTGGGTCGAGGGTAGTTGGTCACGGCGAAGGTAAACCACAATTGGAAGAAAAAAACCCTCTCGATGGAGAATGGGGAGAGGAAGTTCATCATCGACCTTTGCACCCAGATGGTGAGCGAAGAGATAGCCTCTTCTTCAGACTTAGAATCTGACTCTGACGGTGAGAATGACCGAAGGGATGAAGGAAGGAGTCGTATGGAACCTAACGAAGAAGGCGTCTTAGAATTGGAAGAGTGTTCGGGGGATGATGCCGACTCCATGAATGGTCTCTTCCACTGGCAAATAGAGGACTACGAACTCTTCTGACCAACATGCAATGTACTAAGTATTGAGGAAGAGCCAAAAACATTTCTCCCGGACTACGGTGAATACAAGGAAGGGGATGCGAAAGTAAGCGAAGTCCCGACGCATAAATTTGATGAGCAAAACCCCATGAAGTATAAGGAGCCATCTGTCAAACCAATGAATCTGGGAAAGGAAGAGGAACCTAAGATCATTCTTGTTGGCGACGATTGGAATCTTGAGTGCAAGACCCCAGCCTTCAAAATTTTTATTCTCCTTCTTATGTACAGGCAAGAGATCGTGGTCCCTGTAGAATTTATGGTTCCAAGCCTTTGGATCACCATTGAAAACAGACTCGGCA
Organism: Chamaecyparis obtusa; assembly: GCA_027943335.1. Lineage (NCBI taxonomy): Eukaryota > Viridiplantae > Streptophyta > Pinopsida > Cupressales > Cupressaceae > Chamaecyparis > Chamaecyparis obtusa. The sequence continues at coordinate 835,540 of BSBK01000089.1, forward strand.
ACAAGGAAAGCTTGAAGGAGCAGTTGCACACTCACAGTAAATTAGATGAAAGAAGAATGATAGCCCACTGGGCAACTGAGGTCACACAACAATAGAGAAAATATTGGCACGATAAGCACCTACGAAAGATGCATTCCTCCGCTGGCCAGTTGCTGCTGAAGTACAATGGAAAGAATGAGATTAAGCCAAGAAAATTTGAAGTAAAAAGGGTGGGACCATACAAAGCTCAGGAAGTCAGCTATGACGGGGCCGTTAAGTTGTGGACTCTTGACAAACTGGAGATACATGAGGCCATCAACGGGTCCAAATTGAAACCTTACCCAGAGAGGATGGACTCAAGAGGAAGGACAAAGCACTCGAGAGGATGGAAAGGGACTCGAGAGGTCAGGCAAGCGACTTGAGAGCCGTCCATACGGGTGACCGAAGAAGCATCCGGAAGGTAATTAGATTGAGCCCCCAGACCCCCATTTTATTTTTGAGGTACACTACAACTGTGAGTTTGGGGCATCGGAGCAGTCAAGGTAAGCATTGGATTTGTTTCCTACGGTGAGAGAGAATCTTGAAGCCAAGCATTGGAAGGAAAGCCCTAAGTCGCAGAGGGAGATGGATTTGGAGGTTGTGAACCAACAGAGTTTGAGGGAAGGCATTGCAAGAATGACGACCTTACAAGAACAAGAAGTTGTACGACATGAGGCAATTATTCAGTTCAGTTATCAGCCTTTGGGGAGTGTGACCAATTGATGAGACTCGGAGTTGCTGCAGGCATGGATTGTCAGCATGCCAGAGGTGGAGAGAGCACTGAAGCAAGCCTTTCGAGAGGGGTACTACACTTTGAGGCACTCAGAGTATGTCTCGGCTGGACATGAGGCTGCCTTGGTGGATGCACAGAGAGCTCGGGAGGAGTTGACCACCTGATTGGAGGCAGTAGAGGGACACTTGGCTCAGCGTACCTAGGAGTCAGAAGCGGAGAAGGCGGCGCGGGTGGCTATTGAGGTCAGATTGGCTAGGGAGACAGTATTGTTTGAACAAGAGTTCGTGGAGGCTACAACTGAAAAGCGTGTTTTGGAGACAAGTTTGGTGCAGACGCGAGAGGAATGTGATGTGACAGAAAAAGAACTACTCGATGCAGCATTGATGGTGAAGGCGACACTTGAGCATTGCTGCATCCTCTTCATCGGTGGTGCCTCCAGTTCCTTTAGGGACGCCCCCTTTGCCCCTTCTTCTCAGTGATTTTCTTATTGTATGTAGTGTACTTCATCTCCCTTTTGTTGTGAGTTGCCGGAGACGACTTTCTTTTTTGGGGGGATGATGTCGAAAAATATGGGTAGTTGGCATACCTGAGGGAGTTATACGGGTACAACGATTGGCCTCGCACCCCCTCAGGCTGAGGGAGTTACACGGGTACGACGGTTGGCCTCACACCCCCTCGGACATTATATGTATGTACCTTCTGTATGATACGGGGAGCATGTTTTGGACATAATATTGTACATGTTAACCAATGAATGAAATGAACAGTACTGTTTCTGAACATTGTGTTATATTCTTTACTTCCATAGTATGCATTAAACCTATTTACCCGTGACGGTAAAAAAAGAGTTGCTAAGAGAAGTACCTTGACTCCCAGGATTGTTTAGATGAGCTCTCTTGATCTAACCCATTATCTTGTGGACATCAGTAAACTCTGTATTGATCCTTTTGCGGTAGTTGGCAAGGATGCCTGCCTTTCTCCAACTCTTGACATTCATGCAAATTAGAACCTTGTTCTCTGTTAGTCCTCTTGTCTTGGTACTTTTGACAGTTCTTTTAGACAAAGATCCTTCCTTTTATATGATTGTTTTTATTTGGTCTTTATGCATGCACATTGTATTGACATGTTTAGGACTGCTAATTATTCTTTATTTTTTAGATGATTCGTTTTTTTAGTGTTGTTGCTTTGATTGACATTCCTGATTAGTTATTTTGATTTGTACTTTCAAGTCTCATTAATGGACTTTGGCCATTTGTGCACTAATATAATATCCGCCCTTCTTTCCCTCTTCACTGACTTCGAGTTTGACTTCTTAGCAATGTGATATTTGGTATTGAAATAACTGTATTATAGTTTATGTTGTAAACAGATTGACTATCATTCGACCAGATGGAATCCCTCTGGAATCTATGAATTCCACAATCTAGCATATTGCTTCTTTTTATGTTCCTCATTAATAGGTTAGCTCTGGAACTTATAACAAGGGTTTTAAAAAAACTGCTATATGATTTCCAAACATCAGGAACCAGATCAAGAAAACATACAAGATCCTTACCACTAAAGATGTTATTTGCTAATGTTATCCTTTTTCTGATTAGCATCTGCCATATTGCTTCCCCAAAGATAGATTTGACTTTCCATTTGGCTGCCCAAACAAGTGCCCTTTAATTTTGCATTTAGAACCTTAGGTCTCCTTTCTCTTTGGTCAGTGTAGATTTCTAACAAATCTAGGAGTAGACTGTTTTTACCCACAGATATATTGCAGTGTATTTTTTTTGAGCATTGGTAACTTGCATCATCTTGGTAAGGGTTCTAACAGGAAAGAAGTTAACATGGATGGCTGCTAATACTTGAGACACATTAGTAAGTTACCTACTTAAAGGTGTATACCTGCAATACCAGTTTCATGTTTAGTATTCAATTTTGGCATTTATTCTGTTATATATCAGTGAAAAGTCTAAACATAGCAATAGTTTAATGTTGGAAATTTTTTATTGTGGCGGGTCTTTACCAAATCATCATTAATGCTGTGAAATGTGGTAATATTAAGGCTTGGAAATTAGAGGCCATCATTGAGGTGCATTTGACTCCAGCTTCTTTCAAAATTTAGTCACAATGACAGTAAGCTGTCAGATCTTGCAGCCAATAAGGATGTTAGTTTTACTATGATAGTATGAAGAATCAATATCTTGGGCAATTCCTTTAGATAAATCAATATCTCACCATTACTATGAAATGATCTTTCCTTAGGGTATTTGCAAGTTAAACCACCATTCGACTATTTATTTGAAAATAAATTGTTTCACAGCAATAACCGAAGAATTTACAACTTCCACACTCACAGATAACTCACACAATGATGAGTATTAGTCAATGGAATTGATTAGGGAATTTATTACATAAACTGAACATGCAAGTATTTAGTTCCACACTAGTACATAACAGAATTCCGAACCAATTACTAACCACAAGAGAATCTCAGATTTTTGGGTGGTCTTTAACTTGCTGCCTTCTGTGTGGGTAGACGTTTGTTCAGGCTGCTACAAGCTTCTTCCAGTAGCAGAGTATAGATGAACTCCCTTGATCAGCTAAGAAGGAAAAACACCTGGATTGGTACTTAGAACAACTGCTCCCAAATCTGCTTTAACACTTCAATTTGCATTTACAGAACCATGACCTGCTGTAATAGAAAACACTGATTAATGATTTGTACTGGGTTTGCGTCCAGGACAATTGCTGCCACAGGGATTTCGACCTGGAACAGACTTGTGATATGCAGAGAAGAAAACAATAAAACTCATAATGAATGAATCCCCATGCATGGCTTATCTTAACTTTATAACCCAGCAACGCCAAACAGGAAAAGGCCAGTGTTTTCTATACTTAGTAAATAGATGACACATCGAACCAATCTTTCCTCTTCCTTCTAAACTTGTAGGCCATAACATTTTTGGCAGGTCCTCACATCAAGTCGCCAAGGTGGAAACCACTTAAGTGGATCCGTAACTCAGACACAATGAATAATTAGATGTTTAATGAATAAGACTTTAGCTTTTTTGGTTGCATTCATAATTATTCATTCGTTCCCTTATTATTTCATCATATTTCTGGCCTCAAGGGATGAAAAGGCTAGACACATCAATTCTGCTAGTCATCATATCTTATCAATGTTTGCAAATAACACATTAATATTGGTCCCCCTACTGAGGTAGTAACAAGGAAACAATAACCAAAAGCAGAAGATAAATATTCTCAGAAAAATAAACCAAAATGCAGGAAAATGTGTGGCTGGAAGTGTACTGCCAGACTTGCTTTCAACCAAAAACTCACAAAATTCAAACAACACACCAAAAACCTTGAATACCAACTCAAGAAACTTCAGTCTTCATTTTTGCAAAACACACATCACTAAACCTCAAGCAAACCAGTGTATTCTTTGATTGAAACAATAAAACATCTAGGATGGGTCTTTCACTACTGAATCTGGACCAATTGCAGAGGGTTTCTGTCCTCAATGATCCCAAGAAGAACTCCAAAATTCATTCCGACATGATTTCTGTATGTGTGCAAATGCAGGATGCCAAAATGAGAGCCCAAATCCCAATGTATAAAGCTTGGAGGAAAAAATTAGGGCATTTCAAATATATAAATATTTTATCGTAATGTCCCAACCCTGGCGAACTTCCTTGCTCTAGAAATGTACCGTGTAATATTCAATATGCAGCAATATCATGTCCATACGGTACTTGTTCCCGGAGTGGCAAGTAGAGGTGGCGTACAGTAGCAAGATTTGACCGTATAGTGGGGAAGAACACAGGCTGCATGTAGGAAGCCGTATGGTGGATTGATGACTGAGGCTGTACGGTTTAGTGGACAGTATGGTGTTGCAGCCTGAAGCCGTATGGTGTTGTTGCTTGAGGTCGTATGGCTAGGGGAGGCCGTACGGTGTTGTTGCCTGAGGCCTTATGACTGGGAGGAGGCTGTATGGTATGTGTTTGTCCAGTCCTCGAAGCACACAGTTCAAATTGTTTTTTCCTTCGGGGTCGTTTAACAAAGTTATACCAATGTTGCGTGAGATACACCAGATCGATGAATGCCAGTTACCAATGATATTATTGTAGGATTCAATAGTGATAGCACAAGAACAAATGCCAGGTAGATGGTCGCCAAAACACCAGCGACGCCATAAGTAATTCAGATTTAATAATAATAGTGCTATAGACACTAGAACAATGAATGCCAAGTATCCACAATACTGTTGTCAGGATAATTGTATGTACGGGTTATTATATTAGTAAAGTATTATGTTACTCTCGGTCGTTAGTGACCGAGAGGTTAGACAGTTACGTCACGACGTTTCGGTCGTGGCCCTTCGGGTACTTTATATACTCTCTCGGAGGTTGGACATGAGATATTATTGTATGATCATTATTATGTAAATGTACTTGCCAGTCTGGAATGATTAATGAAAGTATTTATTATTCTCTAATATATTCTGTATTTATTATATTTCCTGTACTATGTCAGTGCAATACTAAGTTTACCCCAGTAGGTAAACATCCGGCGCCGTTGCCTAGACGTACTCAGGAAGAGAGTTGAGGGAAGGATTTATGCCCAATGTCTTAAATAAAGAAAGAAATAAAAAGGCACGAGATGACGAAGGGGAAGCCGCACAGAAGGCTTTGATCTCCGCGCAACAGCGTGAACGTTGGTGTAGGCTAAGGCAACTTGCCAAAGACCAGCTTGCCGGAGGGTTGCCCGAAGGGAACCCCGGAAGTGGTACAGAAGGTGCAGGGGCCGACTGAGAATCGTTCATCTCGCCGGAACATCGGAGAGTGCGGAGTAGAGAAGAACTACTCGAAGAAACACGACTTAGACAAGTCTTGCTTCAAGAAGAGCGAGACCAGTTTGAAGACTTGAACCGCACGTGGCGTGCGGAGGAAGGGAACTACGAAGGTGAGCGCATTGCCGAAGGCACACGGGAAGGTACGATCGAAGACACACGGGACGCGCAGGCGAACCCGCCATTGGAGCCAACGACTCCACACAATACGGTTCCACCTGCTACACAGATACAAGTACCATTAGTAATCGGCCAAGGGAACGTGGGTGCCGGTTCTAGCACAGGCGGTGCAGGAGCACAAAATCCACCGCGCACGCAACAATCACAATCAGCCCGACCAACCATGGCGGCACATAAGGAGAAGTTGCCAAAATTCTACGATTATGGAAAGGACGATCCAGTACGGCATTGCCGTACGTGTGAAACCATCTGGGCAGCCAACAGGGTGACTGACCAGAACGAATGGATGAGGCAGTTCCCCGCCACACTGAGAGGCGTGGCCATTGACTGGTACACGGATCTGGATAGAACGAACATAACCACATGGGATGACCTGAAGGGGGGATTCGAGAAGGAATTCCGGCTACTACGAGATGATAATGAGATAGTCTCAGAGATTTATGGAACGAAGCAAGGGAAGAGGGAGACCGTACGAGTGTATGGCCGCCGGCTAAAGGAATTAGTCGGAAAGATGGAAAGCCAACCGGCTGATGGCCTAAAGAAGAGGTGGTTTGTCGAGGGCTTGAATCCTAAGCTACGACGGAAGATGAAAATTGTGCCTCCGACATCCTACAATGATGCATACAACCGGGCCATGGACCTGGAAAGCGAAAATAAGATGGCCAAAAAGAAGAAGAATAGATCTTCGTCATCCGAAGATGATACGTTCGAAGAGGAGAGTAGCAGTGACGAGAAGCCGAAGAAGAAAGTCACGGCCCTTTAGAAGGATATGGAACGGATGTTAAAAGAGTTTAAGACAATGAAGGGGACAACAAGAAAGGATGATGAACTGTGGTACACGGATTGTAAGGAGAGCGGCCACACGAAGGGTGCCTGTCCCAAGAAGGCATTCTGTGACATCTGCCAGATTATGGGACATTCTACGAAGGAATGCCCATACAATTTGAAGGCGTGTAACCAGCAAGTGCTCTATACACAGGAGCAGCCTTCCACATCAGATTCAAACAATAACGCATCTTCCGGAGGCTGTCGGGGAAACCGAGGAGGCGGAAGAGGGAATAATAATAATTCCACCCGAAGCAAGGTCCAATATGACGCGAAGGGACGCCCAATGATCCAATGTAGGGCATGCAACCAATGGGGTCATTACGCAAGCAAGTGTTTCAATAATGACGCCCCTCAGCAGCTGTGTCGGTGGTGCGGCCCTGGGGACCATGAAGATGCTAATTGTCCGAAGTCTGGCGTAGGGGCCAATCTGATTGACATCGAAGGCAACACACGGATTAAAGAATCTATACTTGCTCTTACCCGAGGGCAAGCGAAGGAAGCCCGCTACCCCCATCTCCGAATGGAGAAGCAGAGAATGGCGGAGGCAAGGGAGGAAATAGAAAGGGCGATGAAAGCCCAATGGGGAGAGACACGCGAATCATCCGGACCCTACTGCACAGACGCGGAGAGGAACATTGTACAGCAGATGCTTCAACTGGAGGTGCCTGTCAAGCTAGAGGACCTCCTATACACCATGCCTCAATTGGGGACAGTGTTGTTGGGTACAAAGGTTGATAAACCCAAACCGAGACACACGGATGCTTTCGTACCGGGAAACTCGATGACAAATCCAATGCTACTCGCCGTCAACAATGGTAGACATCCAGCCGTGGTGGAGATGGGCATCCTGGGCACCATCCTAATGGATACTATAGTAGACGGCGGATTTGGGGTAAACGTCCTTCCGGTGGACACATGGAAAAAGCTAGGGAAGCCCACTCTGTGGCTACCTATGTTTAATTTGCTAAGTGCCGACCAGCACGGGATTAAACCCCTCGGCACGTTGATGGCACAACAAGTCACCATGGGTGCACAACCATTTGTGCTTGACTTTGTGGTCATCCCGTTAAAACAGAAAGGGTATGACGCCATACTCGGAAGAGGATGGCTGGTGGCAGCGAAGGCAAACCACAACTGGAAACGGAATACACTCTCGATGGAGAGCGGAGGCAAGAAGTTTACTATTGATCTCCGAACCCAGTTGGTGAGCGAAGAACTTGCCTCTTCCTCGTGATCTGAATTTGAAGGGGAGAATGACCCACGAGACGAAGGCAAAGAGGGGATGGATCCGGATGCCGAAGGCATACTAAAACTCGGAGGATGCTGTTCGGAGGATGACACGGATTCACTAAATGGATTGTTCCATTGGCAGCAGGAGGACTATGAGATGTTCTCACCCTCCTGTAACGTATTAAGCGTCGACGAAGAGGAGCCAGATAAATATCCTCCAGAGTACGGGGAGTATAAGGAAGGAGAAGCTACAATGGACACCGTACCCGCACATCAGTTTAAAAACAAGGAGGCTATGAAGTACGAAGAACCGACGGTGAAACCTTTGAATCTGGGTACAGAGATGGATGAGAGAAATCCGAAAACCATCGCAACGGGAGATGAATGGAATCCTGTGTGGAAGACTGTAACCTTCAAACTCTTGATTCTCCTTATGTACGGGCAAGAGGCTGTGGCCCCTATAGAATTTATGGTTCCAAGCCTTTGGATGGCCATTGAAAATGGACTCGGCCACAGGGAAAGCTTGAGGGAACGACTGCACAATGAGATTAAGCGAGGAACATGTCGGGAAGTCGGCTATGACAGGGCTGTCAAGTTATGGACTCTCGACGAACGGATACATGACGCCATCAACGGGACCAAATTGAAACCTTCCCTAGAGAGGATGGACCAGAGAGGAGGGACAAAGCAACCGAGAGGATGGAAAATGACTCAAGTGGTCATGTAGGCGACCCGAGAGTCATCCATATGGGCGACCAGAGAAGCCTCCAGACAAGAAATTGAAAAACACCCGTACGGCTATGCATGACCGTACGGTGGAGGAAATTTTTTTTTTTTTTTTGAAAAAAAAAAGAAAAAAAAGAAAAAAATTGGCACCGCACGGCATTATAAACCACCATACGGTACCGTACGGAATCAAACAACACAAGTTAAAACACCGTACGGAGCCTATATGAAACTGAAACCATAGAAAGTTTTTTGTAGATGGCCGTACGGTTCCGTACGAACAGGAAGACAAAGAAGACGTGAATTCATTGAAAGTGTGCATAGCATTATTAACAGTACGAATAGGAAGACGACCGTACGGTACCATATGGTACGTAAAGACAATGATGCCATCGTACGGAGGAAATAAAGTACGTTTTGCCAGCATCGGCCGTACGGCTATTGGCACATACAAGGATTGGGATATCCATCGTACAGCACCGTACGGACTGGGAGGTAGGTTGTTATATGCCTCGTGCAGAAACATTGCAATACAGTACGGTCAAAAGACTACCGTACACGGAGAAGAGCTTGGACGCCGTACGACCAAGGGGATCATAACGCCATACGGCATTGAAAGGTGTAACAAGAATACCGTCCAAGGAATGTACAGCTGCATATAGGCCTAAGATTTAAAAAGTAAATTCGGTAGACTTAGGGAAGTTGAAACATACAATTCCATATGGGCACAGGAAGAAGAAGACAGTCATTGACGGCAAGGGTTGACAAACATTAAAAAAAAACAAAAAAAAAAACGATGACAAATCAAAACAGTTCAAAATGAATAACGTATGGTACCGAAGGGTAGGACATAATGAGGTAGTAAGGAAAACATAAGCGCTTTACAGAAAAGAGTATGGGATCAGAAGAAAATCACAAAATGGTGTGTTCCATAGACTTCTGTGTGGGTTTGAGAGTGCTAAATTGGTCTTGGCGGCAGGGGCACTGCCCCTCGACCCTGCTAGGGGCGTTGCCCCCTAGACCCCCAGTCGGTTCAGTTATCAGCCCTTGTAGTGTGACCTGTTGATGAGATCGGAGCTGCTACAGGCATGGAGTGTATGCATGCCGGAGGTGAAGAGAGCACTGGAGCAAGTCTTTCAAGAGGGGTACTACGCTTTGAGGCACTTGGAGTAGGTGTTGGCTGGACGTGAGACTGTCTTGGTGGATGCATAGAGAGCTCGGGAGGAGCTGACCACCCAGTTGGAGGTAGTAGAGCAACACTTGGCTCAGCGTTCCCAGGAGTTGGAAGCAGAGAAGTTGGCACGGGTGGCTATCAAGGTCAGATTGGCTAGGGAGACAGTATGGTGTTAGTGGAGGCTATAGCTGAACAGTATGTTTTGGAGACAAGTTTGGTGCAGGCACGAGAGGAATGGGATGTGACGGAAAAGACCTACTGGACGCAGCATTGATGGGGAGGGCGGCACTTCATCTTTTCAGGGACGCCCCTCTGCCCCTTCTCAGTGATTTTCTTCTTCTATGTGGTGTATTTCATCTCCCTGTTGTTGTAAGTCGTCGGAGACGACTTGTTTTTTTGGGGGGGATGATGTTGTCAGGATAATTGTATGTACGGGTTATTATATTAGTAAAGTATTATGTTACTCTCGGTCGTTAGTGACCGAGAGGTTAGACAGTTACGTCACAACGTTTCGGTCGTGGCCCTTCGGGTACTTTATATACTCTCTCGGAGGTTGGACATGAGATATTATTGTATGATCATTATTATGTAAATGTACTTGCCAGTCCGGAATGATTAATGAAAGTATTTATTATTCTCTAATATATTCTGTGTTTATTATATTTCCTGTACTATGTCAGTGCAATACTAAGTTTACCCCAGCAGGTAAACAAATACCACAAGTTGTATTAATGCCAAAGATGTATACAAAGATGGTGTTTCAGATTTGCCAGATCCGAAACAAACAAACACAACAGATTTGGCGCACAGTGAAATATCAGAGTGATATTCTCGATGGTAGACTAGGGTGGCTGTGAACCACCAAAACTGCAATAAACCAAAAAGGGAGGATCTTTCACCTCCGAAATGGTAGCCAGCAGAATCCCAACAGGAATTCGCAAATACAAATAAAATATCAAATCTCAACATGAAAAATACATCCTACATGCCGGTCATAAATACCCCTTCGGAGAAACTCCCGAGGGTTTACAAAAGAATGCCGACACGGAAAACACCTACGGACAATAATAATAAAAATGGGCCCCGTTCTATTAATTAAAGGTCCATTTATAATATTATTTAAATTTTGGGACCATTAATGAATTAAAAATAATTTATTAAAAATGGGGACATTACAAATCCTCGCCGCCCAAAGATTGCTTACCCTCAAGCAATCCATCATCAATACTCCAAGATTCCAAACTAGGTGCGGACACTGATAACTGTATCCACTGGAACCCTCAAGCTGCAACATGACCACGCACATGCGTCTGGAAGTAAGCGAGAAAAACAACTCTCCATCAAGCTTTAGCTGCTCCACTTTGCTATAAACATTGCCATGCCCTTCACCAGGATCCCAACAACGCCAATTTATGAAATATTTCACACCCTTATGTTCAACAATCTCTTCAAGTATGGACATAGACATGGACGTTGACGCCGACACCACTGTAATTTTCTGAAGGCGATCTCGGCCCGGAGGTAATTTTGTGAGACGTTTGGAAGACAATCTTGGTTTGAAAGGAATCTCCATCCAAAGGCAATCTCGACCCAAAGGGGATCTTGACTCGAAGGCAATCGCGGCCCGAAGGGGATCTTGACCCGAAGGGAATCTTGGCCCGAAGGCAATCTCGACCCGAAGGGGATCTTGGCCCGAAGGGAATCTTGACCCGAAGACAATCTTGACCCGAAGGGAAACTTGACCCGAAGGGAATCTCGAGTCGAAGACAATCTTGACCCGAAGGGAAACTCGACCTGGGGGCAATCTTGGCTTGAAGAGAATTTCGATCCAAAGGCAATCTCTGCTCGAAGGGAATCTCGACCCAAAGGCAATTTCGACCCGAAGGGGATCTTGGTCCAAAGAAGATCTCGATCTAAAAGAAATCCCATTGGCGAACAAAGCCTCGACGGTAGATAGGGCCTCGATGACGAACAAAGTTTCGGTGACAAACACAGCCTCGACGATAGATAGTCTTTGTGGCGACTACGACGGAGAGAACCTCGGCGGCGAACAGAGCATCGGCGAAGGACACAACGACGATGACTGACATAGCCTTGACGACGGATAGTCTCCATGATGACCATGACGGAGGGAAACTTGGCGGCGGACAGAGCCTCGGCTAAAGACAGGGCCACGATAGCGGATAGAGTCTTGGCCGTGACAAGGCCTTGGCGACAGATAGAGCCTCGGCGACAGACAGCCTTGGCGACAGACACATTCTCGGCGACGGACATAGCCTAGGCGGCGGATAGAGCCTGGGCAATGGACATAGTCTCAGTGACAGATAGAGCCTCGGTGACGGACATAGCCTCGACGAAAGACACAACCTTGGCGACAGACACAGCCTCGATAGCAAACACAACCTCGGCGACGGACACAGTCTTGGCGGTGGACCGAGCCTCGACGACGGACACAGCCTCGACGACAGATAGAGCCTCCGCGACGGACATAGCCTCGACAACGGACACAACCTCGACGACGGACACAACCTTGGTGACAGACACAGCCTCGGTGACAGACAAGGCCTCGACAACGGACAGAGCCTCAGTGACGGACACAGTCTTGGTGGCAAACACAACCTCGATGGCAGACAGAGCCTCGACGGTAGACAGAGCCTTGCCGACGGACACAACCTCGGCGACAGAAATAGCCTTGGTGGCAGACACAGCCTCGATGACGGACATAGCCTTGATGATAGACACACTGTTCTCGGCGACAAACAAGGCCTCGACAGCGAACAGAGTATCAGCGGCGACCGTGTCAGAGAGAACCTTGGCGGTGGACAAAGCCTCGGTGGCAGTCAGGGCCTCGTGTAAAGCATCACCTTTATCGCTGTCATCTACTTTCTCCCACTTGTGCAAATGAGATATTAGTTTTTCTTCACAATGCTTGAATACATTACTGACCAATCTACACACTGCCATAGACAAGACACATTCTAGATTACGAACAACCCACAACATAGATATGATAGGTTGGGATATTTCATCCATCTCTTCAATGCACGAAATCATAAGGCTCTCCATAGCAACCGAAACCTTAATACCATGACATTCCTTGATTGTGACCAAGAAGTGATGAAACATATCATGGATCAAGTCTTGCAACTCTAGATCTAAGAGGAGGTTACTTACTTTGACATTTGCACAATTCTCCAATATTGTAGATCTCCTGCCAAAAGGGTCACCACTGAAGTCATCAAGACTTTGAAAGCTGTCAACGATCAAATGCAATATCTCTATCATGGTGTTGTTATCATATGGTTCTCTAGGAGCCCAGATTCTCAAAATCTCACTAAGACATGCTACAGCTGCCAACTTCATTTCCTTGTCATGGTGTCTCAAAGGCCTAGGTTGACTTAAGGCATCCTTAATTGGAGAAAGGATCCTCTGTATAAATCTTGAAGGTAATTGGTCCACCTTACACAAACATACTTCCAATATATCTAATGGAAGATCAATACCCTCGCTGAGCTCTTTGCCAATCCTTTGTAGTGCCTTCAACCACCACTGTCCATCACTGCTGGGTGCCATAGTGTGATCCAAATCCCAAAATCTCTCAATCATCCCAACAGGTTGGCAAGATCACCAACTCTGATACCACTGTAATGTCCCGACCTTGGCGAACTTCCTTGCTCTAGAAATGTACTGTGTAATATTCAATATGCAACAATGTTGTGTCTGTACGGTACTTGTTCCCGGAGTGGCAAGCAGAGGTGGTGTACGGTAGCAAGATTTGACCGTACGGTGGGGAAGAACATAGGCCGCACGTAGGAAGCCGTACGGTGGATTGATGACTGAGGCTGTACGGTTTAGTGGACTGTACGGTGTTGCAGCCTGAGGCCGTACGACTTGGAAGGCCATACGGTGTTGTTGCCTGAAGCAGTATGGCTGGGAGGAGGCCGTACAGTATGTGTTTGTCTAGTCCTCGAAGCACACAGTTCAAATTATTTTTTTCTTCGGGGTGGTTTAATGAAGTTATACCAATGTTGTGCGAGATACACCAGATTGATGAATGCCAGTTACCAATGATATTATTGTAGGATTCAATAATGACAGCACAAGAACAAATGCCAGGTAGATGGTCGCCAAAACACTAGTGACACCAGAAGTAATTCAGATTTAATAATAATAGTGCTATAGACACCAGAACAATGAATGCCAAGTATCCACAATACCACAACTTGTATTAATCCCAAAGATGTATACAAAGATGGCGTTTCAGATTTGCCAAATCCAAAACAAACAAACACAACAGATTTGGCGCATAGTGAAATATCGGAGTGATATTCCCGACGGTAGACTAGGGTGGCTGTGAACCACCGAAACTGCAATAAACCAAAAAGAGAGGATCTTTCACCTCCGAAATGGCAGCCAACAGAATCCCAAGAGGAATTCGCAAATACAAATAAAATATCAAATCTCAACATGAAAAATACATCTTACACGCTGGTCATAAATACCCCTTCGGAGAAACTCCCGAGGGTTTACAAAAGAATGCCGACACGACAACCACCTACAGACAATAATAATAAAAATGGGCCCCGTTCTATTAATTAAAGGTCCATTTATAATATTATTTAAATTTTGGGACCATTAATAAATTAAAAATAATTTATTAAAAATGGGGACATTACATTTATTCCCTCGAAAAAGGCCCCCATATAACCTTTTAAAAACAACTTATGTCCTTAGTGTAGGCATCCAACTTGGAGACACTATTCAAAATATTTAACACTTAAGTTAAATAATAAAGATATCTTTTTAAAAGACTTAAGTGAAAAATATAAAATATAATTTTCATCACCTTAGAGAATTCGTCAAGGAATTGAAGAACACTTCACATTGAAGTGGCGAATGCTTTAGCACAAGCGGCAAGCTCACTGGCATCACTTTCATTGGAAGGTTTGGAGAAATTCAAAGTAGAGCTCATGTCAATCCCATCAGTGCCAAATAATGTGACAAACTTTTAGGTGTTTGAGGATGATAAGCACATATTGGATTTCCTCACCAACATGAATGTATTCACTGCTCAAATAATCAATGAAGATGAAGTTGAGGAAGTAGAAATCAATCCAGATGGAATCATGAACTTGAGGACGAATACCATTCCAAAGGGGATTATCCAGCTGGAGAGATTGTTCGATATGGACCAATTTCACATAGTCAAATATCAGCCCACTGGAGGGGGTGAGAGTGAGAAAGTAAATTTGGGCAAGATCGTGTACATGTTAATATAATCAGGTCCAAGATTACTGAGAGGGGGGGGGGATCAATAATTTATCCAATCACATAGATTTAAACTTATTAATTTATTTCCATACTCTCTTATCAACATGCATTCACCCTTTTAACCTTAACATGAAATAAACATCACATCAAAGATAATCATCCACACAAATCAACACATAACACTAGTATTTTTATCGTGGAAACCCAACTTGGGAAAAATCACGGTGGGGATGGCACCCACTAAGAAAAATGCACTCTTCTCGAGCACGTCCGGTTAAGAGTTTAGCCTTGTTAAAAGCTTACAATAGGCCTGGTTAAGAGCAAGACCTTGTTAGGAGTCACCTGGTCAAGGGATTTACCTTTAGCCCTATTAGGAGCTTCACCCTTTTAGGAGTGGCTTGGTTAATGGACTTAAAACACAAGTTATTTGTCACCCTATTAAAGGATTTACAAATCAGACCTGTTAGGATCTACCCGGTTAAGGGATTTTGCATAATGAAATTGTTAGGGATCAATAAGTGAAAGTGATATGAGAAAGTAGCACTTCTCTTTTGCTAATACAGATCCAGTTCAAGCTCAATATCTTCTTCTCATGCAGAACATCCAAACCTTGCAATCACACACAGTAGCTACGATTTTTCCTTCTCGCACACACTTGAAAATACAAGAAATAGTACTTATACTTCTCAATACATATTAGGTCTTAGGGCAACCAAAAACCCTAACAAAAAACACTTCAATCATCATCCACCGCCATAGGAAGTCTATAAAATGTTTTTCCTTTCTCAACAACATAGGTCGGCTGTAGGAATCTCATCGCCCCTTCGATTTGACCAATAAAATAAACTTTCATCACCTTTCCCTAGAAACATGCATAACTTCGAGAAATCCTTTCCTTTTTTATCAATGTAACACATTTTACCTTTACAAGTCGGATCTGCCATGTCACCACAACACTTGAGCATAAAACAATTCATTTACCGATATTAGATCACCCGATCTAACAACTTTACCGATCAAGCATGTAGTTCACTGTTCTTCCTATTTCAGTCACTTCAAATCTTCATAACTAATTCCTCCGATCTCCAATCATGATGCAGTCATAGGATTAGGTAGATATACCTGTCTAGATTATGTATGTACAACCACATACACTAAATCCAATTCTCTTCATAATGAGCAAATCATTCAACTTTGGTCATCTGCTGCTCTTCCAACTTACCTGTACCTGTTCATCTAATCATAACTCAACCTGTACTTAACTTGAACCTGTGTGGTCATGGATATACCATCTAGAAACATCAATGGATTGTCCATCACGATCGCACCATGCAATTCTCAACACAATTCGAGATTCAATCAACCAATTATTTCTTTGCTTATCAAGAACATGGTCAACAAACAAACACCTAGTTGACATCAATGATAATATCATAACTGATCAACCTACCATCAGATCATCATCAAACACATACCTTAATATACTCAACTCATTTGATCATCAGTTATGCTAATAGTACATTGGGAAAGTTTGCACTCCCGAGGAGAGAGAAGGCATCATTAAGCTTATGAGGGAATTTCCAAATATAGCTTGGGGCTATGATGATTTAAAAACCTATGACCCTTCCATCATCACACATACTATACCATTGAAGGAAGCAAGCAAGCCATTCAAATAGCGACAACGGCCTGTCAACCCCTTGTTGGAACCATTGCTTCAGTTAAGAAGTTACTAACAACGAAGATCATATTCCCAGTGCACCACTCAACGTGGGTCGCCAATCTTGTCCCAGTAAGGAAGATGAATGGTGAGATAAGGTTATGCGTGGATTTCCTAAATCTGAATAGAGCATCAAAAAAGGACAACTATCCGTTGCCATCATTAGATGAAGTATTACAAATAGTGAATGGATCACAGATGATGACATTTATGGATGGATATTCAGGATATAATCATGTCTTAGTTGAAGAAGAAGATAAATTGAAAACAGCTTTCGCCACCAAGTGGGGGACGTTTGCATATAGAAGAATGCTCTTTGGCTTGATCAATGCAGGGGCAACATTTCAACGAGTGATGGACTATGCCTTCAAGGACGTAAAAGACAAGTGCATTATTATTTACATGGATGATATCACAGTATTTTCGAAGAAGATAGAAGATCATATTGAAGATTTGAGGAAGGTATTGATGAGGTGTAGGAAGTTTGGAGTGTCCCTTAATCCGAAGAAGTGTATGTTCAGGGTGACAAAGGGGAAGTTACTCAAACATGTTCTGTCAGAAAAGGGGATTATGATAAATCTTGAAAGAGTGGAGGCCATTTCAAAACTTAGCCTGCCGGCTAGCAAGAAGGAATTGAAATATTTCTTTGGGAAGATCAACTTTGTAAGGAAATTTATTTAAGGATTTGCGGAGATAGAGAAGCCCATGAATGACATGCTCAAGAAGGATGCAAAGATGGATTGGACTCTAGAGGCTAAAAGAGCTTTTGAAGAGATGAAAGATGCGATTGCCAAGGCACCAGTTCTTGTGAGTCCATATTACGGGAAGCCATTCTATATATACTCATTCGCCTCAAACCACACATGTGCAACGATTCTCACCCAAAGGACTGAGGAGAGTGAGGAGCATCCTATCGCTTTTATGAGAGCTCCTTTTAAAGATGTGTGTAATGTTCCCTTTTTGGGACATTAGAAATTATAATGCCAACTGCAAAAAATATAAAAAATGACTTTATGGGAGCTTAAGGCAAATGGATAAACGTCACTTTAATATTAAAAAAGGTTTGTAAAGGGACAAAAGAGAAAGAAGACGAAAATACAGAAATGGGAAAACAAAGGGTCATGAGGCTGCTCCTTAAAAGAACAAAGAGAAGCTCATTTGCACATGCTTGGATATATGCTTTTTGATTATATCTCTGTCTTGGAGAGTTCTGGAAAGCTTCATCTTTCAGTAGGTTTCAGATGGAAACCCTTGAGCTTAGAGGCAGTGAATGAAAACCCATTGTCTGTTGGAGATATCACTCAGGTATCTTAGTTGTGCTTAAAATCTTTATTTCTTATCATCCAATCTGACTGTAATTTCTGTGTTTACAATTGGATTTTGGTTATTGTCCTGTTGAAGATTTAAATGCAATATTATTTCTGAAAACCATATTTCTGCTGTATATTTTGTATTTTTGATGGATAAATTAGAATCAACTCTATGCAAATGTGTTGTTTAAAATTTCTATGTTGAATTTTGGGGAAAATATCCATTGGGGATATTACAATGCTGAATTGAATTACCCCAATGTGGAGAAACAAGCATACGCTTTGGTGAAAGAAGTTAAGAAATTTAGGCATTACATTTTGAGTAAAGTACACTCCATCGTGCCTGATATTGTGTTGAACATGTTATTGACGCAAAATGAGCTTGGAGAAAGAAGAGGAAAGTGGGTCGCCACTATCCAGGAATATGACATAGATATACAACCAATGATTATCGCATACGAAGGTCCGGGCTTGGTGCAACAGGTCTACAAATTGGAAGAAGTGTGCCTAGATGAGTGGTACAAGGATATCATCTATTACCTGTTGAACCATAAATGTCCTTCCCATTTGAACCCAGTACAGAAGAAGGCGTTGAAACTGAAAAGTAAAAGATATATGTTTCAAGGGTCAGTGTTATATAAGAAAAATATGAAGGGATATATATGAGATATGTTAGCAAGGAGGAAGTAGGAAGGATTCTTGAGCATTTTCATGACAAATTCGAAACTGGACATGGAGCAAGTTTGGCCACGACGCATAAGATTTTAAGAGAAGCCAACTTTGTTTAAGGACACACATGAGCATGCGAAAACCTACCATGTTTGTCAAACTATTGCTGTTCGAGAGAAGAATCCAACAATGCCGCTGCAACCAGCTATTGAGGTGAGACCATTCACGAAGTGGGGGCTCGATTTCATTGGTATGATCAATCCACCTTCCTTTGCACAACACAGGTACATTCTGATCGCTACTGATTACTGTACTCGGTGGACAGAAGCCCAAGCCTTAATGAATTCTACCATTGATGTTATTAAATTTCTTGAAGAGAAAATCATTACGAGGTTTGGATGTCCTTATGCTTTGGTTTGTGATAATAGTTCTGCGTTTGCTTCATTGAAATTTCATAATTGGGCATTTGATCATGGAATTGTTTTGAAATTTTCATCTAATTATTATCCCCAAGGAAATGGCCTAGCAGAATCAACTAACAAGAACCTTTTGACTGTCATAAAGAAGCTTTTAGACAAGAACCCTAGGGATTGGCATGCCCAACTGAAATTCTCTTTACGGGCAGACAAAACAAGATCAAAGAGTTCCTTAGGAACTTCCCCTTATCATTTAGTATATGGACAAGACCCAATCTTCCCAATTCAACTGAGAATCCTAACCTTGCAGTTCTTGCAAGAGTACTATGACCATGAGGATAGGGTCCATACGAGATTGTCACAACTAATGCAATTGGATGAAGAAAGAGAGGAAGCCTTAGACAAATTCGCAAAGCATCAACGGGTAGTGAAGAGGTGGTTTGATAGACAAGCAAGGATCAAAGCATTCAGGATTTTTGACCTAGTTTTATACTAGGATAAAGCACATGAGAAACAAGGTCATGATAAATTTGACAAATTATAGAAGGGTCCCTATCAAATTTCAGAAATTTTGAGAGAGAACGCTTTTAAGCTGAAAACGTTGACTGGAGAGGATGTCCTGTTGCTTGTCAATGGACAATTCCTGAAGCATTACTTCCAAACCTAGGGCTTTTCTCAGAGTCTTATTGTACATATTTAGATTAGGTTTGCATTGGACCACTTGGTCAACTGGTCTAGAGTAGTTTTCTTTTCGGCTGTTGGTTTAGGTGTCTTGAGTGTCAGGTACTTAATTTGCCTTGAGTCAGTTGACTTAAGCTTTTCTAGTGGCTCCTGTCTTAGTTTAGAGGTTGTTAGTTTAATTTGCTAGTGTGAGTTAGTTGTTTTAGCTAGTTTGCTTTGCTTGGTTGTTTTTGCCTTAGGTTTGTTTAGGATCCCTTGATCCTAGTAGTTTTAGTTGCTTTAGGTTTTAGTTTGCTTTAGGTTTAGTTGTTGTAGGTTAGAGTTGCGGTAGGTTTCTTTTTCTTCAGTGGTTTAGGTGGTAGAGGGATCTTGTTTGTAACAGGTGTGAGGTGTGTTGATTTCACACTTCTAGTGATTCGGGTTGGATCTATCCTGTTCATTGCTTGAATATCTCTTACGAGGTTTCCTGAACTGGAAGTTGTTCTTAATAACCAGTCCTTCGAAAAGGGTTTTTACTAAATTTGGATTGAATTCATTTGTTGGGCCTGGGAAAATTGAGTCTTTTAGTTACAACATGTTACTCACACTTAAGTGCTCCGAGTTCTCTAGAAGTTTTCAAAGTGACGTTGGGATTAACAAAAATATACACTTGCGTCAGCGCCACTGTGGTTTTCCAAACCCTCTACAAGCTTTGCTACTTGTAAGCGAAACAAAAGATTGAAAATGAAAGAAAAGCAATATCGAAAGGAAAAGAAAAGAAATGCAAAATAAAAATGAAAAGTTGAAAAGAAATGGTTTGGCTATGGGTTTGTGAATATCTCTACCGATGCCACTAAACAAAAAGTACTAAAGGTAGAGCAATGTTCGTGGTTGACCACAACGATAACCTCGTCGGGGCTATGGGCGCTTGATTGGCAGCGAGGCTTTATCCTGGATGCTTTTGGAGTAAGGATATCAAAATAGCCAAGTCCAATTGATCCAAGAAGCTTCTAGCTTCTTGTCAAGTGGGGAATAAACCACTTGCACACACATGAGTAACTGAGACAAGGATTCTCAGTTCAATTCGTAGTTCCCCCCATTTTGAGTGCATTGTCCTACTTGTCGGATAGGTGAAAATGGAATTAGCCAAGGTTTTGATTCTAAGTAGTTCTATTCTTGAAATGTCCGGGAACATTTCTTCAGTGGAGTTGCCAGATGTTGTGAGGTTTTCACAACACCACCCCATTACGAGCGGGGGCCCCCTCTTTCAACTTGCCCTGGCAGCACCGGGCCTTTTTTTTTAGTGCAAGTTTGGTTTGTCTTTGGGAAAGCTAGTGCTCCTTAGGAATTGACAAGTCAAGGTTGTTGACTTGGTGGTCAACACCTCCTTGGAGATTCATGACATGGCTTAACCGCCTCCCGTGGATCGGGTTAAATCTGACATTTGTATCGGGCATTGACAGTTCGAGCTTTTGGTGCAACGACAAATGATTCCAACAATTGGTATCAGAGCCTTGGGTCACGGGTTCGAGTCTCCCTTCAGTGGGTGCTGAAGGCTCAGTCAGTGCTGAGGGGGAGATTGTTGACTTGGTGGTCAGCATCTCCTTGGAGATTCGTGACATGGCTTAATCGCCTCCCGTGGATCGGGTTAAATCTGGCATTTGTATTGGGCATTGACAGCTCAAGCTTTTGGTGCAACGGCGAATGATTCCAACAAAGGTAAGGCAGAGTCTGGGAGTGCCAATAGTTTAGGGTCTAAGTTCGAAGGTGTTTAACAAAGAAATAAAATGGCTGAGTGGTAAGATGATAGCAAATTTGAAAATGAAGGCATGATTCTGTGAGTTAAAGTGTTGGAATCTTTTGGCAGGATGAGATTTCGACCCTTGTCCAGGATTTTGTCCTTTGGGTGCCTGAATTTCCGACCCAATACAAATCACTATTTAGCCTCTCTTTGAATGGTATGGAGACAATGAGATGATTAAGCCTTAAAACCTTAGGGATTGTCAAGAATTTGAGTGCAGAAATGAGCCAAAATTGGTTAAGTGTGAAGTGCAAAATACTCCCATGCGGTTAGATTCCACTGCTGAAAGAAGATTTTATCCTCCGCCCTTGCACATTTCTGCCTAACCTTGAGTGTAATCCTTAGCTTATGTAAGATTCTGTCATGATGAGCATGGAGCTTGGAGGTCTCGAAATATCTAAGTATGAAGGGAGGGTGAAGACTAGGGCTGATTCCGACTTGAGGATGGCAGTGAAGTGAGTTTGAGGTAATAACGATTCCTCAAGAGGGGGTGGAATCCGCCCTCTTAGGAGGATAAAATCTCCCCATACACTAGATTTTTGCCTTGTAGAATGAAGACATGATGAGTTGAGGGAGTAGAAGGTGGAATCGTGAGATTGAAGGCGATAAAGTTGGAAGATATGATGCGAGAATCCAGAGTGAAACATAAAATCCTTGCTACGAGATGATTTTTGCCTTGAGGATGATCGTACTTGAAGAGTATCATTGGTGTCCGAAGGGAAAGACGATGAGTATCAAAAGGTGGTATGCATTGATAGATGATAGTGAAAGGACATGATGAAAGCAGTGAAGATGATTAACATTGTACGAAGAATCCTTTGCCACCATCGGATTCCGCTCTGAACAAAGGATTTTATCCTCTCGATACTCGAAATTCTGCCACCTTGTGAGTTGGAAGATCGTAATCCAATAAGGAAAATAGGAGGCACGATGGAAATTTTGATGAAGGAAGAATAATTTGAGGGAGGAATCGATTAATAGTGATCAAGTTTATGTTTGAGGCCGGAATTCTAGAATCCTCTGTCACCATCGGATCCCGCTTGGAGGAGAGGATTCAATCCACTTAACAATTCAAATTCCGCTGTCATAGACAAGACTCCAAACTTGACAATCCTCTTAGACAGTCGGATTCTGCTTAAGGCAGAGGATTTTGTCCTCGTGTGTTACATTTCCACCCAAGTAAGCATTTCTCAGGCCCCTCATATTTCCGCCTTGGGCAATATCACCCCAATCTGATAGAATCGAGCCATGCTTTAAACAAATGCAAGGTGGCAATGCAAGGTATAGGCAAAATCGATTCTTTGTGGGGGGCGAATTTCGCCCCTCCACAAGGATTTTCATCCTCTCGGCTTCTAAATTTCCGCCAACCTTCTTCTAACTCGACTTGGCATTAATTTTGAAAAGAATGAAATCAACCATTTAAGCTTTCATCCCAGGCGCAAGTCGGCCTACGTAGCCTCTAATATTTAATTGAAATATTTGTTTTCAAGTACATCGCAGACAGATAGCCAAGTTGGTCCTCGTGGCCCTTAATTAAATAAAATTGAAATTTCATTGGCCATAAGTTGCCAAGTCGGCCTTTTTATGGGGGGTCGTGTCTTTTCAACGTCTATATATAATGACACGCATGGAAGTCGTTTTGTCACCAGCTCAAAACCAATTAGCTCCGCAATCAAATTGACAACAATATTTCAATATAGCTAGCAGGGAGAAATTCCTTGAACAACGATAATATTTTTGTGCGGTCTGCATTTGAAAGGTAACAACATGGTGATTTAGCGCAGAATAAGACAAAATTGAATTGAAGGAGTAGGTTTAATTCGAATGTGATTTAATTTTAAATAACTTTTTTTTGGTTTTAATTTTCTTTGGTGAATAATTTAGATATTGTTAAAAAAGAGAATTAAAACTAGAGCTCCAATTTTATTAAGCTAGATGGGGGTTTGACGCAAGGGAGGATGGGGAGAGGGGCCAAAGGCACTCCCTAACTAGGTCCACCTTGCAGAGATCCCACACGGAAGCAACAAACACACAAGTGAGAGAGAGAATGTAGATAACTTTATATATTTATTCCAATTGATTCGTACATGCCGGGCTGTAAGGCCTTCCCGGTTTAGGCCAGATATTACAAATCATGTATAGAAGTCCTCCAACATGAGAGGATTTGAAACAATCTTCTATCTCCGATGTCCTAATTGATGTCCTAAAACTACCAACAAAGATTACAATATATACAAGAGGCTATTGAACAAGTCGGCCTTCAGATCCACCATCAATGGAAGGAATGACCGGATCTAGGTCCACACGCTTCCTAATGATAGATACCAGCATTAAATCCGCAACCATAATTAATTGCAAGAGTCGGCCTCAAAAGGAAACTAAAACAAACAACTCGGTAAGCAAGGATAACCAAGCGCCAGACAAGCATCACCGAGCACTAGGGAAATTCATTGAGCGCTAGAGAGATAACCGACCAACCCCGGTTAACAAAGGAAACCGAGCAACACCGAACCAACTCGGTCAAATCAGGAACCGAGCAACACAGGAAAACAAAAACATGTTTTTGGTGACACAAGATTGCCAAGGACCTGAGATGCTCCTACATCAGACACTTGGGGTTTTTTGAAATGATTCTCCGAATTACGAAGCAGGTATGATCTGAGCTGAATCCAACTCAGATTGTGAAATCCATGAACTGTCTTCAATCAGTCTATTCTTCCACTTTACCAGATATTCCTTATACTTTTTTCCTCTTGTACTTCTGCCAATTCTTTGTTCCAAAATCTGCTCAACTTCTTCTATCTGTTTCTTAGGATAATCATTCGGTATTGACATTTCTTCATCCGACTCATGGTACTCGTACAAATCAGAAATGTTGAATATAGGTGATATATCCATGTCATCAGGTAACTCAATCTCATAAGCATTTCCACTGTCAAATTTCTTCAAAATCTTGCAAGGACCAAATTTCTTCATTTTCAGTTTCCCATATGTTCCAACAGGAAATCTGACTTTCTTCAAATGAACCATTACTTCATCACCGACTGCAAAAGTCTTATGTCTTCTAAATTTGTTAGCTCTGTCTTTGTATTTCTGATTACTTTTCTCCAACTTATGTTTCACATCTTCATGCAATGTCTTCATGTACTCATCAAACTCTACTCCTTCAGCACTTCTCTTTCTTTCATCAGCAATATCCCTCAAATCTGATATACCTCTTGGTTGTATGCCATTTACAATCTCAAAAGGTGTTTTTCCAGTACTCCTATTTACTGAATTATTGTATGCAAACTCTGCTTGTGCCGACATAGAATCCCAATCACTTGGTGTGTCTCTAACTAAACATCTCAAAAGATTTCCCAAGCTTCTATTCACAACTTCTGTCTGTCCATCAGTCTGTGGGTGAAATGTAGAACTATATTTCAACTTGGTGCCAAACTTTCTCCAAAGGGTCTTCCAAAAGTATCCAACAAATTTACACTCGATCAGAGATGATACTCCTCGGTAATCCATGCAATCTGACAATTTCCTTAAAAAAAAGATCTGGTATATGTACTACATCTGATGTCTTTCTACAGGGTATAAAATGTGCCATTTTAGAAAATCTATCCACAACAACAAATGTAGAATCATTACCTCTTATTGTCTTGGGTAAGCCAAGAACAAAATCTATACTGATATCAATCCAAAGTTTCTCAAGGACAAAAATCAGTGTATACAATCCAGTATTCTGACTTACTCCTTTTGCAACTTGACAAATTCCACAACTTTTCACAAATTTCTGAACATCCTTATACAACTGTGGCCCAACGTATTTCTCCTTAAGCAAATTCAATGTCTTGTCAACACCAAAGTGTCCAGCCAAACCACTACTATGTTTCTCTTTTATCAAAATAGTTCTCATTGATCCTCTCGGTATACACAATTGAATACCTTTAAACAACATACTTCCTTGAATAAAATATTCTTCCCATTTAGTACTCGGTTGATCTTGAATAGGTGCTTTGCACTTTCTCCACGGCTCAGAAAAATCAGGATCAAATTCATAAGAATCTCTCATGTCATTAAAACCAAAAACTTCAATTTTCATCATGGTCATCAAAAATCTTCTTCTACTCAATGCATCTGCAACTCGGTTAGTGACAACACTCTTATGCTTTATCACAAATGTATAACTCTGCAAATACTCAACCCATTTCATATGTCTCCGATTCAACTTATTCTAACTACCCAAATACTGTAAAGCTATATGATCAGTATACAACACAAATTCACTCGGTATCAAATAATGTCTCCATTTCTTCAAGGCTTGAACAATAGCATAGAATTTTTGATCATACACAGAATATTTCCTTTTTGCATCATTCAACTTTTCACTAAAGAAAGCAACAGGTTTACCTTCTTGACTCAACACAGCTCCTATTGCACTTCCACTTTCATCACATTCCACTTGAAATACCTTATTGAAATCAGACAATGCTAAAACAGGCAATTCAGCAACCTTTTGCTTTAGAGTTTCAAAACTTTTATTAGCTCCATGTGTCCACTTGAATTTTTTTTTATCTGCTCTCATAGTCTCAGTCATAGCATTACAAATTGAACTAAAATTCCTAATGAACTTTTGGTAAAAACTTGCCAAACCATGAAATGATCTTACCTCACTAGCATTTTCAGGTGTAGGCCAATTCAAAATAGCTTCAACTTTTTCAGGATCCATCTTCAAACTATCAGCTGAAATCACAAATCCCAAATACACAATCTCCTCTTTCATGAAAGAACAATTTTTCAGATTTATCAACAACTTTTCTTCTTTCAACCTCTGCAATACTTGTTTAACATGCAATAGATGTTCTTCTCTGGTCTTACTGAATATCAAAATATCATCTAGGTATACAATCACAAATTTACCTAAGAATTTCTTCAAAACTTCATTCATAAACCTCATAAAAGTACTCGGTGCATTAGTTAAACCAAAAGACATAACCAACCACTCATACAAACCTTTTTTTGTCTTAAAAGCAGTCTTCCACTCATCACCTTCTCTGATTCTGATCTGATAATACCCACTTTTCAAATCAATTTTGGTAAAATACTTTGCTCTAGTCAAACTATCCATTAAGTCATCCATTCTCGGTATAGGAAACCTATATTTCACTGTTATCTTGTTGATTGCTCTGGAATCAGTACACATTCGCCATTCTCCATTCTTCCTAGGTGCCAATACAACAAGTATTGCACAAGGACTCAAACTTTCTGGGATCAAACCTTTCTGCAACAATTCATGACTCTGTCGGTTCAATTCCTGATTCTTGGTAGGTGTCAACCGATGTAGTGCATTATTCGGTAAACTAGCTCTAGGGATTAGATCCATGCAATGATCAATGCTTCTCTTCGGTGGCAAACCATCAGGTACATTATTAGAAATGATCTCACTGTACTCGGTGAGTAACTTATCAATCTCCTCAGGGATGCTATCCTCTGTTTTCTTATTCGGTTTGTTAGGAATCACAACAAAACATACATCTATCTTCTTCAAATCCTTAACAAACTTTCTTCCTTCCATCAAGAAAACTTTCACAGATGTACAAACAGTACTAACAGGTTTTTCAATTAAAGGTAACAAGATTTGTCTTCTTCCATCAGCCCAAATAGTATATTTATGCAATCTTCCATCATATATAGCATGTCTATCATATTGCCAAGGTCTACCCAACAAAATATAACAATCCATAGGCATGATATCACATAACACCTTATCATGTTGGCATTAAGTGATGATAACCGGTAAGCCTGCTACCGGTACTAGTGTTGTCATTGATTGGCAAAAAGAGTATAGAGACTTGTCATCTCTATAAAGTCTACAGAACCAAGGAGATCTATATGAAAGAGGGATGGTTTGGCCGATGATATCAATATACAAGATAGTTGTGATTGAATGCAAATACCACTGGTCACTATACAAAGCCTTAGTCATCGGGCAATGTACACAGTAAAGGAAAAGAGGATTCCAGCATCAACTTAGGACCGTGCTACAACTAGTGTAGACAAGTACAGATAAAACAATAGCTAACCGGTGTCAACAATACAACCGAGGATGGTGCAACCGGTAAGCCAAGCAAGGGACAACAAACTGAGGTCGGTGCGACCGGTAAGCCAAGAAAGGGACAAGAACAGGGACTCTTACCTGTTCACAGCATGAAGAACTGAACTCAACCATAACCGGTATATTAATGACTCCAGTCTTGAACCGAGGGAGTCATAGTCAGACTAACTGTTCCAACTAACTCTTTGACTGAGATTTTTTGCTCTAAATCCGGAAGTCTTTGAGTTAAACTGGCGATCTGTTTGAAGCGAGTCTGGAGGTTTTAAAGCCAAGATCAGTGGCTTTAAAATTGACGATCGGATTGAGGCAAGTCTGGAGGATTTAAAGCCGAGATCAGTGGCTTTAAAACAAAGCGTTATCTCCTATGAAGGAAAGTTGCTTGACACGCAACTACTGCTTTCTTCATTAGTCAGATAAAGCAAGGGGATGCATCAGATGTTTCCCCAGTAAACTGATACTCTACTGAGCAATGAATCCAATGAAGATCTGGAGTTAGGTCATGCTTAATGAGCACAATTAGGGCCAGGACCCTATATATTCTTCTGTCCAAGGCAAAGAGAAGTTGCCTTCATTCTGCCAGAGAAAAGAGTGAACTTGAAAAGCTCAAAAGAAGCTAGGGTAAATCAGAAAGAGAAGTAGAGAAAGAAGTGTGTGTAGAGAAGCACAACAGTAGTGGAGAACACACTTGTGGCGGCTGGTGACGATTTTCAGCTGAGCACAAATAGAGATCTTATCAGGCTATGCAAAGCCAATTGTAAAAAGGTCAATCTCTATTGTTTTCTCGCAACTACAATAGTTAAATCCCAATATTTGGGTGGACTCTAACAAGTCCCTTGTATCAAATCCCTTAACCGGGTGGCATCTCGTAAGGTGCTCAAAGTCCTCTAACAAGGCAGGCACTAACTGGCCTTATTGTAATAAATCCCTTGACTGGGTCGCATCTAACAAGTGCGTTTTTATCCTTTAACCAGAAAGGCTCTTAACAGGGCGTACTCCAAAAGAGTACAAAATTTGTGAGGTCTCCTCACACCGTGGTTTTCACCCTAACTGGGTTTCCATGTGATAAATCTGGTGTCACTGTGTGATTGTTTACTTACTTTTATTATTTGCTTAAATCTGCTTGCTTTTTTGCTATAAGTTTACTTCACCGGATTAAAGAGAAAAAAGTTTTAGAGGTGCTGATTCAACCCTCCCCTCTCAGCACCTGTTGGGACTGTCAATTGGTATCAAAGCCTGGTTTTGTTTTCTTAGTTGCTTGATCGCACAAAGAAAAAGACAAGATGATGAGAAAGGAAGGACCAAAGTTTTCAAAAGAAAACTTTACTCTCTGGTGTAGCAGGATGAAGTTGTACATGAAAACCACCGGCGATCAATACTGGAACCATGTCACAACTGATTACACTGAACCCACTGGCACGCTGACACCCGATCAACAGAAGATCAAAGCCGAGCACACGGCTGCTCAGGACATGATAGCTAGCATGCTACCTGATCATGTGTATGCTGAGATAGAACATCTTGATTCTGCCTTTAAGATGTGGGGCAAGTTGCAAACGGTCTACAGAGGGGATCCAAATGTTCAAGAAGCCAAGGTTGAAAGCCTCAGAGGAAAGTTTGATGACATGAGAATGAATGAAGGAGAAGACATAGAGCAGTATAGCAACCGTATCAAAGAGGTGATCAACTCCATCAGAAGCGCTGGAGGAATGCTCAGTGAAGAAGAGGTGGTCAGCAAAATACCGAGAACTCTCAGACCTCAGTATGCCATCAAGATCTTGGCCATTCAAGAGCTCAGATCGGTGACCAAAGATCAAGTCACCTTAGACTCCTTAATCGGTAAGCTAACTGCTTTTGAATTAAGCAATTTTGATAATAGCTTACCCATCCAGGAAGTAGCTTTTAAGTCCTCTTCCAATATCTCTTCCAGTAAAAAGGGAAGAGAAACCGGTAATTGCTCTACCGGTAAGTTTGGCAACCTTGTTGAGAGTCTTCTCTCAGAGAAGATGGAGCAAGATGAGTTTGAAGCACTCATCGCCAGGAGATTCCCTAGAGGAAAGGGAAAGTACAAGGGAAAACTCCCTTTGAAATGCTTCTCTTGCAACAAGATATGACATATTGTTGCAAGGTGTCCTGATAATGAACATAAAGATAAAAGAGACCAGTTCATGAGCAAAGCAAAAAAGGAATGCTACCTCGCAGAGGAAGGAGTCACGGACAATGAGTCTGAAGACTCGGATGACCTTGAAATTGCATTTGTGGCAATAAAGGAGGAGAGCCTTGTGATAAGTGAAGTTGCTCTTATCTCACGATCACATTAGTACGATGATTGGATCATCGATAGCGGATGCACTCACCACATGACGGGTGGCAAGAACAAATTCATCAGCTTGGAGCTCAATGACAGCGGATCAATTACCTTGAGAAATGATGCTCCCTGTGCCATTAAAGGTAAAGGTTCTATTGCACTTTGTAACGATGCTGTTTGTAAAGATGTGTACTGGGTTGAAGGACTCAAGTACAACTTGATGAGTGTTGCTCAACTGAATAACAAAGGATTCCTGTTGGAATTCGGACAAGGTTCCTGTATAGTAAAGAATCAAACCGGAACTCATGTTGCAACCGGTAGATAGAGCAAAGGTAATCTCTTCTACCTAGACTCAATGGAAGGAGCTTGTCTCATAGCCTCGGTCAAAGGAGAATCAAGCAAAATCTGTCTTATGACCAAAGAAGACAACAACTGGTAATGGCACAAAAGGCTCTGGCACATAAACTTTGACAGTATTGTCAAAGTGAGCAAAAAGAAAACGGTAAGAGGACTTCCTGAGATTACAAAACCCATCAAGGGTGTTTGTAAAGATTGTTAGTTAGGAAAGCTGACCGGAACATCTTTCAACAGTAAGTCCTTCTCTGCTGAGAATGTTCTAGACCTGGTGCACACTGACCTGTGTGGACCAATGAGAACAAAGAGCTACCATGGAGACCGATACTTTATGCTCTTTGTAGAGGACTTCTCCAGGATGATGTGGACACTCTTTCTTAAGGAGAAATCAGAAGCTTTCCACATGTTCAAAATCTACAAAGCTAAAGTGGAAAAAGAGACCGGTAAAAGCTTGAAATGTTTGAGATCAGACAGAGGAGGTGAATACACCTCTCAAGAGTTCACTCACTACTGTGAGGAGCATGGAATAAAAAGGCAGCTATCTACACCAAGGAGCCCTCAACAAAATGGAGCAATAGGAAGAAGAAACAAGATGCTGATTGATTGCGCTAAACCTTACTGATTCAAAAGGATCTGCCTCATCACTTCTGGAGAGAAGCTGTCAGTATTGCTGTCTACACATTCAATCGGATTCAAGTAAAAAAGGGAACCGGTAAGACTCCTTACAAACTATGGTTTAAGCATACTCCCAGTTTAGGCTACTTCAAAATCTTTGGTAGTAAATGTTATATTAAAAGAGATATGTACTCTAGGAAGCTTGATCCTAAGAGTGATGAAGGAACATTTTTGGGTTACTCTACCAAAAGTAAGGCCTATTGGTGTCTGAACAAAAGAACATGCAAGATAATTGAAAACATCAATGTGAAAATTGATGAATCTTTAGAACCAGATAAGAAGACTAGTCATGATAATCACGACAGTCTTAAAGGCCTAAATGAAGGTAATGCCTTTGAGCTCAACGAAGCAATGATTGAAGATGAAGAAGAAATACACATGGACAGACATCCAGAGTGGGAGATTGTACCTGAACCCAACAGGCTAACGCAGGATGGTGAACAAGTTGATGTCCAAAACAATGATGAAGATAATGCTCAACCAGAAGAACTAGATCGGGAACAAAGACCGGTTCTTCCAAGGTATGTCACATATCATTCCACTGACAATATAATTGGTGACAAACATTCAAATATCTTAACCAGGAAAAAGGCTAGAGAGAATATTTGCTTACTTTCCTATATAGAGCCCAAATCCACCAGGGAAGCTCTAGAAGGTGACAATTGGGTCAAGGCCATGGAGGAAGAAATTGAGCAAATTGAGAAGAATGATACATGGGAGCTTGTGCCAAGACCAAAGGACAAAAATGTCATAGGGACCAAATGGGTCTACAGGAACAAGTTGAATGAGGATCGAAAAGTAATAAGAAATAAGGCAAGATTGGTTTGCAAAGGATACGCCCAGGAAGCTGGACTGGACTATGGAGAAACCTTTGCACCAGTAGCATGACTGGAAGGAGTAAGAATTCTACTCGCCTATGCTGCTCACAAAAGATTCAAAGTATACCAGATGGATGTTAAGTCTACATTTCTGAATGAAATACTGGAGGAAGAAGTCTACATTGAACAATTGTAAGGCTTCACATGTGCACATAAGGATGGAATGGTCTGTAAACTGAAGAAAGCTCTTTATGGGCTTAAGCAAGCTCCAAGGGCTTGGTATGAGAGGTTGCATTCATACCTTTTGACCATAGGATTCACAAGAACTGGGGACAACAACAATATGTATCTCAAGACCGGAAAAGATGGAAATCTGATTGCGGAGATCTTCGTGGATGATATCATCTTTGGAGGAGATGACAGAATGAGCAAAGCCTTCGTTGAAGAGATGAAGAAAGAATTTGAGATGTCTATGATAGGTGCAATAAAATTCTTCATTGGACTACAGGTCCATCAGCTGAAAGAAGGAATTTTTATTTCTCAGTCCAAGTATATAAAATAAATTCTCAAGACTTTTGAACTTGAAGATTTTAAACCGGTTGGAACCCCAATGATAACTAACCTCAAGTTATCAAAGGAGGATGATGCTCAAGAAGTGAATGAAACAATGTATTGGTCCATGATAGGTAAACTACAGTATGCTGTTCACAGTAGACTGGACATTGCACATGCAGTTGGTATAGTGGCAAGATTCTCTACAAATCCCAAATAGTCACATCTAATAGCAGTAAAGAGAATCTTCAGATATCTAAGGGGAATTGAAGATTATGGATTATGGTTTCCTCACAAGGGAGGATTCGAAGTAAAAGTATACACCGATGCAGATTGGGCTAGAAACATTGATGACAGAAAGAGCACAAGTGGTGGTGCATTCTTTCTCGGTGGAAGAATTGTTTCTTGGACAAGCAAGAAACAAAATTGTATATCCCAATCTACTGCAGAGGCCGAATATGTTGCTGCAGCAATGAACTGCACACAGGTGATCTGGATAAAACAACTACTGGAAGGAATTAAAGAATAGATACCTGAACCGATAGCTATATATTGTGATAGCACCAGTGCAATTAACATATCCAAGAACCCTATTATGCACTCCAAGACAAAGCACATTGCTATCAAGTATCATTACTTGAGAGAGCTGGTACAAGACAAGGAGGTGAGACTGGAGTACCAAGGAACAAATTGCTGATATCTTCACAAAGTTATTACCAAAGAGTACTTTTGAGTATCTCAGAGGTAAACTAGGGGTGATACCTCTTCATGATCTTCAGTAAACCTGTAAAGGTGGTCATCAGTTCATTATGCTTCAACAGAGGGTTACACCTCATCTTTTCTGGACTGATGAAAAAGGAATGCTGCTCATAGGGGGAGCAGATTAGACAAAGGTAGTCTCTCTAACTAGCCTTTGGCATCATTGTCAAAAAGGGGGAGAGTTTGGCAATAACCGGAGGACTGTAATAGTTGCAGTGGTACAAAGATACAAGCACAATAAGGTGATTGCCCATCAAAGTTTTGCCATCAATGCCAAAGGGGGAGATTGTTGGCATTAAGTGATGATAACCGGTAAGCCTTCTACCGGTACTAGTGTTATTGATTGGCAAAAAGAGTATAGAGACTTGTCATCTCTATAAAGTCTACAGAACCAAGGAGATCTATATGAAAGAGGGATGGTTTGGCCGATGATGTCAATATAGAAGATAGTTGTGACTGAGTGCAAATACCACCGGTCACTATACAAAGCCTTAGTCACGGGGCAATGTACATAGTAAAGGAAAAGAGGATTCCAGCATCAACTGAGGACTGTGCTACAACTGGTGTAGACAAGTACAGATAAAGCAATAGCTAACCGGTGTCAACAATACAACCGAGGATGGTGCAACCGCTAAGCCAAGCAAGGGACAGCAAACCGAGGATGGTGCGACCGGTAAGCCAAGAAAGGGATAGGAACAGGGACTCTTACCTGTTCACAACATGAAGAACTGAACTCAACCATAACCGGTATGTTAATGACTCCGGTCTTGAACCGAGGGAGTCATAGTCAGACTAACTGTTCCAACTAACTCTTTGACTAAGATTTTCTGCTCTAAATCCAGAAGTCTTTGAGTTAACTGGCGATCTATTTGAAGCGAGTCTGGAGGTTTTAAAGCCGAGATCAGTGGATTTAAAACTGACGATCAGATTGAGGCAAGTCTGGAGGATTTAAAGCCGAGATCAGTGGCTTTAAAACAAAGCGTTATCTCCTATGAAGGAAAGTTGTTTGACACGCAACTACTGCTTTCTTCATTAGTCAGATAAAGCAAGGGGATGCATCAGATGTTTCCCCAGTAAACTAATACTCCACTAAGCAACGAATCCGATGAAGATCTGGAGTTAGGTCATGCTTAATGAGCACAATTAGGGCCAGGACCCTATATATTCTTCTGTCCAAGGCAAATAGAAGTTGCCTTCATTTTGCCAGAGAAAATTGTGAACCTGAAAATCAAAAGAAGCTGGGGTAAATCAGAAAGAGAAGTAGAGAAAGAAGTGTGTGCAGAGAAGCACAACAGTAGTGGAGAACACTTGTGGCGACCGGTGACGATTCTCAGCTGAGCACAAACATAGATCTTATCAGGCTATGCAAAGCCAATTGTAAAAAGGTCAATCTCTATTGTTTTCTAGCAACTACAATAGTTAAATCCCAGTATTTGGGTGGACTCTAACAGGTCCCTTGTATCAAATCCCTTAATTGGGTGGCATCTCGTAAGGTGCTCAAAGTCCTCTAACAAGGTAGGCACTAAACGACCTTATTGTAATAAATACCTTGACCGGGTCGCATCTAACAAGTGCGTTGTTATCCTTTAACCAGGAAGGTTCTTAACAGGGCGTACTCCAGAAAAGTACAAAATTTGTGAGGTCTCCTCACATCGTGGTTTTCACCCTAATTGGGTTTCCACGTGATAAATCTGGTCACTTTGTGATTGTTTACTTACTGTTATTATTTGCTTAAATCTGCTTGCTTTTCTGCTGTAAGTTTACTTCACCGGATTAAAGAGAAAAAAGTTTTAGAGGTGCTGATTCACCCCTCCCCTCTCAGCATAGGTTGGGACTGTCATATCATAGTACTTTCCAATTTTCAAATTCACATAACATTGTTCACTTACCAAGAGTGTGTGCTCATCTTTGATCCATGAAATTTGATAGGGCTTCGGGTGTTCCAACCTTTTCAACTGCAACTTTGTAACCATTTCCTTAGATGCCAAGTTCTCCGAGCTTCCACTATCAATGATTACCTTCCACACTTCATCAGATACTCTACATCTGGTCTTGAACAAACTTTTTCTTATCGGATCTTCCTTATTACTTTCACTCCAAAGTGCTCTCCTTACCATCAAGTTCTTTTCCCTCTCAGGTTCATTCGGTGACTCTTCTTGCACCAAAGCATTTCTACTGCTACCGACCTTCTTACTTGCATGTGTACACTCAAATGATCTATGTCCTCCACAATTGTAACAAGTTCCTCGGAAACCACCTCTGTTATAACCACCTCGGTAGTTATTGCCTCTTCCTCTAGATGGACTTTCACCTTTCCTCTCGGTCTTGCCTTCATCCAAATTTGTCTTTTTTGGTTCAGATCTACTGTTTTCACCATAAGATCTACCTCTTCCTCTAGGGAATCTACCACCTCTACTTCTTTGTCTTTGCTCATGTCTCTTGTTCAATTTCTCCTCGGCTTTCAATGCAAATTGATAAACTTCTTCAATGTTCTCCAATTTGACCAAACTGATTTCTTCTTGGATGGAAGCTCTCAATCCATTCAGGTACCTAGCAATTCTTTCCACATCATCTTCATCATGTCCAGATCAGATATGTAATCTATAGAATTCCTCAGTATACTCTTTTACCGAGCTATCTTTCTGTCTTAAACTTTGCATTCGCCTAACTAGGTTAATCTGATAATCACAAGGTAAGAACTTTCCTTTCAATTTATTCACCATCTTGTTCCATACCTTAATGTTGTCTTTGCCTTTCCTCTTTCTGTCCAATTGCAAATGTTCCCACCACAAGGATGCATGACTCTTCAACTTTGTGCTTGCAATTTTCACCTTGTTTTCCTCAGGTACATTTTCATATTCAAAGTACTTTTCCATCTCGGTGATCCAGTCCACCAATTCATCAGAATCCAATTTTCCACTATACTCAGGAGGATTAAAGTGTGGTGTAGACTTCAGATTTTTCAAAGCCTTCAACAATCTTTCCTCACCTTGATCCATCACCGATGCAGGTTCTACATCAACTTGTTCTTCCTCAACTTCATCATCACTAACATCTTCAAGATGTCTTCCTCTTCTCTGGGCCGTTTCAACAACTTCTAATCTAGCAGCAATTTGTCTCAACATGTCTGCCAATCCTGGATCCGCATCTTGCCTCCCACGAACCATCTTGAAACCCTCTGCAATTGCAGGCTAGATCGCAATCTGCTACCCCACAACAAATCAACCAGGGTTTGACAAGAAGGAACCCTCAAACCTAGATTCGCAAACCTAGATGCAGATCTCACCTCGCTCTGATATCACCTGACGCAAGGGAGGACGGGGAGAGGGGCCAAAGGCACTCCCTAACCAGGTCCACCTTCCAGAGATCCCACACGGAAGCAGCAAACACATAAGTGAGAGAGAATTTGGATAACTTCATATATTTATTCCAATTGATTCGTACATGCCGGATTGTAAGGCCTTACTGGTTTAGGCCAGATATTACAATTCAAGTACAAAAGTCCTCCAACATGCAAGGATCTGAAACAATCTTCTATCTTCTAACTTCTATCTCCGATGTCCTAATTGATGTCCTAAAACTACCAACAAAGATTACAATATATACAAGAGGCTACCGAACAGCTCGGCCTTCAGATCCACCATCAATGGAAGGAACGGCCAGATCTAGGTCCACACGCTTCCCAATGATAGATACCAGCATTAAATCTGCGACCATAATTAATTGCAAGAGTCAGCCTCAAAAGGAAACTACAACAAACAACTCAGTAAGCAAGGATAACCGAGTGCTAGACAAGCATCACCGAGCGCTAGGGAAATTCACCGAGCGCCAGAGAGATAATCGACCAACCCCGGTTAACAAAGGAAACTGAGCAACACCGAACCAACTCGGTCAAAGTAGGAACCGAGCAACACAGGAAAACACAAACATATTTTTGGTGACACAGGATTGCCAAGGACCCGAGATGCTCCTGCATCAGGGTCGAATAAATTTGATAAATGTTTGATTTGAATTCTTATTTTAATGCTAGTAGAGTTTAATTAATTAAAGAAGTGAATTTTTCCTAATTGCTACAAGATAGACTTTGGAACTTTTAAAATTTTTCTTTAATTAGAGAAGATTGTTTTCAAGTTCTTTTCAAAATTCGGGCAATAGGGAAATTCACTAAGGTGTTGAGAAAAACTTCTAGCTTTGCGAATTTGAATTCAAATTTCCTCCCTATATGTTAATCTAAATTTTTATCCTAATGACTAATAGAAGATTTGTCGTGGTAGGAGGAAGCATGTCTGAGCTAAGGTCGGAATCTCAAAGAAGGCGAGGCAAGTTCGAATCAAGAGGGATACTGAGGTGGGGCCAAAATCACTTTTCACCCCCAAACATAAGAAGATCGCAGACACCAACTTGGGACCTCTCGATATGGTTCAAGTGAGAGAAAGGATGACAAAAGAAACGAATTCAAGGATGGCGAAGATGATGGTGACAAATGGGATAGTCAATGCAACTGCTTTCCCTCCAACCATGCAATGTGCCAAACTAGTCCTGGAATGTGCTAAGAACTA
This sequence comes from Chamaecyparis obtusa, assembly GCA_027943335.1. Lineage (NCBI taxonomy): Eukaryota > Viridiplantae > Streptophyta > Pinopsida > Cupressales > Cupressaceae > Chamaecyparis > Chamaecyparis obtusa. Next base: position 873,244 of record BSBK01000089.1, read on the forward strand.
TAATGCTCAAAAGAAGACAGTTGAATGCAGAGAGGGTGAGAAGCCTGTAACTGTTCTATCAATAGAGGCTATCGAATTGGCATTCAATATACCATCTTATGAGGGAGCAATCTATATCACTAAGGAGGAAGCAGAGAAGTATTATAATGATCAAGTGGATGCATGTGCAAAGAAGATGAACAGAGAGTGGATGACCGAGCCATGGAGTCACTACTCCAAGATCCTGAAGCTGGACAAGTTAACCATATCAGATTTCAAGCAAGATATTGGCGACCTCATTGTGATGCTAAGTAGGAGGATGGGAGAACCACAAGGTGTTTTTTTTCAACCTTGGATTTTCCATTTCATAGATAAGATCCTATTTGGGGAAGTGATGTTTGCATGGGCCAAGATCATCAGAGTCAACATTGATCATCAACTGAGGGCATTAAAGGACACCAAGGAATTCTACATGACATCCTACCTTGTTTACATGATTGCTAGAACATTCAAATTTCTAGGTTTGAAGCCCTTGGGGAAATTTGGAACCAAAGAGGGGGAGTACATAGTGCACGTTTGCTTTCCCCAGTTGCACCTTAGTAATCACAAGGATTTCAAGATATTCAATGATGTTTTCGCTATGAGGATTGTGAGACAACTGCAAGGAGCTCCATAAGTGAGGCTCTTGGAGGAGGCAAAGAAGTTGATCAAAGAGCATAGATCATGGTACATCCAAAATGATAAGTACATCCGCCTACTCGGAAACTTGGAGTGCCCGAGGAGATTGCCAAGGTATCCAACAAACAGGATAGTTATCATGGAGGTGGTCAGACAACTTCTCTCCTATGATAGAATTCTAATAACTAAACACAAGCCAAATTCCCATTCAGTCTCAATGGTGAGGTTTGTCCTTCCCTAGTAGCAGTTGAGTCGGCAGATGCAGAATTGGATTATTATGGACTAGGATTCTATGAGTCAAGACAAAATTTCGATCCCTAGGGAAATATCAATACAACATTCAGGAATTGGTACCTCCACATCCCACAGTTAGAAGACTATTGGGCCAATGCAAATGATGGTTTCAAAGTAAGGAAGAGAACAATTTCAAGACCGACAATAGAAGAGATCAGGAAACACAAATGGAACGGAGTGGAAATCCCTAACTACTTGGAGGATGATGGAAAAGTAATTAGAAGTGACTTCAAAACCACCACCAACCACGAGATGGAATCGATTAATTGGGAGAATGAAATAGAGATTAGCCTGGATACTTTGATGATCCTTGTTTCTCTCCACACTCAGGAGTGGTTGGATCGAAAGATAAGGGAATTGGTAGAGAGAAAGGTGCACTTAACGTATATAAAATGAAGGAAGTTGAGAAAATTGTAGAAGACTCATCGGGGTGGCCTTGGGCATCGAGTGGGCAGCAAGGTGAACCTAGCAAGAAAAGGAAGAACACTACAAATGCTCCACCAAGATGGAATTCCAAGGAGAAAGGGATCAGGATTGAAGAGCCTCAAGCAAAAAGATAGAAACAGACGGCTCCTCCATCTAAAGAAAGCACTACTTTAAAACTAAAGGAAACTATGCCACCCAAAGGCAAGGAGATGCATCAAGATACCTCTTCCGAATTAGAAGATAGCACAAGTGAGAGTTCCTCAGGATATTCACCATTGAGTCCTTTCAAGGTAGAAGGAAGGCTTTCCCTACAAAATGATGATAATGATGTGATGATTAATATCGAGGACTCTCCTCAAGATGCACAGATCCCGCCTCCTAAGGAAGGCCCTAGTGAAAGTGTTGCAGTCCTCCTAGTTGAGAGTCAGAAGAAGAAAGAAACCCAACTAGAGTGGGGAGAAGGCACAACACCTGATTGGTTATGTGCTACTGTACAGGGCGAGGAAAACGTTGTTGAGGCGGCTAAAAAACCAATTGATAACATTGAAGATCTTTTTCAGCTGGAGGGGGAAAGTCAGCCGGCAAAGAGAATGGCGAATGTGATTAGAGATGACTCTGGGACTCACAAAGTCCAAATTGCTATCCCTAGGGTCAATACAACAAAGAATGATATGCAAATTCAGGATTATGAGATAGTGGAGCATGACTTGGGGACCACTACGAAAGAAATAGAGTATGAGGAGGCTAAGGATGTTCTCGAGCCTATGCGAAGAGAGAGTGGAAAGTGAAGTTGCAGAAAAGAATAAGTACAAACAAGAATGTCAGAGGTTGATAGCATTTTGCAGGAATGCCCACGAACCAATTCAACAAGTAGCTCCCTTAATTACACCACCACTTGTCTTTGAGAGAGGAAATATTGACAATATAGATAGTGCAAAGATCACACTTCAAGAGACTTGATCTTGGGTAGACAAAGTTGTACAAGAAGGATTAGCATTCCAGCCAAGATTTGTAGAACAGTTTCAAGCACTCATGGTGCTCAAGGCTAGATTTCAAGCTTTCATCAGTCTTTGGAACAAGTTTCTACCTTTCAAAGAGAAAACTATACCTTAGCTACAAGCTATGGTGGATAATCCTGAGCGGTTATTAGTGAAAAGGGAAGGTGATTAAGGTAGGAGAAAGATAGAACATTGAAGCATGGTACTTTGTTCTAGCTCATAGGCTGGAAGTTTTGGAAAAGATAAGGAATGATACTACCCATCTTGGCATTTTAGTCCACAACATAGTTACAAACACTTTGAGTGCAACTGTAAGTTGCCTTCAATTTTGAAGAGCTAAATGAAGAGAACATGAACATGGAAATCCTAAGTGAAAGATTGAGATCTTTAAGTGGTGGAGAGAATGGAATCATTAGGGGAGAGATCTTAGAGAGCCTCTCATCTCTTAGACTCCTCATGATTTTAGTGGGAGACAATGTTGTTGAGTGGGAGAAGACTGTGGTGGCAGCCAGGAATGAAATGGATTTAACAGAGAGAGATTCGATACACACCTACACCTCCAATGAATGAAGTCAGCAGTATGGTGTCCGGGTTCATCGAATTAGCAAAGAAGGAAAGTTATAAAGGAAATATCATTTTGGATAATAATTTGATGTAAGCCCATGTGGAAAATTATTTTCTCATTGGTTAGTTGTCTAGGTGTTTGATTCTGATTGGCCCACATTTGTGGCGCCTTCTAATTGGTTGCTATTTCTATGTAATTTTTCTATTGGTCTATTTTTGGGATGCTTGAATCTCATTGGTCGATAGGGTGGCAACCCTAATTAGGGTTTGTAGGACTCAATTTGGGCCATTGATTCGGATTTAATCTTGGCTGTTCATTGTATTTGAGCTCCCTATATAAGGACTGCTCCTCTCATTTGTAAAGGTTATTTTGGAGAATTGTTCCAAGAATAATGCCAAATTTGCTCTACTCATCATTGTTGTGTTTTGCATGTTGATAGTTGTGATCAAGTTTGTGTTATTGTATGGTTACCTTCATCCTCATTTAGAATAGATTTCATTTCAAAGTTGCTTTTCATTTCAAGTTGTTGAGACAATGTAGAATAAAATTTGCTTAAAGTAGTTTAGTTGAATGAAAGTGGTTGTGGATGTTCACTTGCATGACTCACATAAATCTGGGCCACTAGCTTCTTGTAGATTGTAAGAGTGCCTTGCGTGGTTAGCCGATGAATGATAATGCTTAACTTCAATTAGTATTGGATCTTTAGTTTGCATAAACTTGGTGGGATTAGGGAGAAAATACTAATTTGAAAATCTTTTACACCTTAGAAGCTTGCACTGTTAAGGAATGTGGATCAGTTAGAGAGAATAATAATAGTCCTATTTATATATTTCAGATTCTATATATGAATCCAATTCAAGTTCTTGAAGGATTGCAATTATATGTATTTTCCATGAGACGAAGTTGGAGGTGCCTTCGATTCTATCCTCCACTCTAACACCGTTCACCATGATTGTGCTTCAATTTAAATATATGTCTGATATTTTGAATAAAATTTTACTATCTTTATTAATCTCTATTAAATTGGCTCTAATACCATGTTAAGGAATGTGGATCAGTTATAGAGAATAATAATAGTCCTATTTATATATTTCAGATTGTATCTAAGTTTGGATACTAGATATATTAATGCAGAGATTGACAAGTAAAATTATTGCAGAAGATATCGAATGCTTGCTGTGGTATATAATTTCTGTTGTGATTGATTATTACCCATAAGCATCAATATAAATATGTTTGCATAGAGTCATGTCTACGTAGAGTCATGACCATACGTGGCTTATGTCACGTAGGGTCACGACCCTACATAAACACAATAACCAAAACATTAGTATTGTACTTTACTAATCTTGTTTGCCGATAACAATACATAACAAACGATATATCATTATCATGCTTGATTGCCGATAACAATACATAACACACGATACATCATTATCGCGCTTGATTGCCGAGAGTATCGTGGTTTGATCTTAACGTATCGTGGATACGTTAAGCACTGTGGAGGGTATCGAATATGCTCGGTTATATAACAGTCATGTTATGCCATCAATCGATAATGTAATAACATAAGGTTCGATCAATTTATATGTGCGATCTCATTTTGGATTATATATATATATATATATATATATATATATATATATATAATCCATTTCATTCTGGCATATGCATGTGTTAATTACTTGTATGCTTTAATCCGAATGAAGCTATTTCTCAACACTCCCACTTAGCAAGAGAGGATTTGAACAACACCCATTTGAATTGATTACACCTGAGTTACATTTCAGATAAATGAAAATTATCTGATCTCCAACACTTCGGGACAACAACTAAATGAATTCTATCAGATAACAACCTTGATCCTAGGATGACAATGAAGTCTCCAATATCACAGGTATAATTTTGGACATGCATAGTCCATCTTGACACGCAAATCATCATGACCTCCGACTCATTTCGGGACAACAATTCAATGTAGTCTGTCATGATGATAAATCAAGAATCTCAATATCATGATATCTGGCACAGTTTGGGACAACAACTTAATGGAGTCAACCATGATATGATTGTTATCACAACACTCAGTGATCACAATTTTAGTATCAAGATATCCGGCACATTCCGGGACATCAACTTAATGTAGTCAATCTTGATAATAGGTCAGACTATTGTTGAGGTCGTCACCTAACAATAGTAACCTTATACATATATCATATGAAAGATCGTCACCTTTCATAACACAAACATAAATTATTGCAATAAAATATTAAAATATTCATGATTATATTCAAGTACATATGGCTGAGATTCAATCTCAGAGAGATTCAACTACAATTTAGTCATACCAAGTTTACCTCTGAAGTATTCTATTTTCAACTTGGCCAGGGGCTTGGTGAAAATGTCGGCATTTTGCTCTTTAGTGCTGATATACACCAACTTGATAATATCTTTGTCAACCATATCTCTTATATAATAGTACGGTATCTCTATATGCTTGGATCGGTTATGAAAAATTGGATTAACTGAAAGTTTGATGCAGCTTTGATTATCACAGTGAATCACGGTGGGATTCAAGAGTTTTCCAAACAGTTCAACTAGTAACTTCCTTAGCCATATTGCTTCACGAGCTCCCATGGAAGCAGCCATATATTCAGCTTCAGTGGAACTTTGAGCAACTGTAGACTGCTTCCTGCTGAACCAAGATATCATAGCCGATCCAAGACTGAAACAACAACTTGTAGTACTTTTACGATCAATAGAACTGCCTGCCCAGTCGGAATCAAAATACCCTTGTAGTTTGATTTCAACGTTCTCATACTTCAGGTCAAGTCCAATAGTGCCATGTAAGTATCTTAGAATATGCTTGGCAGCCATTAGGTGAATCTTCTTAGGGTCACACATGAAATGACTTAAGACATTGGTAGCATAACAAATATCAAGACGAGTGTTCACCAAGTACATGAGAGATCCAATAATTTGTCTATAGTATGTAGGATCTGTAGATTCTGAATCTTCTGCATTACTTTTAAGCTTATAAAGATTTGTTTCCATTGGAGTAGATAATGGTTTACAATCCATCATTCCAAATTTGGAGAAGATATCAATGGTATATTTTCTTTGATTTAGAAAAACATAGTTCTCCCTTTTGCCATACTTCTAGATCTAGGAAGTAGTGTAGAAGGCCTTGATCTTTCATATCAAATTCAGCTACAAGATCTCGTTTGCATTTTGCAATAAGATGATCTTGACTTGTTATTAACAAGTCATCAACATAGAGAACTAGAATCTATTGGATATTGCTAATGCATGGGTGGTGATTGAGACATTTAATATGTTTAATCACTACGTTACTGAATGGGCACTCATACTATTGTCATTTGTGTATTGTCACTGATGTCAACATATGCTTCTATGAAGGAACCAGACTGGTAATCACAGTGTACGGATGTTTCAGATGCTGCGAAGTTAGAAGAGAGTTCAGATGGATGTTGTGATTTTATATCTGAGATCGCATCATTAATGCAAGCATAATAAGGAAGATACAACTGTTTTGGTAAAGATTGGTCACTGGACTGTGACAGTGAGAATTGACAGAGTTAGTCTTTGAGTTTTTGGTATAGATTTTAGAGGGATTGGATTCAAGGTATACGATCTTGAAGGATGATGGAAGAGGTACTGACAGATGTTCATTGGTCAGCGCAAGGTACAGAATGATTGGTGACGTCATCTGTGGGGTGTGCTCTGGCGATGGCTTATCAGGAAGATGACTCAGGGAATGAAGTGTGTGTTTTGTTTGGCAAGCATAATTCAAAGACGTCGGTCTTTAATTTTTGTAATGTAATCAGTGTAAACTTGTTTATGATATTGTGTGTATCTTAGCAAGGACCGATGTAATTGTTTGTAATTAGGAAAGCCTTATGGGCCGACCTATTCTTGGTAAAATGTAATAAGGTATAAATAAAAGGTCTTTTCTTTGGAAGAGACATGGATGTAATAAGTGTGATATAAGGAGGTTGCGAACTTGTGTCTGCTGTATGTAGAGCAGAGGATTATTGGTGGACTTCATTGGAACTGATCAAGCAAAGACAGTTGCTGGCAAACAGTTCAAAAGATTGTGTATTTCTTCATATACACTCGTTGCGAACTAGTGAGTTCAGAAAGTGGACTTAACCTTCTTTGGGCAGTGAGCCTTGGGCAGTGAGCCCTCTTTTGTTCTTGACTCCTAACAGGGTCTGTCCTCTAACAAGGACTATGTACTGTAATGTTTCAATAAGCTCCTAACAAGGCTATATCTTCTAACAAGGATTACTATACTCTCAGTACATCATTAGTGGGTGCTAATTTCCACCGGGGTTTTTACCTTTAACAAGGTTTCCCCGTAACCAAAATATTGTGTTATTGTGTTGACATTCATTGTGTTCATTGGATTTGATATTGATAAGCTTAAAGTTTAAAGTTTAATATTCTGTCATACAACTGATTCAGCCCCCCCTCTCAATTGTATTGTGGACTGTTAATCCTAACAATTGGTGTCAGAGCTTGTGGTCCTCAGAGAGAAAGCTTAACAGCTTGAGGTGATCTTGGAAAATGACATACTATAGGAAGGATAGTCCTATGTTTGATCCTGAAAACTTCGACAATTGGAAAAACAAGATCCAAACACATTTGCTATGCTTGGGCATAGACTACTGGATGATTGTGAAGGAGAAGGAAACTTTGAAAGCTGAGAATGACTTAGTGTCAGCCACCGATGATGAAAAGAAACTATTTTCATGCAACATGGTCGCAAGAGAAGCTTTGATCAACACACTATCTGAGGGTGAGTTTACTGAAATTAAAGATTTGGATTTGACACATGATATTTGGAATAGACTAGAGGCACTCTATGAAGGAGACACATATACCAAACAAGCGAAATTGCAGAACTGGAAGACAAAGATGGAGAAGCTGCAAATGAATGAAGATGAAAGCATTAGAGCCTATGTTCAAAGGGTTACAGAAGCTGTAGTTGGAATCAGAAATTGTGGAGGTACTTATGATGAAGATGAAGTCATTGCAAAGATTCTTAGATCTCTAACTCCTACTTACAAATTCAAGGCAATGTCAATTCAAGAAACTATACCCTTGACTCCAAACTTTAGTAGAGAGATGTTGATTGCAAAGTTAACCACCTTTGAAGCTGCGGAATTAGGAGAAGCTGCTCCTAAAGTTGAATCTGCATTTAGGGCATCAGCACACAAGAAAGTATCTGCACTTTCGAGTACAAGCAAAGAAGACCTGAGAGAAGAGCTTGGTGAATATGCTGAGGAATGGGAGAAGATAATGGAAGAAGAAAAGAAGATGGAAGAACTTGTTGCATTAATAGCTAGAAGAGAGAAAAGAGGTAAGGGCAAATTTGAAGGAAAATTACCTTTGAAATGTTTTTCATGCAATAAGGTAGGTCATTTTGCATCTAGATGTCCTACAAGAGTTCCTAAATACAAACCTGATTATGCAAAGATTAGAAGAGATAAAGAATGTTATTATGCTAGTGAAGGAATCTCTGATGATGATGATGATTTAGACAATGAAGAGATTGGATTTGTTGTTATTAAAGATGAACCAGTTCATGAAGAAAAAGCCTTAGTATCTCATGTTGACAAGAAAATTGAATGGATAATTGACAGTGGATGTTCTCATCACATGAGTGGTGATAAGAACAAATTTGTTAAATTAGTAAATTATGATGGAGGTGTTGTAAGGTTTGGGGACAATCTCCCAAAATCCATCATAGGAGTAGGATCCATCACTTTGGATGGAAAGACTAATACGGACAATGCACTACTTGTTGAAGGGCTGAAACATAACTTGTTGAGTGTTGGACAGTTAATGGATAAAAACTTTCAGTTAAGTTTTGTAAATGGTAAGTGCTTTATCAGAAGCAAGGAAGGAAAATTGATTGCTACCGATTCAAGATCTAGAGGTAATGTATTTGAACTAAACACATTTGGAGCCTCTTGTATTGTTGCGAAGGTAGATGATAGTTGGTTATGGCATAGAAGATTTTGTAATGTTAACTTTGATAACATTGTGAAGGCATGTATGGCTAATGCAGTAAGAGATCTATCGAAGATTGTGAAACCATCTAACACTGTATGCAGAGAATGTGTTATGGGAAAACAAATTAAAAGCATTCATAAAAGCAAAACATTTACATCAAAAGGAAAGTTGGATTTGGTACATACAGATCTGTGTGGGCCTACAAGAACAAAGTCATACTACGGTGAAAGGTATTTTATACTCTTTGTTGATGACTTTTCTAGAATGATGTGGGTTACTTATTTGAGAGAGAAATCAGAAGCATTTGACAAATTCAAGTTGTTTAAAGAAAAGGTAGAGAATGAATCAGGACTGAAAATAAAGTGTTTAAGGTCAGATAGAGGTGGAGAGTTTACATTAGATCTATTCAATTCATATTGTGAAGAGCATGGGATAAAAAGACAAACATTTGCTCCTAGAACTCCACAACAGAATGGGATAGCAGAGCGAAGAAATAGAACTATACTTGATGCTACTAGGACAATGCTGATTGAAGGGAATGTATCTCATGTACATTGGAGAGAGGCTGTTGGAACAACAGTGTACACATTAAACAAAATTCAAATCAGAGATGGCACAAGTAAGACTCCCTATGAACTATGGTTTGATCATACTCCTACTGTAAAATATTTCAAAATTTTTGGTAGCAAATGTTATATCAAGAGGGATGATGAGATAGGAAAATTTGATGCTAGAAGTGATGAAGGTATCTTCCTTGGTTACTCTACTAAAAGTAAGGCATACAAATGTTTTAATCTGAGATTAAGGAAGATGGTTGAAAGTAACAATGTAAGAATAGATGAGAAATTTCAGATACAAGAAAGAATGTATGACAGCAGTCAGATATCAGAAGTAAAAGAAGCCATTGCTGCTGCCGAAGAAGAACTTGTTGAGGAAGAAAGTGAAAAAGAGGCTTGTGATGATACAAGCAAGACCACTGAAACTCCTAAACTCCAAGGTATGTAAAAAATAACCATCCTGAAAATCAAATTATTGGCAATACCAGTCAGGGAGTGCTAATTAGATCTAAAGTTAGAGAAGAAATTTGTTTGATTTCCCAAGTTGAGCCAAAGACTACAGATGAAGCCTTTAAAGATGAATCTTGGATAAATGCCATGAAAGAAGAATTAGATTAGATAAAGAAAAATAATACTTGGGAATTGGTTCCAAGACCTAAAAATAAAAATGTTATAGGAACAAAATGGGTCTTTAGAAACAAAATGGATGAAGAAGGAACAGTTGTAAGGAACAAAACAAGACTAGTGTGTAAGGGATACTCATAGCAAGAAGGCATAGACTTTGAAGAAACATTTGCTCCTGTTGCTAGAATAGAGGCAGTAAGATTATTTCTATCTTATGCTGCACACAAAAACTTCAAAGTGTATTAGATGGATGTTAAATCTGCATTTCTGAATGAAGATCTTGAAGAAGTATACATAGAACAACCAGATGGATTTCCTCTATGCGAAGACAAAGACATGGTGTGCAAATTAAAGAAAGCATTGTATGGGTTGAAGCAAGCTCCTAGGGCTTGGTATGCAAGTTTGGACAAGTATCTACTTAGACTTGGATTCAGAAAAGGTAATGCGGACAATAATTTGTACTTAAGAACCACTGAAGATGGAATCCTGATAGTAGAGGTATTTGTGGATGACATTATCTTTGGAGGCAATGATGATCTATGTAAGAAGTTTGCTAAAGAAATGGAAAGTGAATTTGAGATGTCCATGATAGGTGAAATGAAATTCTTTCTTGGACTGCAAATAACTCAGAATGAGAATGATATTTTTGTTTCTCAGACCAAGTATCTCAAAGAATTGCTTAAGAAATTCGGTATGGAAGATTGTAAACCAGTAGGAACACCTATGGTAACTGGAAACAAGCTAACAATTGATGATGAATCAAAATGTGTTTTTCAGACTTTGTATAGATCAATGGTTGGAAGGTTACAATATCTGACTCACACCAGACCAAATATTGCTAATGTTGTTGGAATTGTGGCTAGATATTAGGCAGAACCCAAAGAGACTCATCTAGCTGCTGTTAAAAGGATACTGAGGTATCTCAGAGGGACCATAGACTATGGTTTATGGTATGACATGAATGATAGCTTTGAACTTCATGCTTATACTGACACTGATTGGGCATGAAATATTGATGACAGAAAAAGTACAAGTGGTGGTGCATTTTTCCTTGGGAAAAAGTTGGTTTCTTGGCTAAGTAAGAAACAAGATTGTATAGCACAATCTGCTGCTGAATTAGAATATGTTGCTGCTGCTATAAATTGCACTCAAATTGTTTGGATGAAACAAATGCTGATAGACATTGGAATAACTTTTAATGAGCCTGTGGTTATCCATTGTGATAACACTAGCACAGTAAACATGTCAAAGAATCCGGTGATGCACTCTAAAACTAAACACATTTCTATCAAATATCACTTCTTAAGAGACAAGGTGGCAGAAAAAGAAATCAAGCTTGAATATATCAGTACAAAAGAGCAGATTGCAGACATCTTTACAAAGCCACTACCGAAAGATTCCTTTGAATATCTTAGAGGTATGTTAGGGGTTCAGGCCCCCCCTAGTCAGAACTAAATGATGCAGAGATGCATCAGTCCAGAAGTGCTTAGAGCCTCATCATTTTCTGGACTGGATGTAGGGATCTACTCCTCAGGGGGAGTGATCATGGAAGAAAGTTTATATGTGAAGGCAGTTGGCACCCTTTGCCATTGTTGTCAAAGGGGGAGTGTTGTTATGAGAAAATTCTCACTGTTTGGGGAGATTGTTCAGTTGAAGGACTTTTGGATTGATACAACTTTGGGATAAGATTTTCCCATATGTTGACATCAATGCCAAAGGGGGAGATTGTTGGATATTGCTAATGCATGGGTGGTGATTGAGACATTTAATATGTTTAATCACTAAGTTACTGAATGGGCACTCATACTGTTGTCATTTGTGTTTTGTCACTGATGTCAACATATGCTTCTATGAAGAAACTAGACTGGTAATCATAGTGTACGGAAGGTGTATGGATGTTTTAGATGCTGCGAAGTCAGAAGAGAGTTCAGATGGATGTTGTGATCTTATATCTGAAATCGCATCATTAATGGATGCATATTAAGGAAGATACATCTGTTTTGGTAAAGACTGGTCACTTGAATGTGACAGTGAGAATTGACAAAATTAGTCTCTGAGTTTTTGGTATAGATTTTAGAGAGATTGGATTCAAGGTATGCGATCTTGAAGGATGATGGAAGAGATACTGACGAATGTTCATTGGTCAGCGCAAGGTATGGAATGATTGGTGATGTCATCTGTGGCGTGTGCTCTGGCGATGGCTTATCAGGAAGCCGACTCAGGGAATGAAGCGTGTGTTTTGTTTGGCAAACATAATTCAAAGATGTTGGTCTTTAATTGTTGTAATGCAATCATTGTTGATACCATGTGTATCTTAGCAAGGACCCATGTAATTGTTTGTAATTAGGAAAGCCTTATGGGCTGACCTATTCTTGGTAAAATGTAATAAGGTATAAATAAAAGGTCTTTTCTTTGGAAGAGACATGGATGTAATAAGTGTGATATAAGGAGGTTGCGAACTTGTGTCTGTTGTATGTAGAGCAGAGGATTATTGGTGGACTTCATTGGAACTGATCAAGCAAAGACAGTTGCTGGCAAACAGTTCAAAAGATTGTGTATTTCTTCATATACACTTGTTGCGAATTAGTGAGTTCAGAAGGTGGACTTAACCTTCTTTGGGCAGTGAGCCCTCTTTTGTTCTTGACTCCTAACAGGGTTTGTCCTTTTAACAAGGACTATGTACTGTAATGTTTCAATAAGCTCCTAACAGGGCTATATCTTCTAACAAGGATTACTATACTCTCAGTACATCATTAGTGGGTGCTAATTCCCACCGGGGTTTTTACCTTTAACAGGGTTTCCTCGTAACCAAAATATTGTGTTATTGTGTTGACATTCATTGTGTTCATTGGATCTGATATTGATAAGCTTAAAGTTTAAAGTTTAATATTCTGTCATACAACTGATTCAACCCCCCCTCTCAGTTGTATTGTGGACTGTTAATCCTAACATAATCAACATATCACCATCTGATATTTTGAAGTATATGTTAGGATCTGCTTTATTTTTGGAATATCCTAGCTTGGAGAGATAATTGTCTACCCTTTCATACCATACCGTAGGAGCTTGTTTAAGGCCGTAGAGAGCTTTCTTCAGCTTGCACACATGGAGATCCCTATCATGAGTAGCAAAACCTTCAGGTTGTTCTATATATACTTCTTCCTCAATTACACCATTCAAGAATGTTGTTTTTACATTTATTTGGTGTATCTTCCATCCTTTAGATGCTGTAATGGCAATAACGGTTCTTATAGAAGTATATCGTACAATTGGAGCAAATGTCTCTTTGTAATCAATTCCAGCCTTTTGGGAGAACCCTTTGGCAACAAATCTGGCTTTGTGTTTTTCAATACTACCATCTGATGCATATTTGATTTTGAATAACCACTTTGAAGAGACAACTGATTTGTCTTTAGGTCTAGGTACAACATCCCAGACATCATTTTTTAATATAGATTGGTATTCTTGAAACATTGCTTCTTTCCAAGCTTGACATGATAAGGCCTCTTCAACATTTGAAGGTTCAGATTTTATGAGTTCAGTTAGGGGTGCAACATAGCATGTTTGATTTCTTGTTTTCTTATTCTCTCTGATGGTTCTATGTTGTTTTCTTCAATCATCTTTCTTGCCCATAGTGGCCTTTTCTTGTTATTAGGAACTTCAATATTTTCAGAATTAGTTGCTGGAGGTTTATTATCTTCTATGATATTCTCCCTCTGATTCTCAATTGTATGATTTTCATCTAATTCTGTGATTGAATCATCTTCTGTATTTAGAGATAGTTTATATGCAATATTTTCTTCAAATTTTACATCTCTACTAATTTCAATAGATCGTTGTCCTGGGATATAGATTCTGTATCCTTTAGTGGTTTCACTATAGCCAACAAATATGCTTTTCTTCTCGGAGGGCTCTAGCTTGGTCATTTTTTTCTTTAGGAACATTTATGTATACGAGACAACCAAATATTCTTAGATGACTTAAGTCTGGTTTATTCCCTATAAAAACTTCTTCAGGTGTTATATTCTCTAAGATTGAATGAGGGCATCTATTTTAAATGTATACGGCTATGTTTGAGGCTTCAGCCCAGAATGAGATATGTGTATTCTGATCATGCATATGGCTTTGGCGGCTTCAATGATGGTCCTATTTTTTCTTTCTGCAACTCCATTTTGTTGAGGAATATAAGGTACAGTACATTCCCTCTTAATCCCAATAGAAATGCAGAATTCTTTAAAGTTTTCAGAGATATATTCACCACCATTATCTGACCTTAGAGTCTTTATTCTTCTTGGTTTGATTTTCTATTAGGGCTTTAAATCCTTTGAATTTCAATAATACTTCATTTGATTCTTTAAGTTTTAGAAAATATATCCAAGTTTTCCTAGAGTAGTCATCAACAAAGATCACGTAATACAAGAATCCCCCTAATGAGGGTGTTGACATTGGACCACACAAATCAGCGTGGACAAGTTCTAGTACAAATTTCGATTTATGTTCGCTTGGAGGAAAAGACCCTTTTGAGTTCTTTCCTAGAGCACAACCTTTACAAATTCCAATATGTTCAGATTTTAGGTGAGGTAGACCTGTGGTGATCTTCCCTATGGTAGGTAAGGAACTATACCGAAGATGACCTAATCTTCTATGCCAAAAGTCATTACAATTTGATACTTCATGATTTAGAGCATGTTTTTGATCGTTAAAAAGTTTGTATAAGCTACCATCTCTTGTTTCTATGAAAATACCATTCTTAATGTTGGAATTTTTAGGCCAAAGTAGAACTTTGTCTTCGTGAAAGGTGATGCAATATCCTTGATCAGCTAGACCTGAAATAGAGATCAAATTTCTTTTGATACCTGGTACAAAGAGAACATCTTTTAATTTAATGTAACTCAGGTTCTTAATTTAATTGAACAGGTCCCGATTCCTTTCATAGAGTAGGTGGAGTTGTCACCAATTGTGACCTCTTCAGTTGAGTGTTATTCAAAAGTTTTGAATTGATCTCTAAACCTGGTTATGTGTCTTGATGCTCTGCTATCAATTATCCAAGTGCTTTTATTTGAGTTTAGTTCACTTGATAAGGCTAAGAAAAATAGAGGATTTTCCACTTCTTTGATTTCAACTATGGTTGCTTGAGTTTTCTTTCTTTCCGGACAGAATCTGTGAGTGTGTCCAAACTTATCACACTTGTAGCATTAGACCTTTGAGAGATCTCTATTTTTGTGATGCGATTATTATTTCCTCTCTTTCGTTTAAAATTCTTTTTCCTTTTGTTGTTTGTTGTAGCATGAAGTGCTTGAATATCTCCCTCTTTATTCAGACCTATCCCTCTTGAGATTAGTCGAGATTCTTCTTGAGTGCAATCATTCTTGAGTTGATCGAATTTAGGTAGTGACGGTCGACCGCTAATGCATTGGATAAATGATTCCCAAGAGATTGGTAACCCTCTTAGGGCAATTAGGGATAGTTCTAGATCATCTACATTATTTTTAATAGTAGAAAGTTGATCTCTCAATTCGAAAATTCTCAAAAAATATGATGTAATTGTTTCTCCTTTATTCATTTTGATGTTCATGAGTTGCTGTTTTAAGGTCAGCAATCTGCTTGCATTGTTGATCTCATATGTAGTTTGAATGGTTTTGAATACTTCATATGCTGTTGATAATCTAGCTATGGTTGGAAGAATGTGATCTTTAACAAAGTCAATGATTATTTTCTTAGCCTTGTTATTGCATCTTTTCCATGTTGTTTTCTCTGGTTCATCTTTAGGCATACTTTTGTCTTCTTCTATATATGAATCCAATTCAAGTTCTTGAAGGATTGCAATTATACGTATTTTCCATGAGACGAAGTTGGAGGCACCTTCGAGTCTATCCTCCACTCTAACACTGTTCACCATGATTGTCCTTCAATTTAAATGTCTGATATTCTGAATAAAATTTTAGTATCTTTATTAATCTCTATTAACTTGGCTCTGATACCATGTTAAGGAATGTGGATCAGTTATAGAGAATAATAATAGTCCTATTTATATATTTCAGATTGTATCTAAGTTTGGATACTAGATATATTAATGCAGAGATTGACAAGTAAAATTATTGCAGAAGATATCGAATGCTTGCTGTGGTATATAATTTCCGTTGTGATTGATTATTACCCACAGCAAGCATCGATATAAATATGTTTGTATAGAGTCATGTCTACGTAGAGTCATGACCATACGTGGCTTATGCCATGTAGGGTCATGACCCTACGTAAACACAATAACCAAAACAGTAGTATCGTTCTTTACTAATCTTGTTTGCCGATAACAATACATAACAAACGATATATCATTATCATGCTTGATTTCCAATAACAATACATAACACACGATACATCATTATCATGCTTGATTGCCGAGAGTATCGTGGTTTGATCTTAATGTATCGTGGATACGTTAAGCATCGTGGAGGGTATCGAATATGCTCGGTTATATAACAGCCATGTTATGCCATTAGTCGATAATGTAATAACATAAGGTTCGATCGATTTATGTGTGATCTCATTTTGGATATATATATATTTATGTATGTATGTATGTATCTATTTCAGTCTGGCATATGCATGTGTTAATTACTTGTGTGCTTCAATTTGAATGAAGCTATTTCTCAACATGCACTAGGTGAGTCGAGTCGCTGATTAAGCTACATCTAGTAGAGTCCAAGCCATTCACAAGCCCTTGCATTCAAGATTAGGAGTAGAGATAGAAATCAAGTTTAAGTAAGTTGAGAAGTCAAGAGTTGAAAACAAAAAAACAATATTTTCATTGCACATTGTGGAGCCATATCTTAGAAGTGCACTGTCAAATCTTGAGAAACAACGTAAGTCCCCAATTGTTTACGCATATCACATCATTTCACTGAGCGAGTATCCACAGTTAATGGAACCTTGAAGTCATTTCATGATCTCACTTTGCAAGCTTAGCATGAGAGATGACCTTATATCAAGAGAGGATTCAGTATTTAGTGGTTCATCCTAAAACATTGGATGCTTGATTCTTCATGTTGTAGTGGAACGAAACTCACATCAACAAGTCCAAAATAACACTTACTAAAAATAGCATTGCTATCAGAACCAATTGATACTGAAAACCCAAGCTCTCCACAGAACACCAAGTCTCCTAACCAACTTCGAATAGCCTATGGGAACCTAGGAATAGGCTAGCGGCAAGAAAAGCTGATTAGATGCAAGAAGGGGACATTACAAATTGTGGATTGGTTTCTTTGAAACTATTATTATAAATTGATATGTACAATAAAGACAAAAGACTCTATTTATAAGAGATTATAAGATGATGTTTCTGAACGAAACACTCATTAACAAAATGCAGAAAAGGAAATTTACTAAACCAATTAAGGTGACCATTATAGAAACATTACAATATTATTTTAATACCCTCACTTAATGGTCATCGTTCTAATTACCCTATAGAAATAATTTGTAGGTCATTTGGTCATGAATGTGTAGAAGTCTGTCCCCTTCTCTTTAGAATGCTTTGCGATGTGAGTTTTCTGCTAAGATCCTCTCTTATTCCGCAGAATTTCTAGATATGATCAAGATAGCCACAATCCTTCCAACTTGATGTTGGGTAACAAAGCTTTCCCTCCTTGTAGCAAGAGACACTGAGATCAGATTCTCAAATTGAAACCACAATTTTGAGGAGAAAATCATCAAACCCTCCACTGCTTCAAAAAAATAGCCACAAGTTTTTCAAAAAATTGGCAAAAACTTTTGCAAATGAACACCGCTAGGTGTGACTCAAAATGATTGCAAGAAACCACGATTTTTCTGGAAAATCGTCAAACCCTTGATGTGATGTTGAGATCACCCACAATTTTGTTGAAAAATCGACAAACCCTTCGTTTAGTGAAAAAACAATAAAATTGTAGAACTTGATTTTTAGGAAAATCATGCAAAACCCTTCCGTGATTTTTTAGGAAAAATTAGAAAAACCTTGACACAATTTTTGGGGAGAAAATCTTAAAAACCCAAACACTATTTTTTGAGAAGAAAATTGTAAAAACCCATGATTTAGGAAAAAATTGAGCAAAACCTTATTACAAAAAAATTACAATTTTTGTGGAAAAAATTGTACAAAACCTATATGCTTGAAAATTTGAAGTCACAGGTGCTGAAACAAACCTATCACGATTTGGTGAAAATTGCAGGAAAACACAGGTGTGGGCTTTAACAAATGTAGACGCGGGCCTGTGAGGAGGTTGTGTCTTAGTAGGAGAAAAAATGTTGTTGAATGGAGAAAAAAAATAACTCATGACTATAAAAAATGTGTGTAAAAATGTGCAGGTCGCAAGAATGAATAGATGATAAAAGCCATAAAATCTGTGGGCTTGACAAATGGACACAGCCTAAGAAGAAATTGCGTGGCAAAAAAACACGTGCAGATGCCAAAGATTGTGTGGCAAAAGCACCAGAAATTTTTGCGATTCGCCTCAAAGATGACACAACTTATAAAAAATGAAGAAACCCTTGTGTTTTTCGTAAAAAAAATGCTTGCAAACTTTGTTTTAATTCGCCAAAAAACTCCAACGATTTTGTCATAAAAAAATTGATTAAAAATTTTTGGAAAAAATTCAAGGTAGTAGGCCATGATTTTTTTTTAAAAATTTACCAAAACTTAAAAAGGCCCATCGACCTGTTTGATACCATGTTATTATAAATTGATTTGTACAATAGAGAGGAAAGACTCTATTTATAAGAGATTAAAAGATGATGTTTCTAAACAAAACACTTGTTAACAAAATGCAGAAAAGGAAACTTACTAAACCAACTAAGATGACTATTATAGAAACATTTCAATATTATTTTAATAGAAACTAGGTCACCAAGTTTAATGTGCTATTTTTCCTATTATTCTTCTGTCCATTTGCATTTGTAATGAGGAAATGTTATATAGGTGTTGGTAACTTGCCAACCTTTTGTGTCTATGATCCCTTAGATCTTGGTACCTTTAGGTTTTTAGCTAAACCAAAAACAGTTATTTTGGTGTTAACTGTGATTTTGGAAACACTGATTAGAAATGGGTCAACCTCGATGAAAAATTTGCAAATTAATAGGAGAGATGTCTCAGATTCTGGTCAAAATGATTTTTGATTTGGTGCATAATGTGTCAGGTTGGATGGATAAAGGATGGATCAAGTGAGCATGCATAGATTCCTTTCATTGGCAATATTAAGTGAATGATGCTTCCTTTAAGTGCCAGACTTTTGTAATTACATGCATTGTGAGGATAGTAAAAACAATCTACTTCCAATGCCACATACCCAGCAATTTATACTTTTGGCACTTGGCATTTAGCGGCCACCTTTTTTTGCTGTGATGGTTTATGTCAATTTTAGCTACCTGAATGACAAGTTAATTAGAAAACAAATACAATTCTTTACATATGTTTGGTTTGTGAAAAATTGTCACTTTGCATAGTTTTACCACATTTTGGTTAATCTTATTTTCTCTATTTTTTCAAATGCTTTTAGCACTTTTGGCCAGTATATTTCTAATTTTGTTATTATTGTTTGTTAGTTAAACTAGATTATTTTTTTGAGATTAATTTTTCTGATACCTTCACTTTTACGAGGATACTATATTCTAACTTGGAGGCTTGTTAATGTTTTACTGCAGTCTTCAGTTCGTGAGGTCCACCTTCAAACTGGAGAGGTAGAGAATTATTCTTTTCTCTTTCACTTATATAAACCTAATGTTAGGTTCATTGTAATTGCTAAGTTTTCTGATTTTCTGCGAATGGCTGACAGAGAAATTTATAGCTGCTTTATTCAGTATTTTAATTCATGTTCATTTTGGGTTTTGGCTTAAAGCCATAGGAGTTACAGTCGAGTAAAAAAGTGGAAAATCATCATGATCCTGAAACAGCAGTTCAATTTACTATAAACAATGAAGGAACCTGGAAATATAATAAAACTTAGATTTCAAAACGTATAAACAACTTGAATCATAAATATTAAATAAGTAATTTTAGAGGTTGTAGTTAGTTTAAAACTCTTCAACTATTCACATGGAATTTTTAGGGCCTCGTTACTTGACCTTGAACTTGCTTACTTGCAGAGTTGAGTTTTTGTGTGTTTTTGGTGAGTTCTTTGTGAGTAGCTTGCCCAATAACTTTCCAAAAATTGTCAGTGGGAGAAATTTGTCCATAGTTGCATGATAATAATCTTTTTCACACATTTTTTCCAGCTCGCATTTCTTCAATGCATTCAAAAATATGAGTTTGAAGGTTTGTGCAGTCTTGAAGGCCTTAATTTGGGCTTGGTGGTGGGGGCAGCTCAGCCCCTTGCTTTGGCCTGGTATTGTGATAAGAAATGTGCTGGGGTGCTGCCCCACCCCACTAAGGGCTATCACCTCTAGGCTCCTATTTTGGTTTTAAAAATCATAAAATAAAATTTTGTTTTGGGCTCATGTTTTCCATGTATGAAACTTGTAAAAATAGTATATGGATTTATAATTTATAGCCAATGACATTATGCTGTGTATTGAGCTCGTTTTTTGATATATAAATGGAGGAAAACTATTTTTGACTTTTGTAAATTCAAATTTATGTGTGTTTTATCTTGTGCATTTCAACAAAGTTTTCTATTCATATCCAACACAAAACACAAAAAACATATATAAAACTCAGAAAATGAAAACATATAGTTCATTTGCCTTGGGAGAAATCTAGGATGGAAGATTACAGGATCAACAACTCTAGGATATGGATGAATTATCAAACATGTGCAAGCCTAAACAATAATCATATGACCAACTCTCCGAGTACTCTGCAAAGTCCCGAGTCCTTGAGCTGGCATAGCTGAGTCAACCAGATTCTCGAGTTGAGTCTAGCCGGGTCATATTAAAGTAATATTGTAATATTAGTTTATAGTTGTCAATTAAGTTGCTAGGATAAACCTTAGTAATAACCTTTTTTTCTTTTGGTTGTCATCTGCTTTTTTTGCCAATCTTATCCTTATTGGATATTGTTTATAACTCTTCTTTAAAGAGAGACTTCCACTCCTTTGTTAATATTGAAATCTTGGTAATCATTGTTTGTCAATGCTTTCTGTAATATTGTATTAGAGCTTGGGATTTTGTGGAACATCAGGATTTGTTGCAGAGTATTAACCAAAGGATGTAAAATTTCGTACAAGGCTTTTTGGCAAATTTTTGCTTTCAAAAAACTTGTGGGTTTTTATTTGCAGAATCGTGGGTATTTTTTGGTGTAATGGATAACCCTGTTTTTATTGAAACTTGTTGCTAAGTTTTTGGATGAAAGCTTGCAATGAGATAACAAATAGTTTTGCTGATTGGAGTGATTTTCAGCTTTCATTCGTTTTTTTTTGAGCATTTGTAATCATAATGCATAAAGTAATTGATGAGCACACAGTTATACTGAGAAGGGGTTGGTGGTGGGAGGGGAGGGGGAGGGTGTGGTGAATCAGTATAATGATAATCTTTACTTTTTACATACTTGATATGATATTTAAAACTTGATTAATAATAATAACATCATTTACTCAATGTCAATAATCTTGCACATGATAAAACACAAACACATAATATTTACATGGAAACCCTTATGGGAGAAAACCATGTCAAATTACTTGTTTATATAATAATCTCTTACAAACTTTGTAGGCTTTAACCTACTAAAGGCACCAACCCCTCATTCAAATTGTAAGCACCAACCCACTTGAGGCACCAACCCTTCATTCAATTTGTGAGCATTAACACACTAGAGGCACCAACCCCTCATTCAATTTCTCTTCACAAATTCTGCTATGACTTTGGTCACCAATCTTTAATTATTCTGTCAAATTACTTGGGATTTAATAGAAGGCCGGTTAAGATCTGACCCTGTGAGTAGTCTCCTTATCAAAGGACTTAAAACATCAGCAAAGATGTCACCCGGTGAAGGGATTTATACAATGGAACCTGTTAGGGTTCACCCTGATTAAGGGATTTAAATATGCTTCACAATAAAAGCAATGATCTTATTTTGACACTATATCTATTGATTTAGATCTTACATGTTCACTCTTTCCTCTGCTTGGCTGTTGAATCTTTCTCTCTTTCACCCTTTGTGACTGTGATCCTTCTTAGAAGGCTATGCTCTTCTGCTCTGCTCGCTCTTCACTCTTGATTTTTGACAAAACACCTTCTCATGTATAATGACCTGTATTTATAAGAAATTATCTTATTATAAATACATCTAATGGTGCCGCCAAGCTATAACTCTCCCATAAATCACGCATGCAAAACTCTTGATCAAAAAGCTTGCAAACTGATCTTTAGTTTACCTTGAAACACTCGTAGAAAAATAAAGCTAACTCCAATTCATCTGAAAAAGCTAACTCCAGTTCATCTGAAAAAGCCAACTTCAGTTCAACTGAAAAACGCTCCGCATAATCCGGATCGGATTATAAAGCACTAACCGGTAAGTTTGCAATGGAGTGCAAACTGGTGTGCAACTTGTTAGACATCTGCATCCTGTGGTGTCTGCCGAGACCGGTTGGACAAGACCGGACCGGTTAAGGTACATTGTTCACTTAGTCATTCTACCAGTTCACAACCATTGTTCTATCATGAGTACCGATGTGTTTGATGTTTTCCATTGACAACTAAACTTTATGTCAACAGCATTATCAATGTTATGTAGCCCATCAAAAGTAATAGAACCTATTCCAACAATTTGTGCATAGTTTGATCATCTCCAAATCTAACAGATCCACTACCATAGTTTTCAAGTTTCACAGACTTACTTTTGTCACCAGTCATATGATTAGAGCAACCACTATCAATCAACCATTCATTCTCATTCTTTTCAACATGTGACGCATCAACAATTTTAGTATTACATTTCGGAGATGTTACATCAGTAACTTTAGGTTCAAGTTCAACTTCTTCAACATAAAATAAACAATCACCTTCTTCTGATTCATCATCTTAGACACTATCATTTTCATTTCACATAATATGCCTTCTTATTGAATTTTAGTTTTGTTTATGTTCCTTTATCTGGGCATTTAGTAGCAATATGACCAACCTTTCAACACCTGAAACATTTAAGAGGTAAGATAGCTTTATACTTATCAGTTCCTTTCTTCAACCTCCTTACAAAGTTTGCTTCTGCTTCATCTATGCTTTCATTTTCTGGATCTTCATCAATCATTGTCACCTTGAAAGCAGTCTTAGGTCTGGATTTGTCATTTCCGAACTTCCTCATTCCAAATGTGCTCAGAGTGCCAAACAATTGCTCTTTGGTGAAATTTGCTGGATCATAAGTTTCTTCAATTGTTGAGACCTTGTCACTGTAGCTTTCCAGCAAAGTTCTCAAAATCTTTTCTATTACATCCTTATCATACAGAGTGTTGCCAAGATTTCTGATCTCATTCACAACATCATCTATTTTCTTAAAGCAACTTTCTATGTCTTCTCCTTCTTCCATCCTCAAGTTCTCATATCTACATTTAGCAGTTTGCATCTTAGCTAGTTTGACTCTATCATTTCCTTCATAAATATTTTTCAGTTTTTCCCAAACTTCATAGTCTAGTTCTAATGCAACAACTTTTGCCAATTCAGTTTTAGACAATGCACTATAGATAGCATACCTTGCTCTTTCATTTTCTTCATAGGCATCAATCTCATCCGAAGTAGTAGGTCCATTTGCCAACGCCGTATATTTGTTGTCCACAACTTTCTATGTCTTGTCATTTAAAGAAATCAAATATCCCTTTATCTTAACTTTCCAGAAGCCATAGTTGGACCCATCAAAAGTAGGAATAGTCAATTTGTGCACCATCGGATCTCCCTAAGCAGTTAGACTCACCATCTAGGATCCAAATCTTTGATACTAATTGTTGAATATCCCAGACAATTGAGAAGGGGGGTGAAGCAGTTTTCAAATAAATTTTTTATCACTTTCACTGATCTGAAACGGGCAGATTAATACTTTGTTCACTTAATCAAATCAATTGTAAACATGAAAGAACACACACATGAATCATACACAATGAACACTAGATTTTACGTGGAAAATCTGGTATGGGAAAAACCATGGAGAATGTTAACTCTCATGAATAAAACACCGGTTAAGGTGATTTTTACAATGGGTGGCTCACTGCCAGAATGCTCATTGCGGGTGGACTCACTGACTAGAAGGGCTCATTGCTTTGAGAAAGAAGAGAGAACAGAAAATCTACCACTGTAGTGTAATTGCCTAAAGAAACCCTTGGCTCACGGCCTCCAGTGTCTAACAACAACACCCGCTCTGCTCACAACTTCACTTCACACTTCTGCCAAACCTCCACAGTGTTTTTGTCGGATCTTCTACTTAATCAACCTCTTACAAATCCATAAAAAACAACCTCTTATACTGAACTGAAATAACCAAGTCGGCCAACATAATTTTGAAATAGGTCCAGACTAAACATTCCCGTAGTGGGGAGGAATGAAAAGTGGACCACACCACACACACTTGCTTTGATCAAATAACACGTACCCAATTGCCATAATATTCGGAGCCCAATAAGAAATAACGCTAGCAATTATGCCTCCAAACCACATCAACATGATCCAAAATAGGAAAACATTGAAACTATACTGCCACTAATCATATCCAGAATAGCAGAGACTTTCGCACCATTGTCAAACACGAACATCACAAAATACACCACCGTAACACATTTTTCGGAGAACCATCCTTTCGGAGCATCAGCCTCTGGACCAATAGAATCTCAAAACCATAGAAACAAAATAGAAATACTGATTACACTACCATCCACCAGAGTTGTATGTTGCCATCAATGACAACCATACTGACATGACAACAATATCATCATCTCTGCAACATCAACACTGCCACCTCATCGACTCTGTAACATTGGAACTCTACAACATCAACACTGCAACCTCATCAACTTTGCAACATCAACACTTTAACCTCATCAACTTTGCAACATTAGTAACCAACTCCCCCTGTCAACACAGTCTTGTCTCAGTTGCTCTTGTATTTCCAAGAAAGTGGGCTCTCACGCTTTGCCTCTTTGCGTTGCTCTATTCTTTGGGGAAATGTAGGCATGCATAGTCGAGTGGATGAGTACTGTGTGTTTGTCCTCTCATTGACTAAATCACTGCCATGTCCATTGTGATCTTCATTTGTCCTTCGTTTTCTAATTGTTGCAATGTCTTCTCCATGTGTTGCTATTGTTGTTCTCCCTTGACAATAGCATCGTTGATCTAAACTTGACTTCTAGTTAGCTCTTGTGGCAACGCCATTATTTCAGCATTAGACTCCTTCATTTTGTCCTAGGAATGGTACCTACATCATGTGTAGGCTGAAAGCTTGTTTTGCATCCACTTCCTCCCAACAGGCTATGAGGATCACCAACTCTGATACCATCATAATCTACCAATCACAATTGGGCACTAAAAATGTAATGATAGCCAAACTCAAGCTTCCCCGTATCTGTTCTACACTTCACTATCACAGTTGTACAACACTTAGTCGACAATCTACCCATACACCTGTACGAAAAAACACATTCGATAGTTGACAATGTACTTGTATGGGCAAGACATAGTAGACACTCGATAATGTACCTGCATGGCAAGTCACACTCGACATTCAACAATGTACGTGTACGACGAGTCGTAGTCGACACTCGGCATTTGGCAATGAACCCATACAGTAAGTCATACTCAATACTTGACACTCGGCAATGAACCTGTATGATAAGTCACACTCGACACTCGACACTCGACACTTGGCAATGTTGTTGTAGTCTTCCATTTTGATTCTTCTTGACTTCCTTTGTCTACACAAATGATTTACGACAGATATAAGACTCCGCTCAAATGTTTATCATAGTTAATAATTGCTGATGGAAGAATGGATCACATGGTATATAACAATAGTAGTAATTTGCTGCCAACATAAGCCTTGTATTTCTAGAATATATCGAGTTACATAAATTTGTCTTCAATTGAGAACTTTATGTAAGAACCCCTACTGTTTCTAACTCTGACAAACACTGAATTGTTTCAATTTTGGATGTTTGACATTTTGTGAAACACTTTGCATGCAAACTGGTAAGCTGGTTTCACCATTAATCTGATTTTTCAACGATAAAGACTTTCAAACAACCATTTTATATTATTCAAATTGCTTAATATTCAACATAGCATTGTGCCAAAAGAGATATGGACACTAAAATGTATACAAATCATAGAGGGAAAAGTGCAAATTCTGCACTTTTCAATTGTATAGAATGTTTGCCATACAATATAGAGTGGGAAATTCTTGAGGAGGAAGTATTTTTCTAGCTAATTATATTAAAATAGAAGTGTACAATTTGTGCGAAATCATGGTTATCTAGCATCATGATGCATATAAAAGAAATTGTAATAAATACACTTTATTTATGACCCTTGCTTTTCTTGGCAACATTTGTATGACATGGCTTTTGTAGTTGATTTTGTTCCACTTACGTGATTTTGACTTCATCCTATCTATATCTCCTTCATTGACACAAAAGGGATTTTCCATCTGAATGGAGGCCCACTGATAGGTGTAAACCATTTAGATTGCATTTGATGGTAATGAAAATGCTCCTTTTTCAAATAATTGTGTGCCATGTTTACCCTTCGTAGATGTTTGTTCTCTCATTGTCTATGCTAAAGAAAATATTATATATTTTTTGTATGTATTTATTTTGGTGTAGATCTAATCATCCATACTATGTCTTAGTTTGCAGCTAAAAGTATTGCAATTCAAAATGTAAGGATAAATGACTAGAAAATGCAAAGGCATTTGACATTTGAATAGAAATTAAGAAATAATAAATCCATCCTAACAACAATTCTTGCTTTTCAGGTTAAGAGATTACATAGAATGAAATATGCCGATTTTGGAGAAGGATTAACTCTCTTGAATGAAAGGTTGGTATACACACCATCTAGATGGCAAAGGCAATGGTTTGTTGAATGGTTCTATTATTTTGGTTCATTTTGTCATTTTTATGAAGTTCTAAAAGATGGGTACCAATTTGAAAGAAACGTCAAGAATCACTCTCCATGTACTAAAGATCATGGAAGTAAATTGATCGCTAACATAAATCTCTCGTCAAAGTGTTAGCAGACAATGCAAACCTATTAACGCATTGTTAACCCACAAAGTAATTTGAGGGCTTTTCCATGGAGACCAATGCCATATTATGGTGCCACGATAATGATTATTGCCCCTATTTTAAATAAGAACAGAAGTGACTTCAATGTCTCACCATATTTTCCCAGTCCCATATTTATTTAGTGTATCTGAGCTCTTATAATAAGTAATGAGAAATAGTTTTGGCCACATAAGATCCTTCCATATACCTAAATAGATTTGTAGTTCATCCATCATCATAAAGATTCTTATAAAAATATGATATACATCTTTGAGGCCTTATGAAATATGAAATACAAAGGGGCAATATCGTGGTAAGCAATATCATTGTTTAGGAATAAGCTAGTTCGTAAAATCAAGTCTATCTTCATGATGCCTCTTGCATGAGTGTGGTTCACAAGAGCTCATCTCTCATGATCATGAATCATCCACTTGGAATTCACTGTATCTGAGTGATGTTTGCAGTGGTGAATTTTTATGAATTCTTGGGAGGTTTAATACATCCTCCATAATTTATGCCAATTCCATGTTAGTTCGCTCAAAGAGAGAATACCTATGAAGCTTTGAAATTGGCCATAACTTGCTTGTGAGACCATAGCCTTTTGAACATTAGTTAAACATTGCTAAGCATGCAATGATGTGATTAGAAGTGGTTATCAAACTAAAAGTCAATTAGTCTTATGATCAATTATTTTATTTGTAAGATTTGGCTGTGAATTATTCAAGAATGCAAATGAGTAAAAGGAAAGCAAAAATAGAAAACTAGAATGATAGAATAAAGTCCATTTGATTCACAAGGATACAAAGCATAGAAGAATGAGAACGATCATGATGTGAGCTATAGGTGAGCATATATAGGATATATTGCCTAGGAGACTAAAGCACAACCAATGTGGGATAATGTGTAAAAAGTCCCTTAGTAAACTTAACCTAGTGCGAAAAGGAACTATGTGGAGAACTAGATAGGAAACATGCCCGTTCATACTAACAATCCCCCAAGTTCAATTTTGGGGGATGAAAAGAGAAAAACATTAAAGATGGGTCTTGACAACAAGGCCCGATTGAGTACCCATGTACAAAGATTCCCTCAATACATCAGAGGAGAAAGCTTAGTAGAACTCTCCACCCCTTATGGGAAGAGGCAAAAAGGGCCAAGTGACCATCCTTGAAGAAATATCTTGCATCCTAAGGGAGCTATAAAATGTATGTACTTGCTGTTAATGAAGGCAATCTTCTCTATTGGACAATAGTTCAAATCAATGGCCTATTTTAGAATCAGTTCTTTAAGAAAATGCATGTGGATCTTGATGTGTTTAATCCACTAATGATGGATTGGGTTCTTTGAGATGTGAATAGCACTTTGAGTGTTGTAGTTGGTAATTGATAGCTTTTGAATAGTGATACAAAGTTCAGTGAGGATATTTTGAAGTCAAATAGCCTTAGTGGCAGCATTGACAACCTTCCACTACTCAATATCAGTCGAAGAGAGCAATGGTGTGTTGCTTCTTGCTTTGCTAGTAAATGGGATTGGAACCAAAGTGAAAATTGTAGCTAGATGTGGACTTGTGATCATTGAGATCACCAACCCTAGTAGAGTTCATGTATCCAGTCAAATCAAAATCTGTGTTTGTTGCATAATGAATCCCATAACTGTGAGTGCCTTGTATGTGGTGCAGAATGTGTTTGACAACTGTCCAGTGAAGCTCATTCTACTAATCCTTGTAGGGTGTTAGCTCAAATCCATAAAATTTTTTAGCGATCCCTCGAATTTTAGTTCTATTTGATTAGCATGTTTCCAACATGGGTAAGGTGAGAGCATACAGAGACTAGAATGAGGACAATAGAATTAAATTGAAAGATATTGGTTGGTAGTCGATCAATTTGTAGTATAGGCAAATCATAGAATCAATCAAGCCGAAATGATTGATGGTGAAATGCAAATTCTAAACAAGTTAAGCTGGCTGAATGCAAGCAGAATTGCGTCAATGCCAAAATGGCAGATTAAATCACCTGATTCCAATACATGCCAAGCATGACAGATAATATATAAAAAATACAGAAAGGATCTAGTGGATAAATTGACTAGGATCTTTTACAATAAAGTATGAGGACTTGACAACGAACCATCCAAGATTTGCAAATTCAAATACTGGTTGTTAACCATCCAGTTCTCACATTAAGAACAATTAACATGAAATCCACAAGTGAAACTCTACTTGAATATTGGTCCGTTTCCTTTGCACCAATCTAAGCAAGTTTCAAGGATTAGCATTGCCAAAGAAGATTTTTTGATGGATCATGCCCTCATCTACAAATTTATATAGACTTGGCCAAAGCCATGTGATCTTCATTCTTGGATCACTTCAACTTGGAAATATGGTTTGAAGGAGGAGCTCTATGTATACCCTTGTGCTAGGGTTTTTTATCCTTGAATTTGATTCTAAAGAAGATAGAGAAAAGGTGCTGAAGCAATGTCCATGGAATTTTTGAGAGGACTTCCTTTGCATGAAACCACAGTTCCCTTCCTTTGATCCTTGCACTGTGACATTTTCATCTGCTTATCTTTGGGTCTGATTGCCTAATATTCCTCTACAATTATGGGAATTAGAGTGCCATTAGGCCTTTGACAATGGTTTTGACAAGTATTGTTGTACTTCAGAAGAACAATCAATAGTGTAAGTTCCACCTGTGCACGTGTTGAAATGGATCCCTCCAAGGGTTTTCTGGTAAGATTTCCCTGAAAATGGGGAATAGACATTGGAAGCAACTAGTTGACAATGAAAGAATTGCTTGCAGGTGCAGAAATTGTTTTTCTACTGATCATTTAGAATACTTTGGATACCTCACAAGCTCCTCAACAGGTCTGCCATAAACCAAATTCCTCCTCTTCATTGATTTAGA
Source organism: Chamaecyparis obtusa (assembly GCA_027943335.1). Lineage (NCBI taxonomy): Eukaryota > Viridiplantae > Streptophyta > Pinopsida > Cupressales > Cupressaceae > Chamaecyparis > Chamaecyparis obtusa. The sequence goes on from BSBK01000089.1 coordinate 903,520, forward strand.
AAGACCCAGATTCCAGTGCCCCTCCGCTGCCTCCTAACAACAAAATCTCATTAGCAGATTCAACAATTTCTCATTGTATATTGCTTTTTAAGAGGATTATGAACGTTTTTGGTTATTCCTAGTGTTTTTCTCCTTTGACTGGCAGTTTTTGTCTTTATGGAGAGTTAGACAATGAAGTTTTCATTTAATAGCATCAAGATTCCCTTGAATCTTACAAGGATAAAGAACTGTCCTAAATGATTAAATATTTTAAACTTCTACAGGCCATTGCAGTTCAAGCAAAAATTTACATAGCTTCTAGATGAACAAAGATTATAGGCTTCCACTTTCCATTCTAGATGATATTCTTGTATCATGACAATATATTGCACTTAGTGAAGTTATAATCTCTGAATAATCATTCAAAAATGTTTTAAACAGATATTGATGTATGAGCAATATTATTTTGAGAGCACAATAAACTCCCTAAATTCTTAACATTTACATTTTTTTTTTTCAGGTTATTGCAATTGACTTGGCTGACCAGTGTTGGATATATATATGATCAGTTCAATTTCAGCAAAGTATGTACCTCATCCTTTACCTTTATTGTTGACGTGAATGATTATTTTAATATGATGGGTATCCAGGCATCTTGATTTTGCTATCTTTTAAGTTTTTCTTAAGTCATATTTATGTTACTCTAGGAATTCACCGGTGTCTTAAATCATGCGTTTCTAATTGACCAATGGAAGAAAGGAATACTAAACTGGTTTGGAGTCTTCCAATTAATCATATAGTACAATGTATATGCTTATTTTACATTGTTTTCAAATGATATTGTTAGGACTAACTTAAAACATTATTATTAAATTATTTCCCTAACTTTATCCCTTAACCTATGGAAATAAAGATATAGGTGATGGGTCTCCCAATTATTTTATTTCTGAAAAGGGGTAATGACATAGTCAAATAAAGAAAGAAACTGTTGACCTTAACAAATGACCAAAGTATAGCAATGGGATTTAGAAAGTTTATTGAGCTGAATTGGCATGTGGGAGCCCTAAATAAAAGGCTTCAAATAAGACTACATGCCAAGAACTAGCTAGAGTACAAAACTCTATCTAATTGGTATAAACCCCGAAAGATGCCCCTACACATGCTGGGAGACTTGTGAATTGCAGTTAGTAACAACATCAGAAAAGTTACAGATATTACAAATGTCCATGAAAAAGAAATTCTTATAATAGACTTTAATCACAAAGGAGAATCGTGGTTGGGGTTGCCCCACGATTACATTTGAACATGATTGTGGAATAGAAGAACCATAACGTTATTATAGTGAAGGATTGAAATGTTCCACTCAGAGTTTTCCAATTTATACGAACAGATTTCAAATAACAAAAATGGGAAAGTAGTACATGCTTATTTGCAAATTCTTTAATTACTCAGAACCACTGGAGCATTAGAACAAAATTTGCAGCTATGGATAATAACTATCCTTCAATGGGTATTTTCCATGACACATATATGCATACTGAATAGTAAACAATCATAACAGTCTGTTATACTAACATCCTAAGTTGCCGGTTCGGATTCTGGTATGGATGCGGGTTTGAAATTCGTCCAAATTTTTTTGGGGTTGTATTCGGATTCGTTTTGGGTTCGTCTGTACAAGAATTGTTTAAAATATATATATATATATGTATGTATGTATGTATGTATGTGTGTATATATATGCTGCAGCAAATAAGTCAAAATCTGCAGTCAATATATATGTATATATATTAGCCTCAAAATCTGCAGTCAATATATATACAAAACTCTGTATATATACAAAAGGAAAACTACCAGCAAATAAACTTAATACAGCTATTAAATAACAGATACTTTTCTCACTCATTAAAAAAAAAAACTTGCATTTAGCAAGTATTTAGACTTAACGAAGGAAAAGCGAGTATTTCCTGAGCCTAATGAAAATCCTTTAAAAAATGCAGAAGCAGCGATCCATTACTATGCATACCTATGGTTAGAGCTACTCAGAAAATGCCGTGCTGTAATGAGAACTTCGCTCTGCAGAAAATGCTGCCGTGAGAACTCAGAAAATGTCTTCCGTGTGAGAAGAATGCTGTGTGAGCACAAGATGATAAGTTATAATGTGGAGGTGTGTATTCATAAGGCGTGTATTTGCAAAACAAAAATGTTAAAAATGCTGTGTGAGCACTTTTAGGGTTGTATTTGAAAAAAAGAAGTTAAAAAGCTTTATTGAAAAGTCAACATAATCGACATCCGCACAAATTCGTTCCAAATTCGATTAGAAGTCTTTCCGGGCTCGCACGGGCACAACAAAAGTCGGTCAAAGTCGTTATAAATTCCTACAGGGTCCTGCTGACAGAATTTTGTGTGAACTTCTTAGTCGTCAGACGAATTTCAACAGAATTCGCACTGTTTCCGACTTTTGACAGAACCGACTTTCGACTTTGGCCTGGAGCAAGTGAATATGGTAACTTTAGCTAACATCCAGGAAGTGTATATAACTCACTCAAATCAATATAAGCATACAACATTCAGATCTTAACTTATACATTGTTATTTGATGACCTTAGCTGATATATTCTGAGCATCCAATAACCTGTCATTTCCTATCCAACCATGTTGCTTCTGAGCGGCTTATTCCCCCCAGGTTGAAGCTGCCGCAATACCTGCTATCTGCTATGCGAAATCTTGTTACAACTTCCTTGAATGCATCAGATCTACGCGGTAGCACCGTATGGAAGTATGCTGGTGGGGTTAAGCAGGAATAAAATGCTAATCATCAAGACTGGCTGGTGCTATATCCGACCAGGTGAGAGCCTCTTAGGGTTGCGTATGAGCAGCCTGTGCATTTGTTTAAACTTTAATGCATTGACAATTGAAATTCTTCCATCCCTTTCCCAAACCACATTGACCTGATAAATACATATCCTATCCAAGGTTGGACAAGCTCAATTAAAACTGCCTCAACAAATCCCAACCAGGTCAGTCCAAGTGGTGTTGGAAAATTAAATAATATTTTTAATGCTAGATCAGCCTAGATTCCCATGCCAACAAAGTTGGCCAAGAACCTTTATAAAAAATTGTTTACTCCCTTCGGGGTATGTATTTAATACTCAGAGTAAACAAACATATAAACAGAATACAAAGAACATAATAATTCAGATAGAACACATAACACAATACATTGGCAGAGAGATATAACTTTTCATTCCATGTAATGTCTATAAAATGCCAGTTCTGTTCTCGGTACCAACTCACAACATAAAACAATCAACAGTTGGCTAAGAGTGCCAATTGTTGGTTCCCTACAACTACTCAAGAATTTATTTGTCATTACATTGCCTTCTACATAACAAAATATAATTTATTATAATTGGTGAAACTACTGCCAACTTTAGCCCTCCTAAAAAGTAATCGTCTTCTAGACGACAAAGCAAAAACGGGCTGATGCACTACAATATTAACTACTGGGAGGGAGGGTGAGAGGACGCCTCTAGAGTGGTTAAGGATGTCGGCTTGGGAAGCTGCTGTCGAAGGAGTAGTAGGTTCCGCTTTGCTATCAACTTCTTTTCACGAGCATCTCTCACCAGTCTGACATCATCCATCAGATGTTTCTTCATTTTCTCCAGTTCTCCCACAGTGAGTCCCAACAACCCCTCTATCTTCACAAGTTGAGTCTCCTTCCCTGACCACAACACTCGCTCCTGTTAACAGTTCTCCCAGGGCAATAGAAATTTTTTCTTTCTCCATAAGCTTCCCCTGGATAGCAACCTCACATTGTACTGCCAACGCTCACTCCTTTGTGTAATGACCCTCACTAGTAGGATCACTAAAAACCCCAAGTCTGATCTGTGTAAATTCGTCAAACAGTTGGCAGGCACTGAATGTTCTTGTTTCAAATGATGTGTTCAGATTGATATTTGTTTTTGGGCACCAAATTTGCAATTGAGATAACAATACCAATATAGAAAGTAGCATAAAGAACAACAATGCAACTTTAATATCAATGCAATGATCCCTATGTCAATGTATCATGTATTTCTCAAATTCTGATTTGCAATGAATGACTGTTCCAACAATAGAATGTAAGCACTGTCTATGGACTGTTTACAGCACATGAACTAAGACATGGAATATATGAACCGTCTTACATGAACAAGTCCTAGTAATGCACTTTTCTACACTAAACCAATGGCAATGTCTGAATACAATGACTGTTCTCAGATTCAGAATTACAATGCTATGACAATGTGGCAATACCCTTGCTAACATATATCCAAATCTGATGTTAGAAGACTGACTGTTACAGCAGAGATGTATATTATGTGACTGATTACAATGACAAGATTGATGCAAGAACAGTACAGTTTTCAGACTTATATAATAATGGACTGTGACATACAATTCATATGCAAATTATGGCATTCAATGACATCAACATATGCACCTGGAAGCTGCTTCCAAAGACCTGCTATGAATGCTGATGCTGACCGTTCCTAGGAAGACCCAGGCTTGATCCAAATCCGTCCCCAACACTGCAACTATGCCCAGCCGTACCAGGCTGTACATGCACAGCTCCTGCAGAAAATAAATGCAGGGTTTTTGGAACCCCAAAATAGTATTAACTTGGCTGCCAATGATGTATTAATCTTCCTCCAAGAGCATAAAAATTATCTCCAGGTATGTTGGGAGATATGAGCAAAATTCTGAATCCAGGCCCTGGTATGAAGTGACTGAAAATGTGCCAAAATGTCTTCAATCTATCACCAAAATGATTCACCAATTAAGTGATGAATTCCAAACCCTTATTCAACCAGTTACAAACCCTCAATATCAATTTTTCAGGTCTGCTTTTTCGGACTGCTTTTTCGGGTCTGCTTTTTCGGATTTGCTTTTTCGGATTGCTTTTTCGGACCTGCTTTTTCGGCCGCCTATAATTTTGGCCCTACTAAAAATGCCTCCTAAAATGCTGTTTCAATCACAAACAAACCCTTACATCAAATTCTCAATGAAGTACCAATGAGATGGCTGAGTACCAACTCCAAACTTGCAACCCTTCAGTAGATATTTCACTCCCTCAGTTATGCCAATCTAGGGGAGTGATTCGTTCCCAAAGATCGAATAGTATTTGCAGACCACAAGGCTACAAATTGCTTCACAATGAAGAAGTAGAAGAAATCCCAAATCCAAGCATGTAGAAATGATAGCCCAAGCCCTCTATTTATTCTTTTCCTTGAGAAGTTGCTAGAACTTCTAGAAACATCCAATTATAATGTACTTTATAATAAAGTAACTTTATAATATAAAAAAGTGCAATCTCAACTTAAAATTATAACAATGTAGGCCCCAAAAGTCTCATAACTGAATGTAGGCTCCACTACAACTGCATGTAGGCCTCAAACTGGATGTAGGCTCTATCGAATGTAGGCTCTGTCAGCAATATGCAATCAAATGATCAGCACAATGACTCTCTCTCCAAATCATTTGCCTACGAGAGTCGATAATAGGCAAATCCGGCAGGCAAAACGATGTCAGCCAAAATGGGGACATGACAGTCCGCCCTTCCTGAAATTGCTTGTCCCCAAGCAATGATTGAGCAATAGAGCAATCAATCCACCTGGATCCCAAATGTAGTCATGAATTGAATTGCTGTCAACCAACGCAAGCTCCTGCAATATCCTCTGCAATATAACCGAGAGGAATCCACGAATGAATCGTGAACCACTGCTCAACCGAACTCTAACTCCATAATTGGCACAGTCAGGAACCCACGAGACACCAACTCTGAAAATATCAGAACCCAAGTCAAGAGAACAACTCAAACTGCCAACACAGTAAATATCATCAACGCATCCCACTGGCTTATGCGGAATGTTCAATCCAACTCTGCAACAATGGTGTACACTCCCGAATGAAACTGTACCAAGTATGGAAAATCCACACATTGTACAACTCCTGCGGTCAACACAACTTTGCAGATCACCGACCACTGTCTCATAACCATAACTCCCATGCACTGCTGATGGCGAATAGGCATCACACGACAGATAGCAATAAATGAAACCAAATCTGCCTGCCATCAACTCCTCAATACATGAATCAAAAGCAAGCCGATGAACATACCCTGAAATATAGTGCCAGTAAAGAGAACCAACCAGCTCATCCTGCAAACGTGATACAACCAACTGTGACTGATCATTAGCTAAGTCAGGAGATGACATAGCCAAGGGAGTGAAATCAAGAACAACGGCTGAATCATCAACAACATCAGTATCACCCCCAATCTCCTGGTCACGAATCATCCAGCTGTCGCTCACAGAACCCAACACCACGTCATATGCCTCGCAACTCTCCACCCGTGGAGTCAAACCATACCATAATTGATGACAAACACTAGAGCCCAAAGTACATCTCCGTATCATCATCTCATCAATATATGGATCAAAAGTAAACTGATGGGCATACCTCACAGTGTAAGGCCGATAGAATGTGTCAATCTCAGTCAATGGCTCAGACTGCAATCCAGATGAAACTAACTGCAACTGATCACTAACCAAGCCCGAACCAACTACTACCTCCGAAGACACCTCCAAAGGAGAAGTATCACAAACAGGAACCAAGCCAACTGCTGGCTCACCAACATCAAACATGATCCCTGGTACAACATCACTAGTCTCCGTGCCATCAATAGTAGAGACCACCACCAAGTCAAACATACCACAATGCTCAGCGCCCAACTCAACTAAACCTGATTGTAGTGGAGACGAACTCGATGTGCCAATGCTAGTATCTAGGATGGATGCCTCCCCATCTCCACTGTCTCTGACAATCTCAACCATGGACATCCTCGAATCACCAGACACCACAATCTGTGACTGTACAGAATCTAGTAAAGACTGCAGTCGCTCTAACTCCCTGGTCACCTCAGCCAAATGAAACTGTGACTCCTCGAAAGCCAACTCTGTACTCTCAAGAAACTTAGAAGTCACCTCGAGCTGCTGAGTAAGCTCACTCACCTCATCTTCCTTGACCAATAATGCATCATATGCTGTATTGCCGCACTCTATAAGATGTTCTCTGTCAGCTACCAACTGCATATAATTCTGTCTCAGAATACGGATAGCCTCCCATAAAGAGTGGATCTCTGTCAAGGAGAAATGACTGCCTCCCTGCTCATCGCTAGTAGGAGAACCCGATCCGTAAACTGCTAACAACTGACGAGCAGCATCGAAATGCTTGCAAGCGATAGCAATGTCTCGCTCACTAACTCTCAGCTGACTAGACACGTGATGGCGCTGGCTAGACTGTCTCCTACAATCCTCCTTTGCCACACTATCCAAAGGAGTATCCTCAAAGTCACTAATCTCTGGAGTACTACCATCCATACTCTGCAAGTCAACTCCAAAGCTCACATCATCATATGGAGTATCAAAAACTGTAGCATCGCTATCCAGCTCCGTCGTAACAAATGAATCTGCCGAGGGAGCTAAGTCCTCAAAACTGTCCATAGCAGACTCCTGGATGTCATCAATACCCATATGATCCTGGGACTCATCTGTAAATACTAACACCTCAGATGTGCCTGAATCATCAAAAACCCACTGCACCCTGAGTGGTCGACTGGAAATGTACACTACTCCTAACATTGGTGTATAAAGACTAATACCAACATTTGACAAGCTGCTGGTATGAATGAGAACAACACCGTGTAATCTGCTAATCAAATCCATGATAGCACTCAAACAATCACTGCTACCAATAGATGATAAAGATCTCCAGTCAACAGAATCCCAAACGCCAATGTAACAATCCTGAGCCCTCATCCGTAAACTGGAACCGACTGACACCTCAAGCAAAATCCGTACCTAAGTAGCCTGCTCAATCCCAATATCAGCTGATCCCACATCCATGTCTGCCATAATTGACACTATCCCTGAATCCTGGATGCAAGGTGAACTCTCACAACTATCGACAACCACATGTGATCCGCATGTCGCAGAAAGCTGAGTATCAGGTGTGTAAGATGAAGCTGAACTCAACTCCACGCCATACCCATCCACATGTCTCTCTGAGTCCTGTAATGCCAATGGAGTACTCAACAAAGAGGCTCGAGTGTCCTCGAACTCTCGAGAAAGCCTGCCAACTTCCTCCTCCTTCCTCCTCAAGGCATCTAAATGATCTCTGGCAAGGCTAAGAAGATGGTCACGATCTGAAAGAAGATGTAAATAACTCATCTTCATCGCTCCCATTCCTTCCCTGATCGCCTGTAAGTCAACACAAGAAGATTCTGCTTGTACTCCCTTATGTTTGCGCCGTAACTGAATCATCCGGATGTGATTCTCTATCATCTCCCGCATCCTGTCATGATGAGATAATGAAGTCACAATCCCATCCTTCCTTACCCTAAGTTGACTGGACAAAACATGTGAAGTACTATGTGCCTCGACCTCGTGTGATGTAGCATCTAACTGTGCCTGATACTCTCTATCAGCAAAGTCTTGAATACTCAATGTCTGCTCATCGCTGATAGGTATCTCATCATCATGCACAACAACCTCCTCACAATCATCATCTGAATCCACTGTGCTGTAGTTACTATTTTGAGCACCTGTGACATCATCAAGACCAACTGTACCACAATCACTGTCAGTGTCACTCATGCCATCCGGTGTGCCTGTGATATCACCTTCTGATGCAACTGGCTCAACCTGTACAACATCTGTAACCACTTCTGCCTGTGAAGATGATGCAAATAAATCATTACGTGAAGATGTGCTAACATCTCCCAATACCGGATCAGCATGTCTGTCAAACTCATCATACAAGTTTCTGCCTGTCATAGGGAAGGTACTTCGATCCTTAGGCCTATTGATCAGGCTCTTTAACCACGTACATGCCATAGGTGACACATTCCTCTCTTTTGTCCAAACATGCCATAAATCTTCTGCCAAAAGTTTAGAAATTTCATCCTTCTCCTCAAACAAGATTGTGAACATGATAGAGTGCATCGATGCTAATACATCACTGGAATGAAACTCATCCAAAATATTCCAAAATGTGTTAAACATTCTGCGAATGTCATCAATACAACCTATTGACAACATAATGTTTTCAAACCTACACCATGCAAATACTTCAAGTAATCTTGCTCTCTTTGTGAAATGAGGGTCCCTGATGTCATCCAACCTTTCGAAGCTTTTCACCATGGCATGAAGTACCTCTCTCATAATCTGATCATCATAAGAATTAAAGCCAGCTATTATCCTCATGATTTCACTAATGCAAGAGAGAGCTGCAAGTCTTACCACCTCATCATGATGTCTCAATAATCGGGGCTTCACCAAAGAACCAAATACTGGAGATAAAGCTGTTTGCATAGCATAGGAATTTGACTGATCAACCTTGCCTAAATAAGTTTCCAACTCCTCCAAAATTCTTAGGAGGTCCTTTGTTCGCTGAAATGGATGATCTAGTTTCTTCAATGCAGTGTGCATTCTCTCTTTCAATTCCTTGTCTCCTGTTAAAGCCATGCTGACAATTGAATTCAGTCTGAAATAACCCAATCAGGCTGGCAGGAAACCGCTCTGATACCACTGTAATGACCCTCACTAGTAGGATCACTAAAAACCCCAAGTCTGATCCGTGTAAATTCGTCAAACAGTTGGCAGGCACTGAATGTTCTTGTTTCAAATGATGTGTTCAGATTGATATTTGTTTTTGGGCACCAAATTTGCAATTCAGATAACAATACCAATATAGAAAGTAGCATAAAGAACAACAATGCAACTTTAATATCAATGCAACGATCCCTATGTCAATGTATCATGTATTTCTCAAATTCTGATTTGCAATGAATGACTGTTCCAACAATAGAATGTAAGCACTGTCTATGGACTGTTTACAGCACATGAACTAAGACATGGAATATATGAACCGTCTTACATGAACAGGTCCTAGTAATGCACTTTTCTACACTAAACCAATGGCAATGTCTGAATACAATGACTGTTCTCAGATTCAGAATTACAATGCTATGACAATGTGGCAATACCCTTGCTAACATATATCCAAATCTGATGTTAGAAGACTGACTGTTACAGCAGAGATGTATATTATGTGACTGATTACAATGACAAGATTGATGCAAGAACAGTACAGTTTTCAGACTTATATAATAATGGACTGTGACATACAATTCATATGCAAATTATGGCATTCAATGACATCAACATATGCACCTGGAAGCTGCTTCCAAAGACCTGCTATGAATGCTGATGCTGACCGTTCCTAGGAAGACCCAGGCTTGATCCAAATCCGTCCCCAACACTGCAACTATGCCCAGCCGTACTAGGCTATACATGCACAGCTCCTGCAGAAAATAAATGCAGGGTTTTTGGAACCCCAAAATAGTATTAACTTGGCTGCCAATGATGTATTAATCTTCCTCCAAGAGCATAAAAATTATCTCCAAGTATGTTGGGAGATATGAGCAAAATTTTGAATCCAGGCCCTGGTATGAAGTGACTGAAAATGTGCCAAAATGTCTTCAATCTATCACCAAAATGATTCACCAATTAAGTGATGAATTCCAGACCCTTATTCAACCAGTTACAAACCCTCAATATCAATTTTTCAGGTCTGCTTTTTCGGACTGCTTTTTCGGGTCTGCTTTTTCGGATTTGCTTTTTCGGACTGCTTTTTCGGACCTGCTTTTTCGGCCGCCTATAATTTTGGCCCTACTAAAAATGCCTCCTAAAATGCTGTTTCAATCACAAACAAACCCTTACATCAAATTCTCAATGAAGTACCAATGAGATGGCTGAGTACCAACTCCAAACTTGCAACCCTTCAGTAGATATTTCACTACCTCAGTTATGCCAATCTAGGGGAGTGATTCGTTCCCAAAGATCGAATAGTATTTGCAGACCACAAGGCTACAAATTGCTTCACAATGAAGTAGAAGAAATCCCAAATCCAAGCATGTAGAAATGGTAGCCCAAGCCCTCTATTTATTCTTTTCCTTGAGAAGTTGCTAGAACTTCTAGAAACATCCAATTATAATGTACTTTATAATAAAGTAACTTTATAATATAAAAAAGTGCAATCTCAACTTAAAATTATAACAATGTAGGCCCCAAAAGTCTCATAACTGAATGTAGGCTCCACTACAACTGCATGTAGGCCTCAAACTGGATGTAGGCTCTATCGAATGTAGGCTCTGTCAGCAATATGCAATCAAATGATCAGCACAATGACTCTCTCTCCAAATCATTTGCCTACGAGAGTCGATAATAGGCAAATCCGGCACGCAAAACGATGTCAGCCAAAATGGGGACATGACACTTTGCCTTCTGACGCTCGTCTTGTGCCTTCCTCCTGTACTGGGTAGCTCTCTGGAGTTGGAGTAATGTATCTGTGAATACATGCTCTAAGCTATGGAGGGTGCCCATCATGCCACTTTGTCTCTCCAGTGCGTACGATCTACACCTCGTCTCCACCATCTTGAGTGTTTTTGTGAGCGACCGTCCCCAAGCTGTAAAATGGTCTGCAAATTCTAATTCGCATCCCCTCTCATGAACTCCAAGAGCCTCTCTACCTCATGTGAGATGGGTCCCATGTCTACCTGTTTGTGAGGTCTACCATCCTACGTGCTACGGCAACAACTCTATCCAATTCTACAAAATACCTTTGCAGTGATCCTATGGTATCCTACGGGTTGGGAGTGGAAACCCGAATGTAATCATCATCCTTTATTACTCTTCCACTAGCATTGCTTGTCCACATAGTTTGCTATAGGGAAATGTCTGTCTAGTGGGCACTTTCTTCTTCAATTTCAATCATTTCCTCCCTTATTAATGCTGGTACCACCTCTTGATCTCTGAGGGACTCCCCACCTATGGGCTCAGGCTCAGGCTCATGCTACAAGTTAGGCTACTGAAGTGCTGGACCATTAGCAAAGTGGGTGAGGGGGGTGGGATTTCAACAATGCCCATCTCGAACATGTCCAAAAGACTATCCATCGTAGTCTCAACGTCATCCTCCTCCGTAGTTACAAGTGTCACATTCCCTCTTGTCGTGTCTCCTCTATCCACATCCCCTGTGGTATCCTAGTGTAGAGGTGTCATATTCTTCCCTCCATCCCTGGCTCCTGTGGTGGGTAAAACTGAACCTTTGGTCGTGGGGATTGAACCTTTGGCTGTAGGGGTTGTACCTTAAGTTGTAAGGATTGAATCTTCAGTTGTGGGACCAAAATTTCGACCATAGGGACTGAACGTTCGGTCATAGGGACAACACCTTTGGCTTTAGGGACCACAGCTTCGGTTGTAGGGACCACACCTTTAGTTGAAGGGACTGAACCTTCGTTTGTAGGGATTGCACCTTTGGTTGTAGGGACCGAACGTTTAGCTATAGGACCGAACCTTCAACTGTAGGGACCGAATCTTCAGCTGTAGGGACCAAACCTTTGATTGTAGGGATCAAACCTTCAGTTGTAAGGATCAAACCTTTGGGTGTAAGGACTGTACCTTTGGCTATAAGGACTGCACCTTCGGCTGTAGGGACCGAACCTTCGATTGTAGGAGTAGTAGCTTTGTCCAGAGGTGCACTTGCTATCAACAAGGCCACGGGAGTAGCCCCTTGGATTCCCCATGATGTAGATATGCGTAGTGTGGTTGGCCCTAGCCTATGCATTAAAGGGAATTGTCGTGCTTCCCGTGGCATGACTAGATATGTGATGAGCAACAACTGCAATGGTGTAAATATAATTTTGGCTGACACTATAGATCTTTTGGCCTCCTAGTCGGCCACGACCTATGTCGCCTTTTCTATCACTATGACTTCCTCTTTTGTACCATCCCCTTGACTTCCTCTTTTGTACCATCCCCTTCCCCTTCACCTCCACCCGCCATCTCCTGTACTTCTTCACTATCCCCCTCATGTTGTGTACTTTCCTCAATTTCTATAACCACCTTTTTCATCTCCGCTAATGGTTCAATAAGCCTTCCTTCCTATTGAACAAAGCATTGAAACTCAAGAAATTCTTGTCATACAGATGAATGATACTAAGTTGGATGCACGACATATGGACAAGAAGTCTGTACAACTGATGATGTACGACTGACTTGATGGACCGTACAGTAATGATGTCATTTGAAACAAAGAACCTTGTATGAATTATTTAGTCCCAAGAGGTTTCTTGTACAACACAACTCCATTTGACCACACTCCAACACCTACTGCACAGTATTATCTCTCATGTATGTCTCCTCGTTGGCAATGTCCGTACGATGTATGGTTTTGACATTCCTTGCATGCTTGTTTGGTATGATTTTGTTGCCTCTATACGACACACCTACATGGTATGATGTTTCTCCTGGTGTGCACTTCCATATGACCCAACAACTCTTAAGTCCATCCTCTCCCCCTTATGGACTCCTTCCATCCTCGATTCTTTTGGTACATCTCACACACAGTGTTTCTCTCGTACAATATTTGTAGCTTGCATTCGTACGACCCAACCACAGAATTTTACTTCTCAGGGTGAGACTCGTAAAACCCTATTTTTTCTCCGCTCTGGATCATGCTTAAGTAGTCGTATGGCTTGCCACTTCTTGGGGATGGATTTATCTTATACAGATGCAAACTTCTTTGTGGATTCCTCCTTCCACTCTTCTTCCTCACTTATGCCTTTCTTTCTTTTGACATGAATAGTTGTCTTGCATGTAACTTATAAGTGCCTCTTTCCTCATCTGGCACTTCGCTTTTTCTCTTCTTGTTTGGTCCTTCATGCTCCAGGTTGACCTCCTTTATGTTTGGTTCCTTGTACTTTATCATTTTGTCCCTTTTGAACCGATGGGCCGACGTGTCATCTGCTCTCGCCACCCCATCTATATAGTCCCCATACTTAGGAGGGAAGGTGTCACTCTCCACACCGACTTCTTGCATTTCCCTGATTTCCAACATATTGCATCCATGGTGGAAGACTTCACAGTCCTCCATCTTTCAGTGGAACAATCCATTGATAGAAGTTTCGTCTTTGCGCAATTTGCGAGTTCCAATACACCTTCATCATTGGGTTCCATCACCCCTCCTTCTGTGTTGAACTTGCCTCATTTAGACTCTGAGTCTAATGCCAACTCTTGACTGATGACCTGATTCCCGAGGTCGATGACATACTTCCTCCCGTCACTTTCAATAGAGATTGTGTTCTTCCAATTATGGTTTGGTTTTGTCATGAACAACCAACCTCTTCTGAGAAGGGTATCATATGCCTTCTTTTGCAATGGGATGACAACGAAAACCAAGAAGTGTTGAGTGCCAATGATTACCTTCTATTCCATGAGCGTCCCAATTGGTTTGATGTCGTGCTGGTCGGCACCTACCAAATGGAAGGTTGGCGACCAGAGTGTTGGCTTGCCGAGGGCCTTCCATGTCTCCTCCGACAGTACATTCACACTAGAACCTTTGTCAACAATGGTATTTGTTAGTTTTTGTCCCATTATCTCCATCTCAACCACAATGGGTTTCCTCCCAATGCCTACCGCTAGTAGCATTGGGTTGGTGGTGAGATTGTCTTTTTGTTCTGTCAGCATGCCATGGTCCTAGACGATTGTGTTCTTGCCAACTACGTTGGTAGTGGCCACCTTCAACAGTGGCATAGTCTCTAGAAGGTCCAATACGCATACAGGTATAGTGGCTTGCAACATCTGTCTTATGATGGCTTTCTCGAACTCCGATTGTAGGGGAGTATTGGCAACGTCATGTGAGGTTCTTCAGTCCTCCATCACTCATTTAATAATGGCCTTGGCTTCTCGAAGTCTTTCCTTCATCATACAGGGGTCAGGGTATGCCACTTTCTTGGTCTGAAGTCTAGTGATCACTAGTATGTACTCAAGGTTTTTTATGTCTAGCATATTTACTCCCTTCTTCTTTGGGCAATTCGTGTCCTCATGGTTCCCTAGACCACACCATTTGCAGAACAAATTTCCATTGCTCTACCTGCTTTGACGATCCTGCGTGAAGTGACCTCACTTGTTGCACCTTTGACATTGGATCATGGGTTGTCCTTTCGCATTGTATTGGATTCGACTTCTAAGTGTATTACTATTGCTGTTGTTGTTATTGTCCCCTCGTCGGTTGTTGCAGTATCCACCCAATGAAGCATTGGAGTTTGCGGGTGGCCTTGGTGGTGTGCTTGGTGGGGTCGCTTGCTCCCCTTGGGCAAAGAGCACTTGTGTGGTCCTGGTTTTCATGTTGTATGGACATTCCTTGATGGAATGTCCTAGTACCTGAGAGATGTCACAAAAGGATTTCTTCGGGAAATTAACCTTCATGTGGCCGTTGACTTTTTAGTCAGTGCACCACAACTCCTTGCCATCCTTGGTACTTTCTTTTTCTTTTTCAACTCTCAGCTCCATCATTCACATCATGTCTCTTCTTAGGGCTCATATGGTCTTAGATTCTCCATTGTTGCTTTCATCCGTACTATCATCGTCGCTGACTTTCTTCCCTCAGAATGTTATGTTTTCGCTCTCAATGTCCATTGCTTGATTATAGGCATTGGCGTACGAAGAGGGGGGTACCACCATTTTTTTCCGTAGAGAAGGGATCAACCCTTTAATAAACCATCTCTTTTTCATCCCATCGGCTGGCTGGTTCTCTAACTTGCCAAGCAATTCTCTGAGCCTACAATTGTAAGCTCGTACATTCTCATATTTTCCTTGTTCCATATTATAGATCTTTGTCACTATTTCATTATCATCTCTTAGCAGTTTGAATTCCTCTTCGAATGCTCTCTTCAGGGCATTCCAGGTTGTTGTAGCCTCTTGGTAAGTCTGTGTACCAGTCGATGCCAATTCCCCGTAATGTGGCAAGGAATGCCTTCAACCAATAATCTTGGTCATCTTTGCCATTGGCCTCCCATATTGTCACACAAGTCTTACAATGACATACAGGGTCCTCCGATCCATCCCATGTAGATTTAGGGATCTTTTGCTTCTTCGGGGTGTTCACCATCTTTCTTGCTTGATTGGCATCGTGCGTGTCGGACCAGAATGGAGTGTCTCTTTCTCACCGTTCTTGTGCCTCACTTGCATTCTCAACCACGCATGAGCTCTCTACACGTTTACCTGCGTCGTCTAGACCTTGGTCATCTCCCTCGTGCCTATACTCCCTCCTCCTTAGAGTCTTTGGTTTAGGCTCCCCTATCCTTGACTCCTCTGATATGAATAAGTTCTTGATACCCAACAAAGCGTTCTCAAGTAATTCAACTACCTCACTCTCGAGGTTTCTCTCTTCATTGCCTTTCACGTGCGGAGTGCACTGATGGGTCACAGAGATAATATAAATTTTAATGTCCATGAGGCCAAACATAGCCTATGGGATTCTGAGTCTTCCTCATCCGTCACTACTGACATGGATGAATTACTTTTTTGGTCAACAAGATCCTCTCCTACCTCATTGGGGATTGGTAGGTTTCTAGCAATCTCCTCCCACTCGTGTCACGCACATCATGTCCCACCTTCCCTGCCGGTTGGCTCTCGCCTCTTTCTTCTCCAACTTAGGTTAACACTTCGACTTTTGTTTCATGGTGGGCTTTGAGATTCCTCGACGGTTCTCTATAATCTACGCCACCTTTCAACTTTGCTCCCTGATTCAGAGAGATCTTCTCACCAATACTTCTCTCTCCTAGTACATCTTTTTTTGTCTTTGTTTAGAAAAAGGAGCATTAGTTGGTGGAATTTCCAGAGGTACGATGTCTATTTGTATCACGGTCTTCCTCCATCCGTTTCCTTTCCTTGTATCGTTGTAGTATCTGTTGCCGGTGTTGCTCTCGTTGCTTCTCCTCAAGCTGTTCTTGTAATTCAATCAAATTGCTAGCTAACAACCTTGGAAGACTTCCTAGAAGATCATAGATTGCAGTTTGCACCATGATTTTGTCGCATATCGTGCCTGTAGGGACCACTCTCTCCCGAGTCTCCCTCTGCATGTATTGATCGACTGAAACTTCCCATGCGTGCACCAAGTCCTCTATCAATTGATCCTCTATGGTTTCTTCCCTGTTTCCCTCAATGTCACTGCTAGTTACTACTTGTTGTTCGAATGTGCAACCCATTATTCTGCCATCTCGCCTGTTGGGCTTCCTTCAGATCTTCAGGTTTGATCAGCGAACGATGCCAAAATGTTTACTCTCATTGGGATATGTATTTAATAATTGGAGCCAACAGAAATATAAACATAATACAAAGAACATAGTAATTTAGATAGGACACAAAACACAATAAATTGGCTGAGAGATATGACTTTTCATTCCATGTAATGTCTATACAATGCTAGTTTTGTTCTCGGTACCAACTCACAATATAATACACTCCACGGTTGGTTAAGAGTGCCAATCGTCGTTCTCTACAACTACTCGAGAACTTATTTGTCATTACATTGCCATTTATATAACAAAACATAATTTATTATAATTGGTGAAAGTACCACCAACAAAAAATATTTAATAATTATATATATTTATTTAATACTTTATTTAACTATTTAAAAACAAACATTAGCTCATAAAAGAGCCCCTAATCGGGGTCATTATTGTCCACCGGTCCCAGATGTTGCTTATCATCAAGCAACTTCACATTTGGATGTCTGGCTTCCACACCTTACCATGTTGCGTCTTCAGTATCCTCATCAGAGACTACCTCTATATAATGAATTTGTCCTTTGATCAAAACTCAAAGCCCATTTGATGGCTTCTTGCAATGAGCTTGGATCAAATGCCCTTACTAACCCTTTGAGGGGTTCAGCTAGGCCTTCTACAAAGAAGACTATAAGCCTTTTCTTTGACACATCAGAAATCTTTACCGCTAGCCTTTGAAATCCTGCTACATAGTCTTCCACCTTTCCCTCTTGCTTAAGCTGTGCCAACTCTCTAAAATGAGTCTTTGGATCTTTTCTATCGAAGCCCTCTATCAATCTTTGGCTATGTCTTCCAAGGTGGTGATAGAATCTTGCCCGTGGGTTACCATGCCATGGTACCACTATTTTTGAGCCACTCCTTCAAGATGCAAGGTGGAAAATTCGAGAGCCATTTCTTCAAGTATCGGGTTCAATGAGAATTATTAATCTATTTTTTTCAACCAAGTGCTCACTAAGGAATTGCCTGCACCATCAAAAGTTGGAGTTGTGATTTTTCCCAAATGGTGTTGAATGTCTTTCCTCTCTTCATACCTGTTCTTCCCATGCTGAGTAGTTTTTCTTCATTTCATAAAGTCCCTGAAGGTAAAATTGCTGCATATGGCAAGGCTTAAGGCATAGTATGCATCATGAAATCTTGTAATTCCTTCCTCCGAATCAGGTTTTTCTTCCCCAATACCTACTACTGCTTCTTTGTCCAGAAATTTAGCCCTGAAGGTTATTGTATTAACTGAAGCTCTCCCACCACGAGCTAAAGCTTTTTCTTGATGAGAGTTGCTGCCTTCAGCACCATTTTGAATGGGCCTATCAGCACTTGGTGGCTCATTCCTCTTAAAAGTTGAACCATTTCTCTCTTGCTATCCCTGATGCTGGTATGAATCTCTCTGAGCTCTCTAATGAGTTCTTGGGGATTTGCCTATTTCCTGTCACCCATTGCCCTCTTTTCTCCTTGTTTGTATCTATGATCCCTATCACTCATCATTCCACAGGCTGGCAGAGAATGCCAAGCTCTGATACCTCTAAAATGGGCCGCTCAAAGTTTCCCAATTTATATGCACAGATTTCAAATAAAAAACATGGAAAAGCAGTAAATATTTATTTGCAAGTTCTTTAATTACTCAAAAGAGTGAAAACTAGTGGAGCTTTAGAACAATTATTTGTAGCTATGGATAGTAACTTTCCTTTAATGGTTTTTTTTTCTGGATGTACATATGGATACTGAATGACATTTCAGATTATAAACAGTCATAACAGTCTGTTATACTAACATCCAGTAAGCTTATATAACTCAAATCGATATGAGCATACAAAATTCAGATCTTAACTCATACCTAGTTATTCACTGACCAGGTGATATATTCTGAACATCCAATGTCCTGCAATTCCCATACAACCATGCCACTTGTGAACGAATGATTCTGCCCAGGTTGAAGCTGCCACAATACCTCCTATCTGCTTTTTATGAAATCTCTTTGTAACTTCCTTCAATGCATCGGTTCTACGCAATAGTGCAGTATGGCAACATCCTGGTTGGGTAAAGCAGGATAGATAAGATAAGATAAGATAAATTATTAATGTCCAACAAGAGACCACCAAAAGGGTCTAAGGGACTGGAAACATACAGAGCAAAACAGACAACAGCAGGAGCACCAAACGGTGTCCGGGGAAAGAACAACAACAAGAAAGCAGAAAATAGAAGAGCTAGGAAGAGCGCCTAGAGGCTCTTTCCGAGCGAGAAGTAATCAAGCACTAAAGGATACGATCCGAGACTAGAAGGAGCCCCGGACCATCTCTGAATAGCTCTGGAGATGGAGTGCTGCTGCCGAGTGTGATCTTTATGATCTCTACGAGGTCTCACAAACCTGGTGTGTCCAGAAGAAGGGGGACCGAGAGGGCGCTTCGTGCCGCGGGTAGGAGATGCCGAAGTGAAAAAGGATGTGATAAGATGATTATATCTTTGGCTAGACGGGAACAAAAGCTGGAGGGTGGAATCCCGAAGCCGTGTGGTCTCCTAAAGATAAAGAGCAAGGCACCGTTGATCTGTGTATCTAAAGGAGGCAAGGGAACTACACTCTTTGAACAAGCAGTAAAATCTCCCTCTGATCTCGTAGTAAATGGGACACCGGAAAATGAAATGTGTCTTGGACCCGGTCTCCAACAAGGTGCAAAGGCGGCAGATCTGGTCAGCCCTATCAATGTGGTGATCTGTTTGGATGTGGAGCCGGTGAGAGCCGACTTTGAAAGACCCCAAAGAAATACAGAGAGCGTGACTCCATCAGTGGGCCAGGTATGAAGGATGCACAATGACCCCATCCAGAATCTCCATATAGTGCTCGGCATAGAAGGCCATCCTGGGACGAAGCCCTCCAAGAGAATTGCACTAGGTCGTGATGATATACTGTTTGTAGATGTCGAGTCTGACATGGCCATTTAGCTCCTGCTGAGAGGGGAGGAGGTGGGTGGGAGCATCCAAGGAGAATTGAAACGGGGGTAGATGATCAATTGAGATCCCAACAGAACCCAGCAAGGCAACAGCTTGGACGTACCAACAACGAGCTCTACCAGAGGGATGAACACTAGCTAAGGCCAAAGAAGAGCAGTAAGAAAGATAAGGTTATCTCTGTCGACTGACAGTAGAATCGGCAAATCCCTGGAGATGGTGAAGGAACCAGACCAGATAAAAAATGGCTGCAAGTCTAAAAGGATGAGCACCAAACTCAGCAAGGATAACACTGTGAGGAGTAGAACGATGACATCTAATGAGGTGCCAAAGGAGGAGGATCTGAGCTCTCAACAGAGGTCCAATCCGACTCAAGAAGAGAGGGCCCCCACACAATAGAGCTGTAGAGCCGTATAGAATAGTCGGCCTGATTAAAGAGTCAAGGAGGGCCAACTTGGACCTGATGTCTTGAAATTGATGTTTGAAGCACTGTCTCTCAAGCAGAGCCAAGGAGCCCAACCCCTTGTTGACCCGGGGCTGCATAACAGGTTTCAAGCTGAAACAAGGACCAGAGAACTTAACCCCAAGGTAAGTGTAGCAGGATGAGATCTCGATCTCCGAGCCCTGAAAATAGAAGTGAAGATGAGAAGTCTTCTAACAATTGAATACTATCACCCGGGTCTTGCCTAGGTTCACAACTAGCTGTCAAAGATCACAAAAGGAAGCCAAACCATCAAGGAGTCTCTGTAAACCCTCGGGGGAGGAGGCCAGGAGGACCACATCGTCAGCAAATAAAAGAATGGAGATCAATACCTGATGTAGATAGCAACCGTCGCCAGGGAGCGAGAGATCCCAGAGGAAACCCTCGAGCTCGTCAATGTAAATGCCAAAAAGCGTAGGAGAGAGAGGACAACCCTGCTTCACCCGGATGGTACTCTGGATCGGCTCGGAGAAACCCTGTGGAGTCCTAAATCTGCCCACCACACACTCGTAAAGCCTCATAATAGTAGTTAGGAGAATCTTGGAGATCCCAATGTCTTTGAGTCTCTAGAAAAGGGCCACTCGAGGAACTGAGTCGAAAGCCTTGCAGAAATCCACAAAGCAACAGTAAACCTTCGCCGAGCGGAAGCGAGCCTCCTCGATGATGGTCTGTAGTGTCAAAATGTGATCCATGGTCCAAAAATCAGTCCGAAAGCCCACTTGCCCCTTCGCACGGCACTGGCGACGGTCGAGCTCTCTGGATAAAATAGTGTTCAGTACTGTAGCATAGAGTTTGGCAAAAGTTTGCCCAACCATGATGGTTTTGTAGTTCGCGGGGTTCGAGACCGCACTGGTCTTATGGATCGAGTAAATGATGTGTCAAGACCAAGAGTGAGGAAACCCAGTGCAAACCACTCTGTTGAAGAGCACAGAGAGAAAAGAACCCAAAACACCGATACCAAGTTTGAAGAGTTCTGCTTGGAACCCTTCCTCATATGCTGTCTGTTGTCGGGATAAGTGGTTGTACGGGTTGTCATGTAATAAAGTATTATGTTAATCTCGGTTGTTACTAACCGAGAGGTTAGATAGTTACGACGTGATGGTTCGGTCGTGTCCCTTCGGATGTTATATGTATGAACTTGTCCCTTTGACGTGGACACGATGATGATGTACGGAAACTCTTGTGATTAATTGAATACAATAGTCTTTCTATATTAAATGCTGAGTATTTGACTGTGTCTATGCAATTTCTGTCTGTTACCCCACGAGGGTAAACATTGGCGCCGTTGCCTAGACGCACTCGGATGGCGTGTGGACAGAATGGGCTTACTCGGTGAGATAAATCCAGAAGCAGATGATGCCCGTACAGAGTTGTACGAAGGGGAAGATATCCAAACACGAGAATTTAGAATCTTATTCCAAGTAGCAATCGAAACCTACGTTCGACGAGAAGCCACGAGTGAGGAAGTTCCGGCAGGCGCCGTGTGGGATGCGATTGGGGCCAACCTTGCAGCCAATTGACTGCTGAATCATCTTCCTCGGTTGCTAGCACAAGTGGCATTGGCACAACACACTCGCCAGGAGGACATTGCCCGAGAGGATCACCACCAGGAAATCCTTCGTGCATAGCACGCTCAGGAGCACCTCCGCCGTCAGGAAGAAGGCGATGGCAACAGTTGGGGTCTTTGAAATATGAACGGAAGAAGGGAACACATAAACAATTGTAATGCAATTGGAAATGTTGTAAATCAACATGAATAAATAAAAATAAGTGTTATTTTGATTGTAAGGCAATGTTTTTTATTCAGTCTTGATGCCCAATACTTTAAATAAGGATAGAAATAAGAAAGTAATAGATGACGAAGGGGAGGCCGCACACACGGCTTTGATTTCCGTGCAGCAACGTGAACGTCAGTATAGGCTAAGGCAACTCTCCAAAGACCAGCTTGCCGGAGGGTTGCCCGAAGGGAACCCTGGAAGTGGTACGGAGGTTGCACAAGCCGACGGAGAACAGTTGACTTCGTCGGAGCATTGGAGAGTGTGGAGTAGAGAAGAACTACTCGAAGAAACACGATTGAGAAAAGTCTTACTGCAGGAAGAGCGAGACCAGTTTGAAGATTTAACCCGTACACCAGGTGCGGAGGACCAAACCGGCGGGGAGGACGGTACTGTCGAAGGTGCTATGAACGCACAAGCATACCCTCCATTGGAACCAAGAACTCTACATAGTACGGTCCCATCAGTCACGCAATTGTCGCAAGGGCAAGTGCCACCAGCCCACAATACACACAGTACTCAAGGAAGTGCGGGTACGAGTGCTGGCACAGGAGGTGCCGGAGCATCGAATCCACTGCGGACAACCATGGCGGCGAGTAAACAAAAGTTACCCAAGTTCACAGGCCAAGCAAAGGAGGATCTGGTTCGGCATCGCTGAACCTGTGAGACCATATGGGCTGCCAATGGGGTTACCGACCAGGACGAATGGATCCGCCAGTTCCCTACAACATTAAGGGAGGGAGCCATTGACTGGTACTCGGATGTAGACAAATCAGGCCTGATGACATGGAATGATGTGAAAAAGGCCTTCCAGACGGAATTTCAGTTGTTAAGGGACGACAATGAGATTTTGACAGAGATTTACAATACAAAACAGATGAAGAGCGAGTCTGTCTGTGCCTACTGGCGGCGACTGAAGGAACTTATTGGGAAGATGGAGTCCGCCCCAGCAGCCAAACTCAAGAAGAGGTGGTTTGTAGAGGGACTAAAAGCTTCCCTTCGGAGGAAAATGAAAATTGTCCCGTCCATGTCATACAGTAACGCGTACAACCGTGCAATGGACTTGGAGAGCGAGTGTAAGACCTCCAGAAAGACTAAGTCTTCGGATGATGAATCAGAGACAGGAAGCAGCGAGGGTGAATCTAGTAAGAAAGTGCTGGCCCTACAAAAAGATCTGGAACGGATGATGAAAGAATTGAAGACCACCAAGGGGAGCTCAAGCAAGACAGAGGAAGACATTGTGTGGTGCATGGACTGGAAGGAAGCAGGCCACACAAAAGGTTCTTGTCCCAAGAAAGCCTTTTGCGACATCTGCCAAATTGCGGGACATTCCACTAAAGAATGTCCCTACAACCTAAGGGCAAGAAATCAACAAGTGCTCTACACCCAGGAGCAACCCTCCACGTCCGGGGCCGGCGGACAACAAAATGTTGCATCATCCGGCGGGTACAGAAACAACCGCCGGGGAGGTCGAGGCAATAATGAGAACAAGCCACGGATCTAGTATGATGCGAAGGGGAGACCCATGATACAGTGCAAAAGCTGTAATCAATGGGGACATTTTGCTCGTGACTATCAGAATGAGGCTACGGCTCCACAGAAACTGTGTCGGTGGTGCGGACCGGGAGACCATGAGGACACTAACTGTCCGAAGCCTGGCTGCAATATCTTGGACATGGAACGAGGGGGCACTGAGAAGGTCCTGACAATCACACGTGGACAGACCAAAAAGACCACGTATCCTCACCCTCCGACTGAGAAACAAAGGGTGCTCGAAGCGAAGGCTGAGATTGAGAAGGGTATGCAGGACCGAAAGGACCCCACGGACACCGGCACTTCTCACCAAGCAATGGCCGAACAAAATATTCTAAGGCAGATGATGCAACTGGAGGTACCCGTAAAGGTCAAGGACCTACTGGAGACTACTGTAATGTCCCCTATTTTTAGACTTATAGGATTAGCTTGGTTTTGTGACCCTCGCAAGCTAATCGGGTGTTCAGGGAGGGTCAGGCAGTGGAGCCAGCATTGGGATTCCATTCTGGAGATTCAGATTATCAGGTTTGCTCTTTGTTCGGGTCATTTTGGCCAACTTACTATTTTTAGTAAGTGGGATTTCAGGTATGGCCAGGATTGGCAGGGTGTCTGCACAGAGCGTTAGACATCTCCGGATTCAGTTTCAGAGAATCTCCAGTTTGAGAGACTTACTATTTTTAGCAGTGGCTATTTTTGGCAGGGCAGTTTCTCTTTTGGTTGATCTGTTGGTCCTGATGCTTTGTCAGAAGTTCGATGATTGTAGGTAGATAGTTCTGTGGCTTTAATTTTAAAGGCGTTATTAAATTAAATTATATTGATTTAATTTAATAACTAACGACTTTATAATATTATATGATAAAGTGGGGAGTATTTAATAAGCCAATTAAGGGAAATATTAAAAAAGTGCTTTTTCAAAAAAGCTATATATTTTGCACGAAAAAGCACTTTCATTCATTCATTATGCAATCAAATTTTTATTGGAGTTTGTGTCAGTTTGCCCTGGCTAGGGTATTGAGGACTGATTCCTCTTGGTGATTTGAGCCATTGCTGGATAATGGTGAATTTCACATCTGTGAACTACTGGATTCAATTCAATGCTGCTGTATATTGGATTGATTGAAGTTTTTTATTTCTGGTGTAATTTCTACAGGAGAGATTGTATTAATTATTAAATGCAATGAGGTTTTGGAATATATATAATCTGAATGCTGGAGATTATCGATTTCATGTGAGGTACTAATCTAGTGAATGTAATTAATTGTTTTGGTTTTCCAAACTGTGATTGAAGAATTTGGATGAGGGTTTGTTAAAGCATTCAATGCCTAGACTGCACGTGAGGATCTGAGCTGCGTTTTCCATTCATTGATTGGGATTTGATAATTGTGAATGTGGTAATCAGTAACGTTAAGGGTGTTAGTGACTTAACGTTAAGTGCTGGAGTATTACGCAAGTGCTAGATACAGTCTTAATGTTATTTGCTGGGGTTAGAGGTTGTGTGTGCTGGAGATATTGTAATGTGGACTGAGTATTGTTGGCTGATGCAGTGAATGCCTGGGCCTTGATATATTGGTTTGATTCTCATTTGCTGTTGCAACGTATAAGCATGGTGCTGAAGAGTTAGTACTCAGAGTTTGGTTCAGAATTTATTACAGTCCGCTACAGTTGAGGTATGAGACTTCACGTGGAGCATAGAATATTAGCGTGGACATTACCAAGTTGGCAGCCCATTCAGCACTGGGAATTTAGTTGATTTCAAAGGACAAATTGGTGATCACAGGTACATATTTGTAATTGCAAAGTTATTTCTAGTAACTAAATTCAGAATGTAATGATTCCATTTAGTCTGGAAAGATCGAATTGTATTAGATGATAGTTTTGGTTATTTCAAGGAATTATTGCTTATGTGATAATTGTTGGTAACTTGGAGTTTGGTTAATTTCTTGAGATATTTGATTGTCAAGATAAATTCAGAATTTTTTAGATTGAGCTGGAATATAAATTTAAGTGCAAGTGTTTGTTCTTTTGAATCGGAGAATTCAATATTTATCGGATTTTCTTAGAAATCCTAAATTGCAAATTGTGAGTTGGCAAGGGCTTTTTACAATGCCGCATCTCAAAACGGCCCTATTCCTAGGCCATAACGTTCCAGCAAGCACGGTTGAACGAACGGAGGTCCCCGACAGCTTTGCAGCTGACCCCATGATGTTATCAATAAATAATGGGTGGAACCTTGTAGTGGTGGAGATGGGTATCTTGGGTACCATCCTCACGAACACGATTGTTGACGGTGGGTCTGGGGTGAACGTCCTACTGGAAGAAACTTGGAAGAGCTTGGGGAAACCAATGCTGTGGCCGCCAACCTTCAATCTACTAGGGGCCGACCAACACGGCATCAAGCCCCTTGGCACACTGATGGCACAACAGGTAACTATCGGGACCCAACCATTCATCCTCGACTTTGTTGTAATCCCCCTCAAGCAGAAGGGGTATGACGCTATCCTAGGAAGGGGGTGGCTGGTGACTGCCAGAGCCAATCACAATTGGAAAAGAAACACCCTGGCATTTGAAAAGGGGGGAAGGAAGTTTGTGGTGGACCTCACCACGCAGATGATCGGGGAGGAAATGGCATCCTCCTCCGATTTGGAGTCAGATGACGGAATAGACGGAGAGGAAGGAACCATGGAACCTAATGCCGAAGCGATACTAGAAATAGAAGATGATACAAATTCGATGGACGGTCTATTCCACTGGCAGATGCGTGATTATGAATTATTTCCGCCGTCCTGCAACATACTCGAGATCGAAGAAAACCGGAATGAGTTCCCTCTGGAATACACAAAATATAGAGAAGGGGAAGCTCGGATGAGAGAAAGCCCTGCCCATGAGTTTTCGAAGGAACCAATCCAGTATAAGGAAGCAAAGTTGAAGGCAAATAACCTTGGGGATGAACAAAATCCCAAAACCATCCTCATGGGAGATGATTGGAGCCTCGTATTGAAAACGACAGCTTTCAAAATTTTTATAGAATATAAGGATGTGTTTGCCTGGACCTACAAAGACCTGAAGGGCGTACCTTCGAAACTATGCGTGCACTGCATTCCTCTGGTTCTTGGAGCCCAACCTGTGTGGAAGAGGCCGTACAGGATGAACAAAAATTACGCTGCACGGGTAGAGACCGAAATGGAGCAGATGTTGGAAGCTGGGATCATCTTCTGGGTGGACACAAGCGAGTGGGTTTCACCAATTGTGATCTCCCAGAAGGAGGCCAACCAGATCCGCATCTACGTAGACTTCAGGTGCCTCAATGCAGTAACGATCAAGGACCCCTTTCCGATTCCTTTCACGGATAGCATACTGGAGGAGGTGGTGGGCCATGAAATTTATTCCTTTATGGACGGGTACTCAGGATATAACTAGATATCCATTGCAGAGGAAGATAAGTTGAAAACCTTTGTAGTGGAGGATTGTGTGTACGCATACAATCGGATGCCCTTCGGTCTGTGCAATGCACCAGCGACTTTTGAGAGGATTATCCTCCATATTTTTGACAAGATGTCCAAAGGAAATTTTAAAGCATTTTTGGACGACTGGTCCATCTTCAGTGGCCAGGACAAACACATTGCAGTGTTGGGAGAATGCATGGAGCGGTGTCGGAAAGCTCGTTTGGCACTCAACCCGAAGAAGTGCCGATTTATGGTGCCACAAGGGAAGTTGCTCGGGCACATAGTCTGCAAAGAAGGGTTAAAGATGGACCCCGACAAGGTCCGGGTGATAGTTGAAATGGAGGCCCCCAGTGACGTAACCGGCGTCAAGTCCTTCCTGGGCCATATTGGGTACTACCGACGGTTCATAAAGAATTTTGCCCGGGTTTCATACCCGATGGATAAACTCATGAAGAAGGGGGAGCCATACGTCTGGGCGAAGGAGCAAGGGGAAGCCTTCGATGATCTAAAAACAAGACTGTTGGCAGCTCCCATCCTGGCATTTCCAAACTAGGACAGGGAGTTCCACGTCCACGTGGATGCATTGAACTATGCCATCGGAGCCACCCTAGCTCAGGAAGGCGGACATGGGCTTGATCACCCTATCTATGTTGCAAGCCGGTTACTGTCAAACGCAGAGAAGAATTACAGTACCACGAAATAGGAGGCTCTGGGAATGATTTACTCGGTCCAGAAGTTTAGGCATTATCTACTGGCGACACCGTTCACCTTCTATGTGGACCACTAGGCCCTGATGTACCTCATCAACAAACCCATTATCCAAGGGAGGGTGAGCAGGTGGCTCCTACTTCAGGAATTCACCTTCAAAATTGTAGTACGGCCAGGGCGCAGCCATGTGATCACCGATTAGCTGTCTCGAATCAAGTCGGGCGAGCCACCCGTGGGAGTAAATGACGATTTCCCAGATACACACTTGTTCCATATCGTCGTACTCCCTATGTGGTACATGAGCATTGGCGAGTATTTGTCCCCGGCCTGATTCTCGGAAGGCATGCCTCCAGGAGAATGTAGGAAGTTGGTTCTAAGGAGCAGGACCTTTCAACTCATCAATGGACTGCTGTACAAAATGGGTCTAGACCAAGTGCTGAGGTGATGCGTGATGGAAGAAGTGTCCAGAGTTCTGAGGGAAGCTCATGAAGGACCTACCGGAGGCCACATGGGTCCAGATGCCACGGCCAGGAAGGTGTTGTTGGCTGGCTTATGGTGGCCAACACTGTACGATGACTCTAGAGAATGGGTAGTTGGTTGTGACACTCGCCAGCGCGCCGGGAGACCCCTCAAACGAGATTTTATGCCACTCAACCCCTCCCACGCACAGGAATTATTCGAAAGGTGGGGATTGGATTTTGTTGGGCCTCTGAAGGCCAGTCATGCCCAGCGCTGCCGATACATTGTGGTAGCAATAGAGTATTTAACGAAATGGGTAGAGGCGTGCGCACTGACTGATAACTCCGCTATAAGCACGACAAAGTTCATTTACGAATAGATAATAACTAGATATGGCATTCCAATTCAGTTGCTAGCGATAGGGGTGGCCACTTCGTCAATCACGTGATTAAACTCCTGACTACGGAATTCAAGATCTTCCATACGCTGTCAAGTCCCTACTACCCTCGGGCGAATGGCCAGGCGGAGGCAACCAATAAAATTTTTGTTCGGAGTCATTTACAAGTCATGCATTGTTGAAGGTGAAGACTGGGAAGAAAAGTTGCCCTCTGTGTTATGGGCCTACCAGACTTCCTACAAGGTGACCACCAGTCAGGCCAGTTTATAGTGACTCAGACTTGCCTCAGACTCGGCAAGGTGGATTTGGGCTCGGACTCGGACTCAGCAAATTGAAAAACCAAAGAAATTCAAAGATTTTTAAGGATTCAAATCTTTTTTCAAGCATCATTCAATCAATTAACATCAAATACACAATAATTGACATAAATAAAAGCTACTTTGCATACATAGACAAGTTTACATCGATCACATAAGTATACATGCGAAGCGAATTATTGAAGGAAATAAGTTAACTGTATAAAATTTAATTAAAAATGCATTTTTTTTGCAAAATTCTATGAGAAGATGCATCCAATGAGTTAATTAATGAGAAAACAAAAGAAACAAGCTAAGTTTAGATATATATAAATGCATAGTGGGTACAAAATCGCAATCTCATGTGGAATGCTGATGACTGGAAGCAAAATAGTAAAGTTAAACAGTTTCTAGTTCTAGAAAACTAGAAGGAAATACATCATTACAAATTATAATTTCCTCCTGCCATTTTCGATACCCCAACTCACAAGGAAAATGGGGGTCTAGGGGGCAACGCCCCCAGCGGGGTCGACGGGCAGCACCTTCAAACTCACATAGAACTCCATGGGCCATACTCCTTAGAAATACTCTTTTTGTCAACTGCTTATGTTTTCTTCACTACCTGCTTATGTCCTTCCCTTCGGTACCATATGTTATTCACTTTGAAATGTTTTGATTTGTTGTCCTTTTTTTTTTAGAACCCTCTCCATAGCATCCTCATCATCCTCACCCTCCTCATAATCATCATCATCCTCAAATCCGTCACTAGCACAAGCAACCAGCAATCAAACATATGAGAGCCAATCGATTTGCTGATTTTTTGTCTAAAACCCCTATATTCTTCTCCCAAGCCTTTTTCCTCTTTTCCAAGCCTTTGAAAATGATAGAATGACCTTTTTAGGTCAAATAGAAGGCATATATGCAAAAATAAATCATTAAAACTTTTTAATTTTTTAAGTTTTCACATTTTTTAACGTGGCTGGACGTACCGAGTCTAGGCCATGGGACTCAGCGAGTCCAGGCGAGTCCTTAGGACTCGCCCAGGACTCGGTCGAGTCCTTGACTCGGGTCACCGGGCCTCGGCGAGCCTGGCTCGACTCGGGACTCGCCAGGACTCGGCGAGTCCCCGTACTCTGAGTCAGACACCATTCTAGCTGATGTACGGGCAAGAGGCAGTAGTATCGGCTGAGTTCATGGTACCTAGCCTCTGGATAGCTATCGAAAACAAACTTGGAGACATGGAGAGTTTGAGGGAAAGACTTTACCTCTTGAATAAATTGGATGAAAAAAGAGCATTGGCACAGTGGGCGACAGAAGCAACCCAGCAACGGAGGAAACTGTGGCACGACAAGCACCTTCGCCGAATGCAATTCACACCAGGCCAGTTAGTATTAAAGTACAATGGGCGAAATGAGATTAAGCCTGGGAAATTCAAAGTTAAGTGGGTAGGCCTCTCGAGAGGTGGCAGCGAACGGGTTCGTGAAGCTATGGACCCTCGACGGACGAGAAATCCCCGATGCGGTGAACGGCTCGAAATTGAAGGTTTACCATGAAAGGCCGGAGATGCATCGACGGCGATCAGACAGATGATGGGAAAAAATAATAAAAAATAAAAATAAAAGTCAAAAAAAAAAAACTAAAAAAAGAAAAAAGAAAAAACTAAAAAACTAAAAAAAAGAATAAGAAAAATACCGTACGGCCGTACGGCAAAAGACGCACAGAACTATATAAGAAAAGTGTCGTACGATAGTACGGCAACCACGACATATAAGAAAAGTGCAGTACGACAACCACGACATATAAGAGAAGTGTCGTACGACAGTACAACAATTAAAGTGTCTCGTAGCACCAGGCATCCGTACGGCAGTTAAAGTATATCACAACGTTTGGTGTCCGTACGGTAGTTAAAATACATCATAGCTGAAAAAAATCCGTACGTCATAAAAGAAAAGAAGGGGAACACCGAACGGCATTGCAGCAAACACGAAGGCTAAGACCATACGGTACCCAGGAGGCATATGGCAACCAGCCACAACACCGTACGGCAGGGGCGTCAAAACGCATGGCATTCCCAGCACTGTACGACAGGAGATACAAGTACGACAATCCATGTCAAATTTCCGTACGGCCACAAAGGAAGTGAAAATATATAAGGCCATACTTAGTGAAATAGGAGGAACAGTTCGGTGAAAGAGGAAATCAATAAGAGTTCCATTCCGTACGGTAAGAAGAAGAGAACAAAAGAACTTCGTACGGCCAGGGAAACAAAGCGGGAAGAATTTGAAAAACGGTTGTTGACAGCAAGAAGGTTCAAGAATCAGCATGGGGTCACGTCAGCAATCGAAAGATTGGAGACAAAAATTGCAAGTCTCAAAACCAACAAGTAGCAGTAAAGGCACAAGGGTTTTACAGTCCGAAGTCCGCATTGTGGGAGGCATGGATAGTACAAAGAAAATTCGCCCATGCCTGCAGCCGCAGACAGAAGGATGAAATCACATGGAAGAATATCACATTCGAAGGGCTAACTGGGCTCGAGTGCTGGACGTGGTGGGAAGAAACTCCTGATACACATTTTCTCAAAGGACAGTTACGCAGAGCACAAGTGCATTGGGCAATCCAAATGCCCTTGTTTTCTATCAAAGAATATGAAGGCCCTCTCAGGGGCATGATAGATACATTTGATAGGTTTAGCAGGACCAGCACTTTGAAATATTGTGGGACAGAGATACAGGTTAAATTTTCTGCAGGCGAGATCTCGAGGCTTTTTGGCATACCTGGCGCGCATGGTAAAAAGATAGACTTGAAGCCCCGAAAAATGTCCCGAGAGGACAAAGAGAAGTACATAAGGTTGGTATCGAGGGATTTGTCTCAGAGAGAGTTTGAGTCCGTAGCAGGAGCCTCTGCAAGGAATCGCGGCATCAAGAGGTCCTTCGTGGCTCCAGGACAGTGGAGGTGCCTCATGGACATCATCAAAAGCAGACTGACAGGTGCGAGTAGGGCTTCGGATATTGCCATAACGCATCTCGTGTTTATGAACGGGCTCAGGAATGGCACTGTGTATGACTGGGTGTCTATCCTGACGGAGAGGATGTTTGAGTTTATGACACTCCAGCATCGGACCTTCTACATGCCTCACTTAGCCATTGGCTTATTCCTGAACGCCGCGAGGGAACAAATTCCACTAGACAGGCTGAGGCCAAAGCCAGTTGACATAGCCACAGGAGAGCCTCCCATCTTTCACTGGCGTCATCTTGACATAGGAGGGACACAGGCAGGCTTGAAGAGGAAGCGCCAGGTTCTCTCGGAGTCAGAAGGAGAAAATGCAAACAACGGTCGAGAGGATACCAGTGAGGACTCCGGGGAGGAGGACAGTGAGAGTGTTGCAGTAGGGGACACGGACACACTTGGTACAGAGATACCTACTCCACCCTTTGAGATTGTACGAGATCAGATTTTGTTCACACCACCAGACACTTCTGCTTCAGTGCTGCCCTCTGTACTAGTGGGTACTACCTTGGACTCGGTTCCGGTACCCTGGTTCGGAGAGTTGAGAGCTCGAGTTGTCATGACACCAACTAGTGAGAGGGCAGTTCCAGCGGTTACAGTGGCTGAAGTAGTAGGATTGGCAGAAGATATGGAAGGGACAATGATGAAGGAAGTAGAGCAGCCTCGACCAGAGAGAGTATCTCAAGTCACTCTAGATGTGGTGGGGATAGAGGCTTTTGTGAGAGTAGGCCCAGGGGTGTTGGAGGAGCCATCGAGGGAACCACCCATGGAGAGCAAGGACGCCTCCGTGCTAACTTGGCTAGATCAGTTTAAGATGCCCCCAATAGTAGTGACAACATCCACCTCTCTTTCACCATCGCGCGCAATGGGAGTTCCTCCAGAGGTAGTAGATCTTGACTCCGTGATGTCACCAGGTAGACAGGAGAAAGAGATAGATATAGAGGAGAAACATTGTTACCCCACGAGGGTAAACACTGTCCTGCTAGTGCTCATCAATCTAACCACCTCGCAGGTGTTGGAGAATGTGAAGAGATGGCAAGAGGGCAATGGAGTGAGGTGGAAAGAGGGCTGGTCGGGAATGTCATAGAGAATGGAAGTGTGGGAAATCAGTGACCGGAGATCCAGGGTGGAAGGAGGATGGCGGGGGAACAAAGTGCGCTAGATTAGCTTGGGGGAGCGTTGGAGAGAAGCATAGAGAGATTGACACTGCATCGAGTCAAAGGCATGTTTCTTGTGGCGGAGGAAACGACGGTAAGAGAGCCTCAGCTAGGTGAAGGAGTGGGAGTGAGTAGAGAAGGCAGAGCGAACATAACAGTGGAAGGTCTTACAATCCTCATCAAACCACTGGTTCATAGGACAATTGTTCCTGCGCTTGGGACTGTGAGATAAAGGTGTGGTATGGTGGGGAATGGAGAGTAGTGCGGACTCCCAAAGAGTGGTTGCAAGAATGTCAAAAATGGAGGAGGCATCTCTGGTCTCAGAAAAGGAGGCAAGCGGGAGGAGTCGTTTGAGGTGAAAAACAAAGAGATCCTGGTCACTCTCAAATAAACGGAAGGAGGTGTGGGGGAGGGTCGACATGGGAAGTGGAGGAAAAGGAGTGGATAAGGGGGGAGGGGAGACTTTGATGGAAAGACTGAGGAGAGCGTGATCGGCGAGAGAGAGGCGAGAGATAGTGAAATGGTGGATGAAGGGGATGAAGGAGGCACAAGATAGAGCATAGTCCACAACAGTCGAACCGTCGCAGTGAGGCCAAAAGGTAAAGGATCTAGAATCAAGAAAGCAAGGGAGCCCATTCAAGATCACAAGGTCTAAGGACTCACAGAGCTGGAGAAGATGGCGACCATATCTCGTGGGGGCCTCCTGCAATCATTAGATGGACGCTGCAAACCCAAGGTAAGCGGATCAGTCTCGGAAGTACAATCAGAGTTAGCACCATGATCATGAAGGGGAGTCTGAAGGTCTCTGGTTCGCGCATTGAAGTCTCCAAGAATAATGATGTCACTCATGGCCGAGAACTTGATAATGTGCTCAAGAAGGTCCTCGTAAGGATCACCGCACTCAGTGCTGTGGACAACATAAGAGGAGGAAGCCGGTGGAAAGTAGCACACAACAATATAGATATCTCTGTGATGTGATGTGGTACGACCAATACGAATCCACATGAATTTGGCAGAACTGTCGGCATGAACAATAGAAGTAGAACTGAAGAGATGGTCATTGACAAGACAAGCGACCCCACCAGACTAATTAGCAAGAGTGGCAAGGGCTACGTCCTACCAGGTGAGAGCTTCTCAGGGTTGCATTTGAGCAGGCCTATGCATTTGTTTAATGGATAGACAATTAAAATTCTTCCATCCATTTCTAAAACCATATCAACCTATATAAATACATATCCTATTTTGTGTCGGCAGAGCTCAATTAAATTGCCTCAACAAATCCCAGCCAAGTCGGCTCAAGAGCTATTGGAAAATTATTTAATATTTTTAATGCTAATTGGGCCAAGACTCCCACGCCAACAAATCCAGCCAAGAACCTTTATTTAAAATTATTTAATAATTATTTTTATTTATCCATTTAAAAACAAACGTCAGCAAATAAAAGAGCCCCAAATTGGGGACATCGCAAGGATCCAATGCAAGCCTTGAGACCATTGATAGTTTGAGTGATAATATTTTCTTGTGTCATATCCATTGATTTTTTGTTGCTGACTACTATAGTCATTTCTATATATTATCTTGTGATATGGTCTATAGATTTTTATTCATTGCTGTTATGCCATTGTTAGTTCAATGGATGGATACATGGATTATGTTTTGACTTTGCTAGCTGTGAGTCTTTATTGGATTTATGGAAGGCTTGCTTTAGGGCATGGTTGAAAATCTCGGACTCGGCAATAACTCGGCCAGCCCAAAAAATTTGAAAAACTTGGAATCGCCAAAAACTCGGCGGATAAATCGGCACTTTAATCGAACATTTGAAAATATATAATTTCTTAAAATATTCTTAAAAACACACACATATACACCAAATTTGTAGAGCATATACTGATTTGAGATATCCACCATATATGAATCAAAGTTTTGAGTTAAATACATAGCAATTAGTATTACTATTAGAACTTAGCAGATTAACATAGAATCATATACCAAAAAACAAGTGCAGCATCTAAATAAAAATAAGTTCAATACATATCAAAGTCAAACTCCATGATGATGAAACTACAACTTCTGAATACATAGTAGGTTCAAGTTTCAGTATCAATGAAAACTAGAAGTAGAAATCATAAATTGCGTCTACAACTAAAGCTCAAAAGAGATCGCCGCTGTTGGGTGGGTGGTGCTGAAGTAGTTGCACCATCCCTAATAGGGGGCTGAATAGGTGCCTCAATAGAAGCCCCTGATGGATCATGACCAAGCTCATGGTCCTCACGTGCTGCCACTTCTGCATCCCAATCATCTTCCTCCATATCAAAGTCAGCTAGCTGATCATCAGTCAAGAAAGGATCCACATGTACATCCACATACACATCATCACCATTAGGAGGAGCAACCCAATCTGCTGCATATGGATCAATCTCATCGAGGTCAAGTGCTCCATATGAAGCCTGCCCTCGCACCTTTTCATGCAATCGAAGGTTGTACCGCACATAAACCAAGTCATTCTAGCGCTTTTGAGTCAACCTATTGCGCTTCTTTGTATGTATGTTCTCAAACACACTCCAATTTCGCTCACAACTAGAAGCACTACATGGCTGCGATAATATTCGGATGGCAAGCTTTTGAAGATTAGGTGTTGTGGCACCATAATCTTCCCACCACAGATCTGCAAGGATTAAAAAAATGTTAAACCATTTATAATGTGGTGAAGATTCTAATAAACTTAATGAGCAAAATAAACGGTATAATAAAACTTAACACATGTTCTTGTTTACTTGGCTGCAGAGTGTATCTCTTACGTTTGCAATCAGGTGAAGAAAACAATGGCCCATCTTCCCTCTTGTAGCTTTGTAACTCATCAAGTACAAGGTCTCGAAGGTCCAAATCAGCAACCAATCTTCGAATACATGTGTCTATGCCAACTTGAACCTTTGCATCTGCTTTGAAAGTGTCGGAGAAGTAATACTTGGGGTTCAAGTAGTAGGCAGCAGCATGAATATGCTGGAGTTGTCGGTTCCACCTACGATCAATTATGTTCCATATGGGTCTATATTTGGTCTCATTTGACCTATACAAGTGTTGAATGGCCTCTTTGGCCCTATCCATGGCCTCATATAGATACCCCATGAGGCTTTTATCCCCATCCACTATTCGAAGAACCCTCACCAACGGTTCTGACACCTGGACATAAAAGATCTAACCAAAATCAGCGAATTGCATTATCTGAAAATTAAATAATAAGTCATTAATCAAGGCTCAAAAACTTACCTTGATGATCTCCTCTATTAGCTTGCCAAATCTAACATCAAACACAGCCTTAGTAACCTTCTCTGCTTCAAGCTTCTTGGCATAAGGACTCTCCAACCATTCCACACTCATCCGCCTTAGGTTGGGCAATGCATCTAATATGCTTTGCAAGTTGAGAAAATTAGTAGCAAAGCGTGTGACCCCTAATCGCACGAGATCCTTACCATCAGTGTATAGTCTCATAAGACTCAGGACCCATGTGTGATTGTAGATGTACTTTGTGATATTTCTTCCATCTGCGACCACCTTCTCCACCCAACTCAATTTCCTTAGGTCCTCAAGGAGCAAGTCAAGACAATGGGCAGCACAAGGGCTCCAAAATAATGTGGGATGCCTATCCATCAAAAGTCTACTGGCTACCACATATGCAACTGCATTATCAGTCACAATCTAGATGACATTACTCACTCCCACTTCCACCACCACCTCATCCAACATGTTGCACAAAGTCTCTGCATTTTTCACTTGATCAGAGGCATCAACTGATTTTAGAAATACTAATTGCCCTCCTGAAGCAACAAGAAAGTTGATGAACATCCTATTCCTACCATTTGTCCACCCATTGGATATAATAGTGCAACCTCTCTGTTCCCAAATTCTTCTCTGCTCTTCCACAAGTTGATGAATGCTTCGGACCTCATCTTGTAACAATGGTCCACTCACCTCATAACGAGATGGGGGCTTGAACCCTTTACCAACATGGCGATCGTAGCGACCACTTGATCCCAATATGGACTACATAAAGCATTGAAGGGAAGATCGTTGTAGAACCAAAATCTTGCAACTACCACCTTTGTCTTTGCATGCATTTCTTTGTTCCATGCAGTGCCTTGCAATTTGGGCTAAGCACCATGAGTGTTACGTGGAACCCAAAAGTCTGATATAAACCCGCCCACATTTCCTGATCCTCGTACCCGTGGCCCAATGGAAGAAGAAGCCTCTGCACCTGTTTGTGACCCTGTAGAACTAAAACTCCCCATTGGGGCTGCCATGGCCTTTGCTGTCCTCTTTTTAGTTATCTTATTTTGTGCATATGCTTCAAGGCTTGCCAAAGCCTCCCTCGTAACCTCTTCCGGACAGCCATCACACGGTGTAATATCATTTCTAGGAATCTTTGCAAGGTGATATTTGAGTAGGCTTATGCCCCCACTCATCTCCTTAGGGCAATGGTTACATTTGACATCTCCTCGATTTGGACCTGGTGTCCCATGTATCCATAAAGCGTCCCTCTTTCTGCCACCAACCATCTTGTAAAGAAATAGGTAGATTTAGAGAGCCTAGCAAAAAATAGACGATTAATAATAAAAAAGCATATTAAAACAAACGATTAATAATTAAAAAGCATATAATAAATAATACTTCAGCATTATAAATTATTTCATGAACATTTGTTTACAATTTTATCCCCCAATTAGCATGCAATTAAAAAAAACATAAATGATAAATCAAAAATCTATTCATTATTAGTATTTTATTTCATCTTAAATGAATTTATTTGTATTTTAATTAGTAAATACATTTGTCATTTACATAAAATTTATTCCATGAATCTTTATTTCTTATTAAATAAAATTTATTTTTAATATTTTATAAATCTATTAAAATACTAAATACTAAATCTATTAAATACTAAATTAGTAAATACTAAATAGTAAATAAAAAATACTAAATACATTTACAGATTGATATCCATACTTTAGGAGACAATATCGCTAGAATAGATGAAGATAATCTAAAATAATATTTGAATTTTGATTTTTTTCAAAATAATATTTGATTTTTTTCAAAGGGGGTTTACGTTTCATATTTTTGGGAGATTTTTAATTTTGATGGCAATGCAAGGATGAATCGCAACAGTGGATACATTTACGGTTTACTTGCAACAATGTTTACTTGCAGCAGTGAATACTGAATATGAAAGGAAAAGGTGAATCACATACCAGGTGAAGCCGCCGTCGAATGAAAATACAAACACAAAAACTTTTATTCTAACAAAACCTAAAATGTGCAAAAGACCGGACTGCTGACTTTGTCAATGGGTTTATCAACGATTTTTTGATTTTACCTGCGATTTTTTGGCGGAATATCGCGGCAGGTTTAATAATAAAATTGCTCCCGATAAAAACCGCAATAATATCGGCTGCGGATTTCGGAGGCGATATCGCGTGAGATAGGTGATATATCGCCGAGTTTTTCAACCTTGCTTTAGGGCACTGGGTGATATTAAACTGGTTCTTTTATCTATAAGAATGGCCATATATGAAAATCTCATTTGGACCACCACAACTTGGCATATATTGGAATTCATTTGGAAAAACATGCTGACTTGATATGACTTGCTTGCCAAGTCTCCGCTAGGTACTTGCTGAGTCTCAGCCGAGTCCTATTAAAAACCTGCAGAGTGCTGTTATGAAGGCATAATTTGTTGGTTTGAGGGTCATATGCCATTTGTAATTCTTATTGGAATAGGCTTTTGTGTTCTCCAACTGCATTAGTTTCTTATTTTTTTTTTGTGTAATTATGTTTTCTTTGCCGACTTTTGTTGAGTTTTTGCTGATTCTTGAGGAGTCAAAATTTTGGGATATCAAGTCCACGCTGATTTTAATTTCTCCAGCAATGAGAAACAGTACCATATTAGTTTGGAAAGATTGCCA
This sequence comes from Chamaecyparis obtusa, assembly GCA_027943335.1. Classification (NCBI taxonomy): domain Eukaryota; kingdom Viridiplantae; phylum Streptophyta; class Pinopsida; order Cupressales; family Cupressaceae; genus Chamaecyparis; species Chamaecyparis obtusa. The sequence goes on from BSBK01000089.1 coordinate 942,881, forward strand.
TTATGTTGTTAAACAAAATTGCAAGAATTGAGTTGGTGCAAGCAACGCTAATTGAAGACATATTAGAGTATTTCCTAGGTGGGCATTTTCTTGTAATAGCATGATCTCTGAATTTTTAACTGGGCTGTCAACATTATCTAGCCCAATAGTATGTGTGCCTATTGTATGGAACTTGGAAGCTATGTTTACTGAAACCATGTTATTGCATCAATGGAAGGCCGTGCTTTGGGGTGCTTCAAGTGGTTTGAAAAGTAATTCTTGTTTCCATGTAAAAATGGCAATATTTTAATTTGGAAAGATTGTCACTATGTTGGTGAATATTATTAAAATAGCATGTTTATTTTCTATATTAATGGTAACAAACATTTATTTAAATGGTATTATACTATACCTCTGATGTAAATCATTTACATTAATATTGACTCCATTAAAGATAGAAATGGTTATAAACATTAGCAATACACTTGAAAATCTTGAGATTGATTCCAAGTAATTGTGATCCAACACATCTGCTGTGCCATATTTCCTGAGTTTTCTACATCCCTCGTACAAAGGCATCTAAAGTAGGTCTTGGATGACTGAACAACCATAGTTTGTTCCTTTGAGACACCACTCTGACCAACATCAGCTGTGCCTGTACTTGTGTTTGATTGTGCTTTATCCTCCTTTGTCATGACAACAACCTTAGCCTCTCTACCTGCCTTGTCAATCCACTCAAGGTCCTCATCAGTAAAGATAGGATCGGTAGACTCAATGACCCACTCGGATTTTGGATCGACCTCCTCTAGTGTGATCGGGCTAAAGTCACTATCCAAAATCTGTTTCATTCTAAGGCGAAGGTTGTAATAAACAAATACTAGATCATTCAAGCTCTCCACGGATAGTCTATTGCGCCTTTTTGAGTGAATGTGCTTGAACATGCTCTAGTTGCACTTACAACTTGAAGCCCTGCATGGTTGGCTCAATATGCGGATGGCAATTCTCTGAAGGTTTGGGATTGTAGGCCCAAACATTTTCCACCATCTATCTAAAATAAGGAAAAGAAAAAAAAAATCAGTCTCATTTTCAACTTTAAGACTAAATTATAAAATCAAATTATGCACTTAATATATTTTTTTTTACCTAATTGCAATTCTGTGTGAGCGGCTTTGCACATTTGACCGCTGAACAACTCCTCTGTTGCATTATCAAATGCCTCTATCTTGTGTAGTGTAGTTTTGGTGTCACCAAAAGACATCCGCTGTACCACTGAATAGAGCCCACTAAGAACCTCCTCATCCACCTTGAAATCATTGCGGAAATGGTATGCCGGATTGAGGTAATAAGCGGCTGCGTGGATGAGTTGTGAAGCTGGAGGTGCCATCTCCTATCAATTATCGCCCAAATGGGACCATACTTATGCTCATCTCCTCCAAATATAGATCTAATGGCCTCCTTGGCCCTATCCATGCCCTCATATATGTAGCCCATAGAGGGCTTCTCCCCATCAACAACTTGTAGGAGAACTACTAGGGGCTCAGTGACCTGCAAATATTGTTAAATTGTAACAATTAAGTATGCATGATAATAAGCGAAATTGTAAAATTACAAACAAAAGAAAATATGCATATAAATTAAAAGTAAATACTAAATATTAAACTCTAATACTAATTTCTGAAACATAATATAGATTCTAGAATTTATAAAAAATTTACCTATACGCTCTCTGCACAAGGGGTCCAAAAACCTGCCTCATAAAAATTGAAATCTCCCACATCCATTCCTGCAGTGGTCGTAGCATAGGATAAGAAAGTCCACTCTTCGCCATCAGACATGCATCTCAAAACTGCCTTTGATTGCATCAAAGATTTTAATGTGATAAATTTGAGGTGAATCTTGTGATATCAGGATGAGCCAACTCCTTTTGCCCCGTATATTGCCTCGTTATGCTAAGGACCAATGCATGATTGTAGATAAATTTGCAAATGGTTTTAGCCCTAGCAACGCATGTTTTGATTGATTCAAGCTTGCTAATATCCTCCAATACGAGGTCAAGGTAATGGGTCACACATGGAGACCAAAAAAATTTCGGGTGCCTCTCCATCGAAAGTCTACCTCCAACAACATAATTTGTTGCATTATCCATCACCGCCTAAACCACATTTTCATCCCCCACCTCACATATGACTTCCTCAATAGCCTCACATAATTATGTGGCTTTTTTGACATGTGAGGAAGCATCAATGGACTTCAAAAACATGGTGGATCTTGAAAATAAAGCAAAATAATGATCAATCAATAAATCAAAAACTACAAAATTCAAATATTAATCACTAAATCAACTTCATAAATTACAAAATTCATTGCATTTAAGGAAGTAGAATGATCAATCACCTCCGTAGGAAACAAGAAAATTTAGGAGTGTCCTATTCCTCCTATTGGTCCAACCATCTGTCAGGATGGTGCAACCCTTACACTTGTTGGTCCTCTAATTCAACTTTTATATCCTCAACCAAATTTTCTAACAAAAGGGGGCCACTTAACTCAAAATTAGTAGGGGCTTTAAAGCTCGTCCCACAAATGGTTACGACATCTATCATGCCTTGCTAGTAAGGAGACCTGCCACAAATAGCTTGAATAAGTATGTGTAATAAAATTATAACAATTCATTAGACAAAGCAAAGTTCAAACTATAAATTTAAACTTAAAACAATAAAATAAAAAGAATTTATCTGGCTGCAACAAATGGAATGTTGCGAAAGTACCAAAACTTGCAAATTGATTTTTTTGCAATATCATGGACCTTGTTCCAAGGCATGCTCTCAAGCGAGGATTGTGAACTGGGAGTAGTGTGTGGCACAAAAAATTGTTCAACCTAGATTTTTGAACTCTAGGAGCAAAGCTAATAGTGCCACTAGATGGAACATAAGTAGAAGCACTAGCACTAGGACGAAACAGGGGTATGGAAGAACCCTCTCCAACACAACCTATAGATGCGAATGAATGGGAACCAATATTAGCTAACTCCTGCCTTTACCTTTTCTTTGTTTCCTTTAATTCTTCAAATGTTTCTAGTTGCACATAACATGCGCAAACAACCTTGATAGGCGCTAATTTAAATGGCTCAGTATCATGGCCATGTATCCTAGCAATATAGTATTTAAATCTATTGACAACACCATGATTAATTTATTTACAAAATTTACATTTCACTTGCAATTTTGTTCTACCAGGAAATTATTTGGTATATTGCCAAGCTACATCCCTTTGACCTGCTTTCTTAGGCTTAGGTTTTGGTTGAGGATTAGTAGATGTTGGGGAGAAATATTGTTTTTTAAAACGTCAAGGCTTCTACAATTAGACAATTTTACAAAAAATTACCATTTGTGTATTGTGTTTTATAAACTAATACAAAAAAATAGGGTTTGTCCAAAAACAAATGTAGGGTTTTTAAAACTCTTCAATGCTTGAATATTGATTATTTTCCTTTCAAATTCAAAGTCAAACTTCAAAGTTCAAAGAAGAAAAATCAGCAAACCCTACATTTTTTTAGAAAAAATTGTAAATAAATGTTTACAGTTTTTATTAAATAAAATGTAGGGTTTGCTATTGTTCTTTCATTGAAGTATGAAATTTGGATTTGAAAGGAAAATATTCAACTTCAAGAATTGGAAAGTTAAAAAATTAACAATAATGATTGTTTATTAGAAAATACAAAAAAAAACCAAAAAAATCCATAAAATTTAACACTTACCTCTTTGAAATGAGATGAAAGCTCTTTGCAACTGCTGGTATGGACTCTTTGATGCTCTAAATGCAAGTATTACGCTATCAAAATGTTATTTCTCGAATTTTTTTAGCTCTTCCTATCTACTGGTTGCACACCTATGGACTCTTATTTTTCTTCTAATCTCTTACTTCTCTCTTCTTTGCAATACAATGAAATGAAATGCTTTTTAAGGCTGCAATGAAGAAATAGAACCAAAAAAACCAAATTAAAAATTTCATTTTTTTATTGTTTTCTTGGCACGTAAGTTTATGTTTGCTGGCTGAGTCTTGTCATTGGGACTCGGCGAGTCACTCAATGACTTGCGACTTGCCATGACTCGGTGAGTCACCTTGGTCAGGGCTACTCGTCTCGGGACTCGCTGAGTCTGGGAACTTTAAGATAAAAACCTTCCCTAATGTGTGTTTAGATAAGAACATTGGGTTGTCCTTACAATAGTAGTCCATGGTTAGCCCTTTGTTTTCTGCACATTAATTTCTGTTGGGTTAAAGTATGATAGCTCTTTTGAAAGCATTAAGTTCTTTGTGATTGCCCCTCTTTTTATGCTATATGTATTTCTATTTCCAAGCAACATACTTGACATGAAATAAACATGAGATTACCCCCTGTTTTACAAATATTTTATTGTTTTTCAACTTCTGAGTTTGTTTTTTGAATTTTTCTCATTTTGAACCTAGGTAAATGGATTCTATTTACAATTGTACCACACTATGTAAATGAAATGCTATTGTTCATTAGATTCTAGTGTCCGAGTTTCATTGTTGGCACATCATATTTGGCAGGTCTACAATCATATTGTTGCATATAAATAAAAATACTAAAGCAACATGAAGATCTGGTTTTCAGCACAATTCCCTTTTACTGTAATAAATACTTCATTATGATTTTTTTCTCCTGTTGAATATTAGACTGGAGTATTTGTTGACTTTTATTATTCAATTGTTCAATAGTTCTGATTAATGCACTTGTGGGTGAGGCAGGTGAAAAGCTTTCAACATCCGATGAAAGATGGTTGGGGATTGGCAAACGATGGGAGAAACTTATTTGGAAGCGATGGGAGTTCAACTATGTATTATCTTGATCCAGTTACATTCAGAGGTTTTGCAATTCAATAATTTTTTTCGTATCTTTAATCTGTTCATTTAAAATTCTTTTATCCCTTTTCCAAAATTTGACAATTTCAATTTTTATTTTGCTTTTAGTTTGCCTGGAAAACCTCTTTGGTTTTTAATCTTCTGGTAGTTCTTAAAATATGTAACTCTTACAAAATAGCAGCAATTGATGATGTGTCCATAATGCATAACTAAAGGCGGCCATTTCTTGTTGTGTTTAAACTGTTCAGAAAAATATAGAGTAACTGTGAAATACGAAGGAATTGAAGTATCTCATTTGAATGAACTTGAGTATATAAATGGCGAGGTCTGGGCTAATGTTTGGCAGGTATGCGATTTTTTTCTTTGGGCAGGGCAAGTTTGTTTCATGGGAAATAATTGTCCATGATCTATACAGATCTTTTGTAATGACAATGCATACTTTGATTTGAGGCATATATGAATACATGCTTCAATGTGTATTGTCTCCATTTTGTGATATGATAATTCTTTGGATACAATAATCAAGAATTGTCAAGTCCATCAATGCACATTTGTTGCGTCTGTGTTGTTTTCATTGTTAGTTTTTGTTCAAGGAGCACTGTAATTTCTTTCATTGAAAATAATGAGAATATTTCTTTCATGAAATAGATTTTGAAGTAGGATCACATTGTTAGCCCACTGCAGGTCGAATTGTTACAAAGTGGTAATTCCCGAATGACCATTGAAGTATATTAATGTGTTATGAAATGAAGATGTATGTCTTAGTGACTCTATGACCTTGAATAAGCATCAAAGTTCTTGTTTCTCCCACAGCCTCAGTAAAACGATAATTTTTAACCAACTTCATACTTGTTTATATGTGATTACAAGGAGTTTGCATCTTTTATGATATATATTACAGATCGTGGGGTGAATTTTTGTCATGAGCCATAATCAAATGTATGTACAAATATATTATTTTCTAATGTGTATGTATAATTGATGCAAATGTCATCTTAAATAGGTGCCATATATATTAATCCATATAAAATTAATATAATTGTTAGAAATAATGACAATGTACTATTAGACTAATTAAATAAATTAATCAATAATCTATCTGTATTAAAATAATGATAATTATTTAATATTAAATTAATAATTAAATGTCTCTTATATTATCTCCTATTAATATTAAGTATATTAATAAATGACTAGATTCCCTATATTAATAATTGAAATAATTTCCTAATTAATAAATAATTAATATTAAAGTCTCCCACATTGTAAATAAGGGGAAAGTTATAATTTACAAATATCACCCATGGAGAATTATAATTAATACTAATACCACCAATAAAGAGTTTTATAATAATTAAATTCAAATTATTAATACTAATACTATAATCCAAACGACGTGACTGGTCATCTTTATATATATATATATATATATATATATATATTAGAGTGGGCAAAGACATTATATCATGGGAGGAAAAGGAAGAAACTTTAAGAAATAATATGGAAAACTTGGGAGAAAATAATATAGGAGAAAATGAAGGAGAAAAGATAGGAGAAAATAAATGAGGAAATGTAGGAGGAACTCAAGGGAAGAAAATAAATATATATATTCCAATCAGAAAAGATGAATAGTCATGGAATGAAAGATAAATAATATCATAATATAAAATGGATATCTTCAAAAGACTAAGAAATATATATTATATCAAGGAGGGAATACTATATATAAGAAATGAACCAGTGAAACTTATATACTTCGATTGGTGATGCAATCATATGGAGGACATAGATTTATATACATAGATATTAAAATGATACAATTATATATGTTGTATAATAAATATATTTAAAGTAAATTATTATATATATATATATATGTATATTGAATATGTTAAATTATTAATAATCGGAATTCTATATATATATATATGTATATTAAATTATTGATAATCAGAATTATATATACGATTTATATATGTTAATAAGAATGAAATTATATATTGGTTGTGTTATATATATTTATTTATATTTTTTTAATATAAATTATTAATATATACTTGGTCAATTCCTTAATAACTCACTAATCACTATTAAGGGGAGAGGGAGTGTGTAGGAAGAGGCGGGTAAATCAGTTAAATGATGGAAAGATCCTGAGATAGGTAGAACCTTGAGGGAATCCACTTGTAGACTGTGCATGCATCCTAGCACAATAAATCTACCATCTTTCTTAAGATCCGTGGTTAGGAGTGAAGTAAGGAATTAGAGCTTAAGCATATGTTGTGAATTAGAGATTATTCTTAATATAATATAATTTATATGCATAATGACGTATGATAATCACTGGGAATTGGCATCCTCCTAGTATGAAACATTACGATTTGCCATTCCTAAACATAAACCAAACCCTAATAAGGGATTTTAGAACAAATCAAGTAAGGGTCCATAAAGGGATCATTACAATTTTGAAGAATTTCAAGCAAATTTTGAGATCAGCAGCCAATCCTAGGAAGAAGTTGACAGGTTTTTGGCACCTTTTTATTTAAACATTTTTTTCTTGGGTCTATTTTGGTCAACTCGACCCTTCAACCCTAAAATAGACCACTAAAAAGACCAAAAAGGTGAAACATATCTCATTTGTTCATTTATGAATGAAAAACAAAACTTCTCGCCTCCATTGCTAAACTTTCTTGTTTGCTTTCCATTGCTCAAGGAGTGTTGAAGGGTGATTGTTCCATGCTATAATCTGGTTTGTGAGCCATTCCTACGTGGTTGCAAGTGTTGAGAACTCCTCAAAGACATTGAAGAGGAAGATTTACACAAAAGAGGTAGGTTTTTGTTGATTTTGTTTGTTTTTTAAAATTTTCTTTGCATTATTTTTACAAAATGAACTGAACTCTCTAGTTTTATTTTATTTTTTCATTTTGGATTGTGTCTTTATATGATGTTTATAGATTCATAGAATGGTGAGTGCTTCTAGCACTGGGAACTCCCGATTCAAAATAGACCAAGGCTTCTCCACTATGAAAATATTTAGAAATGGTTCAACAACTGCCAGGTGGAGGAGGTTTCCTTTGGATTTGAAGCCATTGCAAAGAGGAATATAAAAGCTCTTATAGTCTAGTGAAAACACATTTGTTCTTTATCTAGCTGAAAAGGCATCAAGTTTTGTACAAGCAAGCCAAGCGTTGAAGGGAAGCCTCCACCTAAAACCTTTCTTGAAAACTGAAATATATTGAAGAGCAAAGACAAGAAGATGAAGTATTTGGGAATGCAATTGTTCATCCTTTAGAAAGGTCTAGAAGTAAAAAAACATCGAAGGCCTCTATAGCTTCAATTTCCAATCAACAACCCCTAGAGAGCCGTCCATTCTTGCGTGTTCCTCAAGAACCGGTGTCAAATAAGAGAGCAAAGAGGACTTTGGAAATGACATTTAACAATGAGGCTAGAGATATTGCCGAGAAAGACATAGCTAGATGCATCTATGCAAAATTTCAAATAGATTGACATTTAATGTTGTTCGCTCATCTTATTGGCAAAAAATGGTGAGATCAATTAATGAGGCTCCAAGGGGGTTCAAGGGCCCAGGTTATAAGAAGGTGCCTACCACTCTATTGGGCAAAGAGGTGCAACATGTAGATGATTCCTTGAAGTCCATTGGGGATTCATGGATCAAAATAGGTTTGTCCATAGTATATGATAAGTGGAAAGATTCAAGAAATTGCCCTTTGGTCAATGTTATTGTAGTGTCCACAAGAGGTGCAATGATTTTGAGAGTAGTGGATTGTGAAGGGCAAGTGAAAGATGGTCCATTTATTGCAAACATTCTTCTCTGAGCCACTGAGAAAGTTGGCCCTCAAAATGTTGTTCAAGTGATAACCGACAGTGCCAAAAATTGTAGGGCTGCCAAGTTATTGGTTGAGGAGTGCTATGAACACATTTTTTGGACACCTTGTGCAGTCCACTCACTCAACCTAATGCAAAAAAATATTGGCAATAAAGTTGAGTAGATCAAACAAACGTATGATGATGCCCAGGAGATCCAAATGTTCATCTCGAACCACCATATTTAGAAAATTCTCGAGATTGAATCTCTTGAAGGTAAGTTAAATTATTTAAAATATAAATATGTTTTAGATTTTAGTAAAGTTTCTAAGTTTTTAATTTTAATTTATTATTGTTTTGATTTTGAAATAGGTTTATGAGAGCTATTTTGCCTCCAACACTATTGTTTTGAGATGCCTTGTGAAGGTTAAAGAAGCATTGTCTAGAATGTAATTAGTGCTAATTGGAGCATATGGAGGCAATCTAGTAGTACAAGGGCAATTTATATTAAGGCAATGATAGTAGACGACTCTTGGTGAAATTGTGTTGAGTACCTCTTGAGATTTACTAAGCCTATATTGAGCATGATCCAATAGAATGACATGGATAGGCCTTTCTTGGGTGAGTTATATGATGGCATTGACTCCATGATTGAAGATGTGAAAAAAATTATAAATGAGAAAGAGCAAGATGTTGAAGAATCATTCTTCAAGAAACTATAGAAAATCATGGTGGAGAAATTGAATAGTAGTAGCATCTCTTTCAGGTCAAGATCTAGTCCCAGCTTCCCTTCGCCCAGCTATAGATCTGGTGAGGAAGGTAGTCCCCTCCAGCTGATAGTTCGACTTGTTTGAAAGTTAGTCATATGGGAGGATGATAGTTGGACCCCCCATAGTATTTTAGCGATTTAGCTTTGCTTTGCCCTCCGGGGAGGATGGAGTATGTCCTTCCCTCACCCCAACTTTCTTCCCTCTGTAGTATGTCCTTACCTCTGTAGTATGTCCTTCCCTTTGTAGTACGACCTTCCCTCTGTAGTAGGGGAAGCTATAGATGTGTAAGCTCATGTTGAACTAGCTCGAAGAGCAACCATCCACCAGTGTGTGATTTTAGAATCACCTCTGGGGGTGTGGGAAGGCACCCAGTTGGGAGGAGGTAGTAGCCCCCCTCCCTAGACGACGAGCCGGATTGAGGTGACCTGAATCCAACTATTCCAGGTTGCTGGAATCCAACTATTCGAGGTTGCCAGAATCCATCCAATCAAGGTTGCCAAAATCAATCAATCCTACTATTTGGTGGAATCCATCCAACTATTGATTGATCATAAGGAGCAATTGTTCCAGAATGGAATGGAAAAGGGGAGGGTCTTTCATCAAGCTTCCTTTCAGAGAGAGAACTTCTTTCAACCTTCCTTAGCTCGTGGTCCTATCCTTTCCACGGGAGAACCCTACTATTTAAGGAATAACTCTCTTCTCGGGCGACCACAATCAACCCCTATAGAAGAGTAGGGGGAAGGTGGCTGTGATGAGCCGAACTTGGCTCTTTCTGAATATTCAATATTAACTTTGAAAGAATTGCAATTTATAACTTAATATTGCTCCAACAAACTGTCATTAGATTAATTTATTCTCAAACATTGAATATCAAATTTCAATTTAATTGTGTCCTCCAGAAATATCACAAACTGTTCACTATTGCATAAAAGAATTTACATAATATCTTATTATCGGAAACAAGTCAAAGAAGCACCTGCAATTTGTTATATCTTCCAGCTATCTCGTTTGCCAGTAATGAACCACCACCCTTGCAACCAACTCACGTGACTGCAGAAAGTTAACACGTGAGGTGTGAATGCTTTAAAGCCGAACCAGAAGAATATCGGCCAACCAACTCACGTGACTGCAGAGAGTTAGCATGTGAAGTGTTATTGTCTTGACGCCGAACCAGAAGAATATCGGCCACCTGCTATGTAGTTAATACGTGAGGCCCAGCCTTCACGTGATGCCCAGCCTTCACGTGATGCCCAGGTTGATGCTAAACGGCCCAACTGCTAATGCGTGGCCAGGAGAAATAAACGCCAGCAATAAATACAGGCTCCCGCAAATAGTCAATACACTTTGACACTGGGAAATGTAGCAATATAAATATTCCAATCTCACACACCCTTCGATAGTTCTCAATTGCATCAATTTTCCACAATTTCCAGAATTAATACCAGCCGCTAGATGATCAAATTGAGACTTCGAAAATTGATTAAAATCTCCACACAAATTTATCAGAAAATTCAGATTCTAGAATTAAAATCCTTCACCGAATTCGATATACAACAGCATCGAATTAAAAATTCACAGAATAATCAGATGTAAAATTCACCACTGACAGAAGATGGCTCAAATTATGAAATGAGGAATCCGGCCTCGAAACCCTAGCCAGGCTTGTCTTCTTCACAAATTTCAATAAAATAATGATTGCATAAAAGATCACAAAAGTGCTTTTTCGAGTAGAATAAATAGGCTTTTTGGAAAAAGCACTTTTTTAATATTTTCACTTAAATGGCTTTTAAAAAAAACCCCACTTTATAACATAAAGTTATAAAGTTATAAGTTATTAAATTAAATCAAAATAATTTAATTTAATAACACTTTAAAATAATAGCCACTGAACTGTTTGACTGCAATCAGCGAATTTCTGACCAAGCACCAAGACCAACTGCCCAACCAGGAACAGGCATTGCCCTGCCAGAAATAGCCACGGCCAAAAATAGACTTACCCAAAATAGTAAGTCCGTCCCAGAAACTCGCAGAGACCCTCAAAATACATTGTCAGCTCACGAGGGTTGCACTGATGAACTGACTATGCTCAACTGCAGAGACTTGCTAAATCGGGGACATTACAGTGGCTAGCTTGGGTTTGGCCCTATCCATTTCAATAGCAATAGCTTGAAGAGCATAAGGGAACCTATAGTCGCCTTTCTTTAGGCACCCACCTTCAGAAGAGTGGGCCCGGGTAGATGGTTGGGTACTTAGAGTTCTCTTTCTTTATTTCTAGTTAGGCTTGCCTCAAGACCCTCTTGTGACCTAGATAAATTTATTGAAGTAGGGGGCAGAACAAACAACTAATAAAAGAAGAGGTGGGGCTGGTTGGAACTATAGTCGAAATTGTTCTCATAGGATCTTTCTTTTGAAGAAAGTTTCTGGTTAGCCCCCAACAACTAATCTAATCGAAGATGTGTGGGAGGTGGAATTAGAGTTAGGGTGGGAGGGAATCATAGTTCTATATCCTCCCACCCCCTGGGGGGGGAATTAGAAGAATTAGTCGTTCCCCTACATGTAGAAGCACCCTGGGTCATATGACACAAGGGTAGGAGTTTGTAATGTTCCCTTTTTAGCGTGCCCATGACTATGGATGGATTAGCCTATCATGCAACCCTCATAGGCTAATGGGGATGGACAAAGGGTTTCTTTCAGTGGGCATCTACTTTAGGATTCAGTATGCTTGGGTTTGGCGTCATTGGACTTTATTTGCTATAGTTTTTCCATGTTTACTATTTATAGTAAGTCTGATGTTGTTCGAGAATGACCCTTTCTATTTTTGGAAAGTGCATTTGGTCACATGGGAAAATAATGTGGGACTCCTGATTTAGACGACATATTTAAAGGATAAGTATTTTGGGAGTTATTATTTTTTTAGTGGCCAAATTATTATTAAATCATTAAATGACTTATTATAAAGTTATAATTTAATTTTATAATTTCACTTAAGTTGAGGGTTGAGTCATCATTGGAAGGGGCCATTTATTCAATTAATTCAAAGAATCTTAAGCCAAGGTATTAATAAAAGTATTGGAGTAAATGAATTATTAAAAGGAAAAAAGTAATCTTTTATCCCACATTGGTAAGGAATGTGTTTGAACTCTCACAAGAAAGAATAAAAAGGGACTTGAGAGCTCATTCTCACATAGGGGATTGATCATTTTTGTGCTTTGATCCTTGGTGAATTTTATGAGTTTCTCCAGCAAGGGTTTCAAGGAGCCATTGCAAGTTTGGAGGCCATTATTACTCAGCTTTGAGGTGCTGAAAGATTGCATTGAGATTGCTGGTTGTGCTAGCCATTGTTCTACATCAGCCTTTCAAAGGTTTGTGCATTTACAAAGGTCTTATCTGATCCTTTGGGGATCAATTTGAAGACATTTAATTGCAGATTGAAAGAGTTTTGTGAGCAGTCTTCATCCAAGGAAGCTGCGATAATAAACATAGAGGCTGCGTTATCTTTAAGGAGCAGAAATTATACATTTTTCAGATTATTGAATGTTTATTCAGATCTGAAAATGTATCATGAGATATCTTAAGTTGCTGGGAAAAGTGAGATGCTATATAGAAAATGAAGTTAAGGCACAAGCCCCCCGGTGTTTGGTTCGATACAGTTGGAGAGCCCGACCCCCCAGATTGAACGGAATGGGAAAGTAGGTGGGAGGGAAAGGTAGAAGGTAGGATTGGTGGTAAGGCGTGGGTGGTGTGCATGCACTTGAAGAGGGGGCTCTAGTTGAAATTACTACACTGGAGGGTCACTGCCATGTTGAAGCCTGTGCATCCACTAGCATAAGGCACAACCACCCTTTTGATTATTGATGAAAGGTGCTTGATTATGATTCTTTTGCCTCCCAACGAAACTTTATGCTACTATCTATCTATAGTTGGGGACAAAACTTTTGATCAACTATAGTTCGACGGGTAAGGGCTTCCCACAACAAACCTATAGTTCCCACCCATGTTACGTATAGAATTGAGCCTTTACAACAGTAGGGCCATCAGAACCCCACCCACTAGCCTACTCACCCCCTACCCCTACCCTTGCAAGACCGACTGGGGAGGGGTCTTGCCTATGAACAGGGGGTAGGGCCATATTTTATATGTAACATGGGTGGGTGGCCCTAGCCTATTCTATGGTGGAGGAAAAAAGGGTCTTCCTCATGCAAACCCTACACTATTGCTTCCACCATAGAATAGTAAGGCCCGCCCCCTACTATTCACCGATACAGGCCCTAAAATTCTATGGCCCACCCAAAATTCTATGGCCCACCCACCCCAACAAGGTGGGGGGTTATATTGCTAGTAGGCGCACTACCATAGAATAGTAGGGGCCCACCCAATCCAACTATAGTTCATAGCCAACCCGCATAGCATGGCATCACTTGCCGTAGGTTAATTAATGAAGAGAGGGCCCCGACCACATAGAATTTTAGGGCTATGGCCCTACCCCTACTATTTTAAGGGGTGAGGGGCAACACTTGAGGTAGATTATGTTAATCCTAATCGGGTACTGAGAGGGGGGGTGAATCAGTAATTTCAATTTCTATTCCTTTTTCTCACAATTAAATATTCTAGTTAAGAAATCAAAAGAATACTTCAACAATCATAAACAAAAATTAAATGCACAGGTCAACACAAAATTTATACATGGAGACCCTTGGTTAGAAGGAAAAAACCACGGTGGGACAAAACTCACAAAACTCTACTACTGCAATAATAAAGTTACCCTGTTAGAGGCTTACAAATCACTGGTGAGAGTGCCACCCGGTTAAGGGATTTAATAGAAGACCTGTTAGGATCTTGACCCTGTGAGGAGTCGCCTTATCAGAGGACTTAAAACAGCAACAAAGATGTCACCCGGTAAAGGGATTTATACAATGGAACCTATTAGGGTTCACCCTGTTTAAGGGATTTAAATATGCTTCACAATAAAAACAATGATCTTATGATGACACTATATCTGTCGATTCAGATCATACCTGTTCACTCTTTCCTCTGCTTGGCTGTTGAATCTTTCTCTCTCCCTTTCACCTTCTGTGACCGTGTTCCCTCTTAAAAGACTCTTCTCTTCTGCTTTCTCTTGCTCAATGCTCTAGATTTTCAACAAGTTTCACATGTCTCATGACCTATATTTATAAGAGATTATCTTATTAAAAATACATCTAATAGTTCTGCTAAGCTGTAAACTCTCCCAAAAATCACACATGCAAAACTCTTGATCAAAAAGGTTGCAAACTCATCTTTTGTTTACCTCGAAGCGCTCATAGAAAAAACAAAGCTAACTCCAGTTCAACTGAAAAAGCTAACTCTAGTTTGACTGAAAAATGCTCCGCATAATCCGGTTTAGATTATCAAGCACTTAACTAGTGTAAGATATATGACTGGTTAGTCATCTGCACCCTGTATGTTTTCCAAGACGGGTTGGACAAATCTTGGACCGGTATAAGTGTGACCAGTTAAGGTACACTGCTCACTTGGTCATTCTACCGGTTCACAATCATTATCTATCATGAGTACCGGTGTGTTTGATGTTTGCCAACGACTTTGCCAATGACAACTCACTTTATGTCAACAATCTTCCCCTTTGGCATTGGTGGAAAAACACATCACCTGTAAACCTCCCCTGTAGATCTGCTCCTCTACCTGTGTCCTGTTGACTTGCTCAGCCTGTGTGACTTCTCCCTATTATTTGATTCTCATCCTGTTATCTTCCCCTTTTTGCCTCCAAGGGAGAAAGGGTGAATACTCATATTTGTAGCTTGTTGAAGATATCTTTATAGGTTTTCCTGGCAGAGACTAGGAAAGGTTGCCAAGTACTTGTTACTTGATCCAAAGTATTCTTCATTTCTTGAAGTGAGACAATGAGATTCTCCATATCTTCAATTGTCTTGTAATCAGGCTCACTGAGAAGTCTTTCTGCATCAGTTGCTGTTTTTTGCATCAGATCAAAAGTTGGCGTAATGTATAGTTGAAATCCAATAAGATCTTGGATTCTTTGTGTTTTCTAATGATGCATTCCTCAATGTGAGAGCTAAACTTGTCAGCTCACGACTATACTCGGTTGCAGAAGAGGTCTTAGCATTAAATTTTGATGTTGTCTCCTTGACCTCTTTTGTTGTCCTTTTTGTTCTCTCTGTTATATCTTTCACAAAATCTTCAAAGTTTGAAGTTCTTGTGATTAACTTTCCAGCTTCTTGTACTTGTTGTAGCTCACCGGTGCTTGTAGCCATAGTGGCTTTAAGTTCTTCGACCTTTCCATGAAGAATATTTATCCTTTTGTTTTCGTAATGATCAATGACAACTGTTTCTGGGTCAGTTATATCTTTCCCAATCGCTTGCGCCAGTATCTCTAATTGATCAATTACATGTTCTTCATCTATATCAGCGTCGGACACAAAATTGTACAAGATATTCTTCATGCTTGTGAGAACCATGTCCCGTTTCCTCTTAGTAAGCTGCTTCAACTGCCTTGTTGACATCTTGCTTATGTCAACTACAGTGTCACTTGTTGGAGACACACTAATTTTGGATTCAGGATCTACCATGAAAGAGAGCTTTCTCTTTCATGATGAAGCACTTGGAACATCTACCTGTTCCTTCTGTCTAATTTCCTTTGCAGACTCTTCTTCAGCAAGCTTCTCCTCTCCCTCTATAACAGGCAACTCTTCTTGTTGAGGCATTTCTTGCTGTAGTACCTCTTCTGGATGCACCTCTTCTTCTGGTGGTTGCTCTTCTTCTTGTTGATCCTTTGCAACCTGTTGATCATTAGTAACAGTTTCAACTTTCTCTGTTTTTGTTTCTTCAATCATCTTAGTTGATGACTTGCCCAGTTCTTGTTCTGCTGGTCTCTTTGGTGTATCTTGTACAACTGTTGCAACTTCTTCACTGAGGTTTACCTATTCACTAGTTGTGAACTGTTCACCGGTATCTTCTTTCTCATCGGTTGTACCCTTATCTCCCATTGAGCCTTGTTCACCAGTTGTGAATTGTTCAGGTGGTACCATGTCCTTTGCGGGTTCATCTTGTGAGATGTCTTGAAGACCTGTAGACTTAGGTGTTTCCTTAGAAACCTTTTCCTCTCATATTTCCTCTTGTCCTTTCTGAAGAGTGTTGAAGTTATAGTTCTTCCACAGTTCAACTATGTCTTCATACACTTCTTTATCATGACCATTTATTATCTTGGCCACCCTGTCCCTTATATCCATGTTGAGTGACTTAGCCTCCAATAGAATCTTGACTGTATCATCATCAAGATTTGGATTCACTTTTACCAAAGCTTCCCTTAAGATTTTATTATTTTTTGCCAGACTGGCTTTCCATTTGGTCATTAGCCTCTTACTCAATTCAGCAGGGAAGTGGGGCATGTAGTCTCTAGGACCCTGATTGAAATCTAGAAAGCTCTCTAATAGAGCAATTTCGATTTTCTCTTTATCATCAGTGCCCAAAGCACTGAACCACTTTGCAGCATTGGTCACTTTACCAAAATCCAAAATTTCATCAACTATGTCATCTACAGTTAAGGTTTGAGCTTTACTTTTTTCTAGAGATGCAAGGATAGTTGGAGTTAGATCACGACCCGTGTCTCCGGTGATGTCTACAATGTCCGATTCAATTGCAGGCTTTGCTCGGATCGATGTCTCAACTCCCAGAATGCCCTTTCCATTTCCAGTGTCCTTTGCTTGTTGCACTATAGTCTTTTGACATTCCGCTTCGGCTTGATGTTGCTGCTTCAGAACGATTGACCAGATGGTGACCCCTTCATCATGAACTTTGTCCACTTCTCCAATCAGGACTTGACCAACCCTTTTCCTGATGTTGAAACTCTGTTTGTACAAGTCAACTTGATTTGTTGCCTCTGGAAGGCTTAGATGATTCCGCACTTCCAGTAGTGCCCTTATCCTCAACTCTCTTTCCTTATCTATGGAAGATTTCCACCTACCTTCAATTATCTCATGCAGATCCTCAGGTATGGTTTTGTGAATTTCAATGGGTGTTAACTTGAACTTGTGAAGACAGTACACTACAGCCTCTTCTAGCTTCCTCCCATCTTCATTTGCAAGCTCATATCCTCTTTCGACTGCACCCATTCTTCCTGTTTCCATTACTCCTTCAACATTTCATCTATAGTTGGTTTTCTTCCTTTCGGTACAACTTCCTTTACCGGTTTCTCAGTCTTCCTCTTTCTGAGATATGTTGTGGTTTCTTCTGTATCTGTTTCCTCCAAGTCCTTACCTTGTGAAGGTTCGGTTGACACTGGTTGTGCCTTCTTCCTTTGAACTTTCGATTCTTCTACAACTGGCTTCCTTTTCCTTGGAGTTGGAGACCGTTTGACATATACCTTCTTTGGTTCCTTAGAAGGTGCATTCTTCTTCAAACTTGCTATAATCTCCTCATAAGTCCCAAACCGGTGGGCAGAAAGATCCAAGTTGCTTTCTTGTAGTGCATCAGCATAGGCTTTGGCAGTCTTGGTTGTGATCTCTTAACCAAGCTCCGGTGCATACTCAGTCCTAGGATCAACATCCTGAATGATGCAGTGATCAGTGCTCACTAGGAAGCATATCTCATCCTTGTATTCCTCAACAATGGTCGAAGGAATTCTTTCCCTTTGGTGCATTCTCAACTGATAAGCTTCAAAGTAATCAGTGATCACCTTGTTGAATCGGTTGCCCAAACTGTTAACTATCTCTCCTGTCTGAACTATTACCAGTTTATCTACCAACTAGGTAACCTTGCCTATCCTTGGAAATAAATTTTGATGATAGAAAAAGAGACATACCAACAAAGTCCCATATTTTAGAAACTTCTTTTTGACCATGCCGAGCTTCTTCAGGTTTTCAAATATTTGGTTCCTCAGCATAGCACAAATGTCATACTCGGCATTATCCTGTGCGTTGCATGAATCGCACCACCGGGTATGTTGTTGAGATTGCTTGACTGGAACACTTTGTAGCCGATGACGGCAATAGAAAACCAAACACCATTGTCTGGAATGTCATTCACAGTCATCATTCGACTATCGTATTTAGACTTGGTGAGCCGTGTGACTTCGGCGTTTGCTATCATCCTCAGGGTTAAAGCTTCCCTTGTGGTGTTGAACCCAGTTACTCTGTGCAAATCTTCTTTCGTAATCGAAGTAATGATGCCTTTTGTTAGCCACATTCTTGGATCATGAACTTTGCTGAGCAACAACCTAATCCAGTTGGGTCGAAACACAGTTGGATATTTGACTCTATTCATTAAACCGGATGCTTCCAACTTCGTGTATTTCGCCTGAAGCTTTCCATCTTCGCAGAGCAGAGCGTGAGGTATTTGCTTTGAATGAAATTTTCGCCCAATTCCTCTTGTTTGTTATGGATGAAAGCGGTTACATCCTCTGTCAACAATACACCATCGAGGATGGATGATAGGGTACCAGCCATATCATTTGCTTTGTTTTGCACCGCCATAATATCGTATACAGGTCAGTCGAGTTGATTGACATCAATGAGGCTCACTATAGAAGATGAAGATACCATTTCGCTTGACCAGTAAACACAAAAAGTTCTCGACAAGATTTATGGAATTCGCACAGCAAAGATCGCAAATCACAACAAGAAAGATTACCCAAGCTATTCAAAACAATAATCACAAAACGCAATGTAAAGTGAAATGAGTAATCGGCTTTCCCTTTTATACACTTAGGTCGTAACGGTAATTAGCAAACGGTAACATTTGTTAACGGTTATTGTATTAATTACCCTTACCTAACCTTTCTTTCAACAACCAGTTCACCGACTCTTCACCTGTTTACAAATCCTCGGTTGAGACATCCACCTTGTTAAGTCAACAACACTTACCTGTCCGGTTAATATGTTAGACCGGTGACTCCTTCCCGGTTCCAATCCTTGACTGAATGAGAACATACCTCAACAATTCCTTCTAGAATGTAGCTTCGCTACCTGTTCCTCTTAAGCCCTTTGGCTTAATTTGCTAAAGAGATATCACCGTCGGCGGATGATGACCTTACCTCTGATTTCTCCTCAGCGGAACTCTTTGTCTCCTTTTTGGACCAAGTTTTCTTGACTTCCCTGTTGGTCTCTTTACTCATGTTATCCTTTTGATTGGGGGACATCTTCTTGACCTGTTTAGCTGGTCCTTTTCCTTTGTTCATTGACCAGTTTTTGCAGTTCTTGGCCAAATGCCCAATCTTGTTACAGTTGTAACAAGCCATACCGGTTCCTCTCTATGGATTGACCCTTCTTTCCTTGTCTATGGGTGAGTGACAATCAGTGTTCCTATGCCTTGATGGTCCACAGGTAGCACAGTTAGATGTGCTCTGGTTAACATTCCTATTATGGAATACCGGTCTTGGTGGAGATTTGAATGCCATGGTTTTAGACTTGCACTCTTCCGCCTTGTGTCCAAATTTATTGCATGCATAGCAATAGCCTTTGAAGCTTCCCTTGCTTCCATTGGACACATTGTTGGAATGAGACCTGAATTCAAAGGTCTTGTGACCATACTTGTAACAGTTACTGCAGTAACTGTTACAAGTAAATGGTTTCACTAATGCACTCCTGCAGTCATTGGATTTATAACCCAGTTTGCCACAATGTTTGCAAGAGGGTTTGAAGATCTTTTTACCTTTGTCTTCAATTGGTTTCTTCTTTTCCTTCTTGCCTTGCTTGACTCCAGAGGACTCACCGGTTTCATTGTTTCTTTGACCGATGTACCCAAGTCCTGTGGGATCTTTATGCTTCCTTTGAGCTCTTAGTTGCTCATCAAGCTTCTCAAAAATTTCATTATACCTTCTGAGTTTCTCATTCCTCTCAAGAGTTTTCAGTTGTTCCTTTAGTTTTTCAATTTCAGCAGCCATTTCTTTGCATGCCTCATCTTTATCATGCAAGTGCTCATGCATGATTGCATTCTCTTGATTTATGCGCTGCATGTCTGCATGTAGTTGCAGTATTAGAGCATCACTCTCTCTTAATGCATCTTCAACCAGATTTCTTGCTCTCTCAGCAGTCAACTGTGCTTCTATGGCACTATTCTTGTCATATTCAGCTTTTCTTTTGGCTTCAATGAGTTCAGTCATCCTCAGAGAATGACCTTGTTCTCTTTTCAAATTGGAGATTTGATCGGTCAGGTTCAAATTCATCTCCATGAGATCAGTGACCGCTTCTTCAGCTTCATCATAACCACTCTATCCAGAGAGTTCCTCAATGGTTTCCTGACTTTCACTCAGTTGTAGAGCCAGCTCTTTTCTCTTGGCAAGAGACCTTCTCAGTCTATTCTCAAGAGAGGTAATCATTTCGTTGGCTTCTTCCAGCTGCTTCTAATACCTGTAATCCTCCATGATCTTTTCTCAAGCAGTTAAGCTTACTATTTCTGAGAACAAAGCTCTGATACCAATTGTTAATCCTAATTGGGTACTGAGAGGGGGGGTGAATCAGTAATTTCAATTTCTACTCCTTTTTCTCACAATTAAATATTCTAGTTAATACTGAAATCAAAAGAATACTTTAACAATCATAAACATAAATTAAATGCACAGGTCAACACAATTTATACATGGGAACCCTGGGTTAGAAGGAAAAAACCACGGTGGGACAGAACCCACAAAACTCCACTACTGCAGTAATAAATTTGCCCTGTTAGAGGCTTACAAAGCACTGGTGAGAGTGCTACCCGGTTAAGGGATTTAATAGAAGACCTGTTAGGATCTTGACCCTGTGAGGAGTCGCCTTATCAGAGGACTTAAAACACCAACAAAGATGTCACGCGGAAAAGGGATTTATACAATGGAACCTGTTAGGATTCACCCTGTTTAAGGGATTTAAATATGCTTCACAATAAAAGCAATGATCTTATGATGACACTATATCTGTCGATTCAGATCATACCTGTTCACTCTTTCCTCTGCTTGGCTGTTGAATCTTTCTGTTTCCCTTTCACCTTCTGTGACTGTGTTCCCTCTCAGAAGACTCTTCTCTTCTGCTTTCTCTCTCGCTCTATGCTCTAGATTTTCAACAACTTTCTCATGTTTCATGACCTGTATTTATAAGAAATTATCTTATTAAAAATACATCTAACAATTCCGCCAAGTTGTAAACTCTCCCAAAACTCATGCATGCAAAAATCTTGATCAAAAAGATTGCAAACCGATCTTTAGTTTACTTTGAAACACTCGCAAAACAAACAAAGCTAACTCGTTCAACTGAAAAAGCTAACTCCAGTTCAACTGAAAAAGCTAACTCCAGTTCAACTGAAAAAGCTAACTCCAGTTTGACTGAAAAACGCTCCGCATAATCTGGTTCGGATTATCAAGCACTTAACCGGTGTAAGATATATAACTGGTTAGTCATCTGCACCCTGTATGTTTTCCAAGGTCGGTTGGACAAAACTTGGACCAGTATAAGCGTGACCAGTTAAGGTACATTGCTCACTTGGTCATTCTACCAGTTCACAATCATTATCTATCATGAGTACCGGTGTGTTTGATGTTTGCCAACGACTTTGCCAATGACAACTCACTTTATGTCAACAGATTAGTTGTTGTTGTTGTGGGGGGTTAAATTGCCTATCTCGTTGTGGGCCCCCCGCCCATCCCCGAACTACAGATTGATAGAGGGGTCCACCCACCCTACATGCATGCTGGGCAGGGGGCTAAAGTTGCCTCCCACCCAACGTCTGTGGGGAATCTTAGCCCCTCACCCCGATAGTTCTATAGGATGCATGCCTTTTTAACACCTTCCTCAGATACTGCTTTATTCCTCTAGTCCTGTATATGCTTGCTAGAGGTCCACTAGCTCAGGATCACTGGCAATGGCTTCTAGAACTGTTAGAATTGTGTAAACTGCTGCCTTGAGAGTAGTAGGGGCCTTTTATTCCGCTAAAGAAGCCTATGCCTCTACGACTAGGATTGGTTCCGAATCAAGAGGATTTGGGACGAGACGATCCCGATATATGCGCTATTATGCCCTCACCCCTGCTGTGGGCGTAAAGAAACTATAGGCATCTCGATTTGTTGCTGATTCAACTCAACCTGGGACCCAAACTGCTCCTACCTCTACCTTTGGGTCTGTGTGATATTGAAAGTTTTGCAATAGGATCTGCTGTTGGAACTAGCTGCCTCTGATTCCCCCATTGCTATTGACTCAGATGCCTTTTACTTATGGATCAACTAATTCGACGTTCAAATGCAGGGTGGGATGGGTGGTAAGATATAACGTATAATAGTAGGGCCATAAAATTGTAGGGTTAATAACATTAGCCTACTAGAACTACCATAGAAGAAGTTGGGGCCCTCCCACTCACCAACGGCACTATAGTTCCCACCCAACCGGCATCTATAGCCTCCCAACCACCCTGCCCCTTAAAATAGTAGGGGAGTTTCCCACCCTGCATGCATGTGAACAGGGTGGGGGACTATATTACCCCACCCCACAGTAGGGTGGGACTATAGTTCCAAGTTGGGTGGGAGCTATAGTTGAGAACTATAGTTGCCCCGACTAAAGTTTCCTAGGTACTTGTTCATAGTATTGATCACTTGGGTTCTACTTTCTCGGTACTTACCAATAGCACTAGGAAAGACACAGGGCACACCGATGGCGGGGACGTGACGAAGCAAATAGCTTGACAGAAAGCCGCCATAAAATATTACACATCATATGATGGATGATTCCATCTATATGTGTGCTTTGAACTCACAGTGGGAGTTTGGATGTATTTCTAGATAGAGACACTTGTACATGTGGATTGCTTTTGATTGTTGAATACCATCTGGAATTTCACTATTGCATATGGTTGGAGATTGTGGTCTGAGTCCTAGTGTTGTTGGAATGAATCAAATCGTATGGACATAAATGTGACATAATCAAACTATTCGTGGAGTCCTACAGTACAACTTCATTTACTACTAATTTGCTCCAAACTGTGTTTATTATCTCTTTTGTTCATAATCAGGTCAGAGCTTAATACATATCATTTGATAGTGAATACTAGTACTTCTATTTTCATACGGAGATGGCAATGTAATGTGATACATTTGTCTCTTTGACCACTTCAATAATCAATAGTGAACTGTGCCTGCAAATTGTTTGACGATATGTCTGGATAGTAAATTTTTACATGAATGTCTTGGAACTTGATACAATAAAGCTTGCAACGAAATTGTTTGCCAAACACTAAAATCGTATGATTGCATGCAAGAAACTTTCATCACAGATCAAGTCCTCTGTTATTTTGAAAACCAAAAAGTTGGGCAATATTCCATTTGGAATATTACATCTAGCTTGCTAACCTCGAGTTTTCGTTCTTGAAGTTTCAATCTGATGAAAACCCTGATCTCAGAGCTTTCTCCACAGTATGCAATCAAAATAATAAAACATGAATGTAGTGAAATGAAGCCCAAACTTATTTGGTTCCCTAATTAGGTTTTTTCATAATTTATTTTAATAAACATTATTAAAAATGCAATTCTCATAAAATCAACCCTCAAGGCCTTATTTCTCATTAGAAAGTTGGCCCCATTTTGAAACCAACTTATAACCATCAACTCCTAGGAAAATGTGTTGTGGGCTTGTTTTATTTTATTTTAATGTAAAGTGACTTTAGAAAATCACTCGAATATTATTTATTTAATCTAACTTAGGAAGTAATTAAATATTTCCCAATTTATTCATAAAATGTTAATCTGGACATAGAATTGGAATCTGTCTAAAGCACCCTGATTGACAATGATGTCTGAGTCATGCAGGTTAATTGGTAGTTCCCCCTAAAAATTAGGGATCCACCCTAAAAAGTAGGAGACTATCTCCAATCAACTGTAATTGCTCAAAAGGGATCCTACTCTACTCCATGGTCCTCTAGGTGGACACTCAGTCAATTGTTAGTCCTACCTAAAAAATAGGACCCTCCTTAAAATTTAGGAGATGGTCTCAAATCATCTAACATCCCAGAACCAACTCCCAGCCATTCCCTAGAAAATAGGGACCCTCCTAAAAAGTAGGAACTACCATTTGAATGTCCAGATTGATTCATAGAGCCCTTGCAAAGCTTTATGACCCTCTGACTGAGTCCCGTATCCATACTGTTGACCTATGGGAACTCAAATGATAGGTCAACCTCTGCTCATCTACCTGTCACCTAGGAAGGGGACATTACATACGCAAATCGATAACTCATAAATTATCTAACAACTTTGTATCCTCAATTGCCACCTTTAACTTCCAATTGTCCTTTTTTGTGACATCTTTGTTTGTCATGTTTGTCAAGTTAGTTGCTTGGAATAACCGATAGGTGACTCTAGATAGTATGTGAGTGAATATTTGCCTATCTTTTAGGGTGTTCCACAATTTATTTCTCTTATTTAACTATTGGGGGTCTATTAAGGAGCCCAAACCCAAGAATACATGCATGCAAATTAAAACCAAAATGAAACTCCTATGCACAACTCAAACATGGGTGACAGGATCAAAGGAAGAGGCATAAAAATTTGAAATCATTTTTTCTATGCAATCTAGGAACCATATGCCCTCTCTCAAGTTTTATAGCTTGCAACTTATTGGAAAGCACTTCTCCATCCAACCAACATGACAATCTTCCTTGTCAAATTCAAGAGAGACAGACAAAGCCGAGAGAGATTGATTCGTTTGATCTAAAACGTGATTCACAAGTCCCCATTATTCGGTATAAGGCAGCCCAAATTGTCACAAAATTTTGCCAACTTTGAAAAGGTGAGGAATGGAATCTGTTCCATTGAGGCTTTTAAATGTTTCAGATTAGATTTCAAAGAAGACATATTTGCTAGAGTCTTGTTACCTGAAGAAGAAAGAAGATGTGGAGTCAAAATGAGGGTCTACCTTGATATCATTAATTGGCTTTGGTAGAAGCTTGTCATTCACAAGATTCACTGACCTTTCCTTTGTAGGAGGATCCGTATTTAGCTCCAAAGAAAGATTGATAGCTCCTACACTATCTTTATCTAAATTTGAATGCAACTTGGGTACCCCCAACCCCCCCTGCCTCGTTATCCTTCCCAATTTAACCCTTCCGGGGGACATTTTCCGGGGGTGGCCTCTACTCCCAAAGGATGACATGGGCCCGCCCCATGAGAAAGACGAGGAGAAATCCGATATATCTGATCCGGATGAGCTGGATTCCGATTTCGAACTCGATCTAGATGAGCTGGATTCTGATTTATTCGATTTGGGGGATTCTGATTTCGATAAGGAATGATACCGGCAGCGAAGACTAGATAGTCGGGGGGGGCGGGGGTCTAAGCCAGCTCGAATTATCGAAATGCCTGCCGGTTTTTTGAAAAGTGTCGAGCGCATAGCACGATCTCAACCCATCTCTTCTCTTGACCTATCTCTCTATGGGATGTATAGTTCAATAGCCCTACCCCGTACTATTTTAAGGGGTCCTATTATTCTATTATTCTCGATTCTATACGTAACATGCCTACTATAGTTCGGAACTATAACTTCTGGAATTACCACTATCTTTCTTGATAAAAATTATAGAGGGTAAAAAGTGACCCAACGAACTAACTAAATTGGGGTGGGGCCACTAAGGAACCCTACCGGCACTTAATCCATATAATTTGAGGGGAATCAATCACCCTATTATTTATTTAGGCTCAATCTAGTAGAAGCCCTGCAATTCTATGGTAGCTAGCCGTTGGGTGGATTAATGGCATGTTCCCTACAATAATCTACCTCTGCATGCACCGGCAATAGATAGAACCTTCCTACTATAATCCCTCCCACCCTGAATAATAGAATAGGGCAATTATAGCCTCCCACCCATGTTACGTATAGAATCTGCCTTTAGAACCATTATTGGTGGCTCACTACGAATGCATTCCACATCTAATCACGGTGCAGAATCATTCTGCCTGTGAACCTGCAGGGTGCCTATAGTTGTTTCTGAAGGCCCCTACTATTTTAAGGGCTCCCTCTGCACCACTGCACCGGGAAACTTGCCTACTATTCTAAAGGGCCGACCCTACAACATTTGAGCATCTGTACACAAGGCAGCAATTTGTCCTACCTGAAAAAAATTATGCTAGTGGAACAACACATTTTCATAATTAACTACTTGTTTTCATACCTGCTCTCCAACCTTGGTCCAACTTTGTTAGGAAACCCTTTCAGTACATCTATTTCCACCCAAGTATGAGTAGTTCTTCAGTGAAGAAGAGCATCTATCACTGGATCAATGGAAATAAATCTACCCAAGACATTCCCAATACTTGAAAAAAATGAACTTGCTCAGAATTACAGTGGAATACAAATAGACATGATAGAGAACACCTTTGTAATAGGATTAATATCTGAAAACCATGGCTTCAGTAGGAGAACATGGCTGTCCTAGAACCTGGGGCCATTGTCTAAAATATAATCTCTATATTCCACTAATTTATGCAGTAACAAGAAAAAACCCTGAGCACTGGCATTAATTTTGATGGCTCTTTGAGATGCTGTAGCCATGTCATTGTAATACGAGAATGCAGACTGACCTGGGTAGGCCAGAAAGAATTAAACTTACATGTCTTTGTAATTCCAGAATGCAGATTGACTAGGCTAGGCAGAAAGAATTAAACTTACATATTAGTTAATGTTTAGAATACCTCTCCTCTTTTGACAAAACATCTTGCCCAAGGGAAATGATTGTATGATTCCCAGAACAGGGAATTGTGTCCATTTTCTGCTGCTGCTTAGAATATCCAGCCGCCTGCATTGCATAGGAAGGTTTAACTTGGGCTGTGTCTACTGAGGTGTATTAGATCCATAAGCTCCAGCCAGTTCTTACTCCACACTTTATCATTCAAAGACTTTTCTACAGTAACTCCATTTTACATTTCCCCTGGCACCTTGTGCACATGGGTCTTTTTGTAGAATATAATTTTTTTTTTGCTTGGAGTAATTGGATCTGTGGGAACAGCCACTACAGGGATCAGGGGGCCTAGAACATTAGGTGACAAATCCCCATTGTGGATTATATTATCAATAATATACATTATTGTCTCTTTCTGCAACATGGATGGAGATTTTGCTGCCATCAAAACCCCATTGGGGTCACAGGAAGCTGGTTGGCAAGTGGCATTTTGAAAAATAAAATCGAATTCCCATGGTCTTTATTTCACATTAGTAAAGTTCTTGCCAGTCCATTATTTTAATCTTTTTGATTGTTGGACCCATCAGTGCATGAGGCACGGACAATGGGTTATAACAGCTAACTGCCCCTATAATAGGACTCATTTGTTCTTTAGTAATACGTGCAGGATTTCTGTGTCTGAAGGTGATATGTACAAATTTAAATTTAGTTTAGAGTATCCTATGTTCCATACTGATTATTTATTCTAGTTTGTACATGTATCTTAGGACAAGGACTGGCCCTTATCCCGAGTAATTATAAAACTCATGGTTTTAAGTTCTATTGGGTTTTCTTTTTACCACAATAAAAGGAAAATAGTTCTAGATTGTCAGGGATATTTGGTTGTTTAAGACATTCTTTTTTGATTGATGCAGTCTGATTGTATTGCAAGAATTTCACCAAAAGATGGTACTGTGCTTGGATGGATCCTATTTCATAAATTAAGGTAAATAGTTGGGTTGCAAATTTGTTATAGAGTTTTAGCTCAAAACTTTACTAAAACTATTCATTTATTTGCTTTAAATAGTGTTGGATAAATCGATTAGAAACTTAATGTATTTCTTGAGAAAATGAGATTATTTATGATAATGTACAAATAACCTTTTTTTGCCATTTCCATTAGAGAAACTAACATATTGAAATGGGTGCTTCTGTTCTTTTGTAGGAAAAGTTTAATATCAGCAGGTTACAAGGTAATATGGTGTATTCTATGTAATTTTATTAAGAGTAACTAGTGCTTTCCTGTCTTGGAACTTTGATATAAATTCTTTGCATCTTAATATGTAAAAGATTTGGTTGGATTCAGATAAGCTTTTCTTTGAATTTTTGGATTTTGAACTTTGATGGGTCTTGTAAAAGCTTCATTTATAATATTACAATTGCATGGGAAATTAACTTGGTTTTAGGGTCTACTCCTTTTCAGTTTTGAATCTAAAAAAATAATCTTGCTTTTGTCAGTAAGTCAAATTCTAGATATCTAGTCTCTAATGAGTAATATGTCTTGCCTCAAGCCTTGGTGAGATGTGGGTGAATTTCCAAGGAAAAATATAACCAATTAGAATTATTTAAATCTAGGTATTGATGGTCAACCCTTGGGTGTCATAACAAAATATAAAGAAAAAAGTAAAAACACAGTCCACCTGAGAGAGCCTTGGAGAATCTTCCTCCCTTAACATTTCCCATCACCCCATTGTTGAAACTTGAAGCAATTTATTAGAAGGAACAAATGTTGGTGAATCAATGATGAGCAATAACATGGATTTGGTTAAGGTAGGCAGTCCCATCCTCTCTTTTGTTATGCAGAGATGTCTACTTCCATATCTACTTCCATGTTAATGTGTAATCCTCCTACCATTTCAAGAATGAATTCATGTACTTCCTGTATGGGTTTACATCAAATCGGAATATCTTTTGAGTTACATATATGCAAGAAGTGGATCAAGCCAAGTTACATACAGCCTATTACCCAATACTGTCTGTGAAAGAAATGTTGCACCAAATACACAGCCTCATGTTAACCAAGTACCAAACAAATCATGGTAATCTTGTGACTTGTATAGCACATGATCAAAACATGTTAAGAATTATTAGATAAAGATAAATTTTATTAATGTCCAACAAGTCACCACAACCGGGTCAAAGGGACTGAGCAGCTGAACAAAATACAACCAACAACAGGAACACCAAACGGTGACCAGAAAACAACAAACAAAAGAAAGAAGGAAATACAAACTGAGACGCCGAGAAACACAGGGAGGGTGGAAGGGGCGAGAGGACAGCCCCACCACACCGAACAAAACTAGGAAGCCGAGGAGACAGAGAAAAACCCCAAGACAAAAGGATAACCCGTAGAAGTGGTAGGGGGCGGTGCTGACAATAATGCCTCTGGAGGTGACTTGCTTGGCTAGAGGGAGTGGATCTCTGCGAGTAGGATTTGTAGGATCTCACAGACCTGGGCTGAGAAGGCGAGGCCAAATGCCTTTTGGTGCGATGCACTGTCTCAGGAAAGAAAGAGGTGATGAGCTGATTGGACAAAGGGCGCAAGGGGTGCTGAAAAGAGTGGTCCCTCAAGCGAATAGCCTCCTGAAGATAAAGAGAAACACATCTTTGATCCGTGTACCTGAAGAAGGACGAGAGGGAACGTGACTCTAAAAAGATAGTAGAACCTACCTCTGATCTCATAGTAGATAGGACAGCAGAAAATAAAGTGCTCCTCAAACTCCACCTCGCTGAGAGTACAAAGTTGGCAAATCCTGTAATATTAGAATAATATTAGCATATCTAATTATTTAATATTCAATATTGTAATTTTAGTTAGGATAGAATGTTTCTATTTTTGTTTTCAATTTATGGTAGTTTCTAAAGGAAACATCATTTTGTAATTGCTATAAAATGTACATAATCTTTCATTTCAATACATACAATTACCATTTTTTTAACATGGTATTAGAGCAGGAGTAAATTTTTGTCACTCTAAAATTTTCGAAAGAATTTTTTAGTGAAAAATTTCAAAGTTTTTTGGTTGCTTGATAGCTTGCTGGAATTACAATTTTATTTTGTATGTTTTTTTCTGAAGCCCATCTGAAGGGTTTGCGAGGTCGTATCTATTCTCTCTGGTTTGTTTTCTTTCTACGGAGTCATGGTAGGCTCCCCATGTTCGTGTTTCTTTTTGTTGAGGGTTTTTGTTCGAAGAATTTGTTGTGTACGAGCATTCTTCAAATCCTATAAGAACCCTTGGTAATTCTGCCCTGTTTTCTCAATTTTGGATGTTTGACATTTTGTCAAACACTTGGAGTACACTTTAATATGAATGGTTATGAATATTATTATTTATATGATTTGTTTAATGCTTTCATAATTTTTTCCCCTTCATATAATTCATCTTGACTTTCATATAATCAAGGAGACATTGTGACAAATGTTTTCCCTCTCGGGTCAACAAGAATAGTTGCATAAACAAACATTAACTGATAAACATGAACACAGGAAAGTATTGCAATTCGGTAAACATAAAGTACTCAGAAAACCAAATCATGTCATTCACACTCAAAGCAATGTGTACATATAACCTCCGAAGAGACACCACCGAAACGTCACGTCGTAACGGTTCACACTCTCGGTACTAACTGCCGAGATTAACATAAGTTTATTACACAACACCCGTACATACAAAATATACCGACAACATCATCCCCCCCAAAAAACAAGTCGGCTCCGACGACTTTTATAAAATAAAACATAGACAAAAATGAGCCTACTACAAACTACTCAAGAGGGGGCGTAGGAAGCGTCCCTGATGATGATGGCGCGGCTGTGGCTGTGCCGGAAGTGACTTTAGCCCGCAACTCGTACACTTGAGTTGTCCGAAGCTGTAAAGCCTGTTCTGCCCTCATCTTAAGCTCCATAGCCTTCCGAACCATGCTAGCTGCCTCGAGCACTGCCTTCTCCTTCGCATCCACAGTCTCCAAAGCAGAACCAAGGCGAGTCTCAAGAAGAGCCCGCTCGGCACGCTTAGTCTCCAATGCAGCCCGTAAAGTGTCCAACTCCGACACCATAGTACTCCGCTCAGCCGCCCAAGACTCCCTCTCCTGAACCACTACAGTCTCCAAAGCTGTAAGACGGGAAGCTGCCTCCTCCCGAGCTGCCTCTGCTGCCAATCCCGTAGCCTGATGTACTGAGGAAGCATGCCCTAACCGCGTGAGAGTGAAATACTCCTCTCGAAAGGCTTGTTCTAACTCTCGGATAAGACCGTGAATCCGGCTCTCGCCCACCGTCGCACTAAGAGCCCAATCCTCCAACATCGTAAGAGACTCCTGAGTAGGCCATCCCCTAGCCTCAAAGCACTCTGCAAATGCCTGTGGACAGCCAACCCGCACAAAGGTCAAGAGGCGCTCCAACTCCTCAGCAACCCCCTCCTGAGCCTGAAACTCTGCTGAGGCTATGACCTGCTGGGCTCCAGCGGCTACATCCGCCAAGTACTGCTCCAACACTTTCTGCGCGGACTCCCTCGCTGGCACCGCCCTCCGTGACCCTGTCAGGGCTGGTGGCTCCTCACTAGCCTCAGCTTGCGATCTCTGTCCCTCCATAGGAACTGGTCTCTCGGTATCTCTCTCTCCTGGGCTACTGGCTCTTCTCTTGGTGGCGACATCACTGCATCCAGGTCAATAACTTCTGAAGGCCTCTCTAACACTACTCTGGCAGGGGAAAGTGAAATGGGAGCTACCACTGCTATCGGGGGTAATGTGAATTGCTCCAACCATGACAGCACTGAAGAGTCCTCATCCCCCGTCGGCAACGCTCGAGCCGGCTCCTCCAATACCCCTGGCCCAACTCGCACAATGGCCTCAGTGCCAACAACATCCAATGTAACCTGCTCTCGCGGCTGTGTCTGCTCCTGCTCTAAACCTCCAACATCATCTTTGCTAGTCTGTCCTGGGTCGGTTGGCTGAGCTATAGGTGGCTCGGAAGCCTGACCCGCCGGGTGTAGCACAACAGGGGGCCGGAGCTCTCCGAACCGTGGCATGGGTACAGCCTCCAATGTGGTACTGAACGGTACAAAGGTCCCTGCTACAACAGTCGCCGAGGGTACTGGTGGCGTGAATAGTAGAAGAGGTGGTGCACTCTCAGACGGTGGAGTTGGAGCAAATGCACTTTCAGATGGTACCTCTGTATCGAGAGTGTCAGAGTCTCCCACTGCAACACTCTCGCTGCCTTCCTCCTCCTCCAAGTCTTCACTCGACTCCTCTTGGCCACTATCCACATTCTCCCCTTCCGACTCTGAGAGGACTTGGCGCTTCCTCTTTGACCCTGTCTGTACTCCGCCAGCATCCAAGTGACGCCAATGAAAGATAAGAGGCTCTCCCGTAGCAATATCAACTGGCTGTGGCCTCAGCTTCTCTGCTAGAATCTGCTCTCGGGCAGCATTCAGGAACAACCCGATGGCAATATGGGGCATGTAAAATGTCCGATGCTGTAGAGTCATGAACTCATACAGCCTCTCTGCCATAACTGAAGCCCAATCGTACACTGTACCATTACGGATCCCGTTCATGAAAATGAGATGTGTAAGGGCAATGTCGGAGGCCCTACTAGCCCCGGTCAACCTGCTCTTCACGATGTCCATCAAACACCGCCACTCTCCGGGAGCCACAAATGATTTCTTGATTCCCCGATTCTTTGAAGAAGCGCCAGCCAATGACTCCAACTCACTCTGAGACAGGTTTCTGGAAACCAGCTTAATGTACTTTTCCTTTTCTTCGCGGGACAGTTTCCTGGGCTTTAAATCTATTTTCTTCCCGTGCATGCCAGGTATGCCAAAAACCCTCGATATCTCCTTGCCAGAAAATGAAATCTGTATCTCAGTGCCACAATACTTCAGAGTGCTACGCTGGCTATCCCGATCGAATGTATCAATCATGCCTCGGAGAGGTCCCTCGTACTCTCTAATGGAGGGCAAAGGCATCTGAATTGCCCAGTGTACTCCTGCTCTTCGAAGCTGTCCCTTCAAAAAATGTGCGTCTGGAGTGTTATCCCACCATGTTCGGCACTCCACTCCACTCAAACCCTCGAATGTCACAGTCTTCCAAGTAATCTCTTCCTTTTGTGCTTGTGGCTGCTGTACGTGTGGACGGTGCTTTCTGGCAGTATCCATGCTACCAGCAATGCGGACTCTAGACTGTGAAACCCTCGGTCCTCTGCGGCTACTGGCTGGTTTTGAAACCTGTAATTTCTGTCTCCAAGTACTATGCTGTTGTGATCCCATACTACTGTGCAGTGTCCAACAATAACGGTCTTAACCGTTTTTATTTTTATTTTTTTAAATTCCTCCTCTTACAGTACAAATCAACTTCCTTCAGCCAATGCAAATATGTAGCAGCTCCGGGTCTCGTCAACTGGTCACACTCTCCAAGGGTTGATAACTAAACAGACTGGGGGTCTAGGGGGCAACGCCCCCAGCGGGGTCGAGGGGCAGCGCCCCCGCGGGGTCCTGGGGCAGAGCCCCAGGCGCGCTCCCTGTCGCGGTACAGGGCGGGGTCGAGGGGCAGGGCCCCCGCGGGGTCCTGGGGCACCCTATTTTTGTGAATTTTGTCTGCTCCCATGCTCTTTTCCGCAAACCGCTTATGTTTCCCTTACTTCCTGCTCATGCCCTTCCCTTCGGTACCATTCGTTTTTCAATATGAGCTGCTTTGTTTTGTCGTCGTTTTTTTTTCTTTTTTTTTTTAATACCATATGAATTTCTTCCTTCATGCTTTCCCTTAACACATCCCAATGCTGTACTGAATCCTCAGACCTCCTCCAACCGTGCCGTACAAATGCCCTTATGTTATGCGTCAGCTACCATATGACTTGGTACTCATACTTTGCAATCTGATGACCGTATACTATGCCTTCTTCCCGTGCTGCGTCTGGATGCGGTACGGCCAGTACAATCCGTACACTGATCCACCGTGCGGTGCTTTGCTTGCAGTCCTCGTCTTGTACGGTTCCGTACAACACCTTTATTTCTTCAGCTTGTATGTCGTCACTTTTCCGTACGGCGCCGTACAATACTTGTAAATGTATCGACCACAATAATGCTTTAGTACGGTACCGTACTTCCCTGTCGTTGTGTCTTTTTTATCGTACGGCGTCGTACGATGCTTTATAGATCCGTACGGTGCTGTACGGGGCTTTATAGATCCGTACGGTGCCGTACGATATTGCCTTTTTTTTTTTTTTCTTTTTTCTCTTTTTTTTCTCTTTTTCTTTTATTTTTCTTTTATTTTTTTTTTTTTCCTCTTTTTTTTTTTTTTTTTTTCTCTTTTTCTTTTATTTATTTATTTATTTTTTTTCCTCTTTTTTTTTTTTTTTTTTTAAATTTTTTTTTTTTTAATTTTTTTTTTCTAAGTACTTGGTCCTCGCAGTGATGTCATCGGCCGTTCGTGATACACCTTCAATTTCGAGCCGTTCACCGCGTCCGGAATTTCCCGTCCATCGAGGGTCCACAGCTTTACGGACCCGTTTGCGGCCACCTCCCGAACCTTGTAAGGGCCTATCCATTTCACTTTGAACTTTCCAGGTTTGATTTCATTTCGGCCGTTGTATTTTAGAACCAATTGGCCCGGTGTAAATTGCATTCGTCGAATATGCTTATCGTGCCAGACCTTCCTCCGTTGTTGCGTCGCTTCAGTGGCCCATTGTGCCAAAGCCCGTTTTTCGTCCAACTTATTTAAGAGATAGAGTCGTTCCCTCAGACTCTCCATATCTCCCAATTTATTCTCAATTGCAATCCGCAGGCTAGGAACCATGAATTCTACCGGTACCACGGCCTCCTGTCCGTACATGAGTTGGAACGGTGTCTGCCCGGTGGTCACCTTGTAAGATGTTCGATAGGCCCATAGTACCGAGGGTAGCCTTTCTTCCCAATCCTCGCCCTCAACGCCGCAGGATTTGTAAATGACTCCAATCAGGATCTTATTAGTCGCCTCTGCCTGACCATTCGCTCGAGGGTAGTACGGGCTCGAGAGTGTGTGAAAAATTTTGAACTCTGTCGTCAGTAGCTTGATCACATGGTTGACAAAATGTCCACCTCTATCACTCGTCAACTGCAGTGGAATGCCGTACCGCGTTATTATCTGCTCATAAATAAACTTCGCTGTACTTAGAGCAGAGTTATCCGTTAGTGCTCGTGCTTCCACCCACTTCGTCAGATACTCTGTTGCCACAACAATGTACCGACAGCGTCGAGCGCGGCTGGGCTTCAAAGGCCCCACAAAATCCAGTCCCCACCGTTCAAACAATTCCTGTGCATGAGAGGGGTTAAGTGGCATGTAGTCTCGTTTGAGAGGTCTCCTTGCCCGCTGGCATGTGTCACAGCCGACGACCCACTCCCTGGCATCGTTGTACACCGTCGGCCACCATAAGCCTGCCAACAAGACTTTTCTGGCGGTGGTGTCGGGGCCCATATGCCCTCCGGCAGGTCCCTCATGAGCTTCCTTCAACACTCTCGGAACCTCTTCCTCCATTACGCAACGCCTCAATATTTGATCTGGACCCATTTTGTACAGCAATCCATTGATAAGTTGGAAGGTTCTGCTCCTCAGAACCAATTTTCTACGCTCTCCGGGGAGCATTCCTTCTGGAAATCGGGTCGTGGACAGGTACTCACCGATACTTGTGTACCACTTCGGTAGTGCGGCGATGTGAAACAGGTGAGTATCTGGAAAGTCATCGTTTATTCCTACTGGAGGCTCGCCGGACTTAATTCGGGACAATTGGTCCGCAATCACATGACTCCGTCCTGGCCGTACAAAAATTCTGAAGGTGAATTCTTGAAGGAGCAGCAACCACCTGCTCACCCTTCCCTGAATGATGGGCTTGTTAACCAGGTACATCAAAGCCTGGTGGTCCACGAAGAAAGTAAACGGCGTCGCCAATAGGTAGTGCCGAAACTTTTGAACCGAGTAGACCATTCCGAGAGCCTCTCGCTCTGTAGTGCTGTAGTTCCTCTCCGCCCTCGAGAGTAACCGACTTGCAAAATAGATTGGGTGATCCAGCCCATGTTCGCCTTCTTGTGCCAGGGTGGCCCTGATGGCGTAGTTTGACGCATCCACATGAACATGGAACTCTCTGTCCCAGTTCGGAAATGCCAAGATGGGGGCTGCCAACAGTCTCATTTTTAAGTCCTCGAATGCCTCCCCTTGCTCCTTCGCCCAGAGGAACGGCTCCCCTTTCTTCATAAGTTTATCCATCGGGTATGAAATTTGGGAAAAATTCTTTATGAACCGTCGGTAGTACCCGATATGGCCCAAGAATGACTTGACACCGGTTACGTCACTGGGAGCCTCCATTTCAATTATCACCTGGACCTTGTCGGGGTCCGTCTTCAACCCTTCCTTACAAACGATGTGTCCGAGCAGCTTCCCCTGCGGTACCATGAAACGACACTTCTTCGGGTTGAGTGCCAGACGTGCCTTCCGGCACCGCTCCATGCACTCTCCGAGTGCTACAACGTGTTTGTCTTGGCTACTGAAAATGGACCAGTCATCCAGAAATGCTTTAAAATTCCCTCTCGACATCTTGTCAAAGATGTGCAGGATGATTCTCTGAAAAGTTGCAGGTGCATTACACAGGCCGAAGGGCATCCGGTTGTAGGCGTACACACCATCTTCCACTACAAAGGTGGTTTTTAGCTTGTCCTCCTCTGCAATGTATATCTGGTTATATCCTGAAAACCCGTCCATGAAGGAATAGATCTCATGGCCTGCCACCTCCTCGAGTATGCTGTCTGTGAAGGGTATCGGGAAGGGATCCTTAATGGTCACCGCATTGAGACACCTAAAGTCTACGCAGATGCGGATTTGGTTAGCCTCTTTCTTCTGAGATATCACGATTGGTGACACCCACTCACTTGTGTCTACTCGGAAAATTATCCCCGCGTCCAACATCCGCGCAATCTCGGTCTCCACCCTTGCAGCATAGTTTTTGTTCATCCTGTACGGCCTCTTCCGCACAGGTTGGGCTCCAGGAACCAAAGGGATGCGGTGCACGCAGAGCTCCGGAGGTACGCCCTTCAGGTCTTTATAATTCCAGGCAAACACGTCCTTATACTCTATGAATATTTTGAAGGCTGCCGTTTTTAACACGGGATCCCAGTCATCTCCCACCAGGATAGTCTTGGGATTCTGCTCGTCCCCGAGATTTATTGTTTCCAATTTTGCCTCTTTGTATTGGATAGGTTCTCCCTCCGAGAACACGTGGGCCGGACTTACTCTCATCTGGGCTTCCCCCTCTGTATATTCTGTGTACTCCGGAGGGAACTCGTTCGTGTTTTCTTCCGTAGGGAACTCATTCCCGATCTCCAGTATATTGCACGATGGCTGAAATACCTCGTAGTCACGCATTTGCCAGTGAAAGAGACCATCTAGTGAATCCGTATCTCCTTCTATCTCAAGTACCCCTTCATCGTTCGGTTCCATAGTTTCTTCCTCTCCGTCCATCCCGCCACCATCGGAGTCTGAGTCGGACGCCATTTCCTCTCCAACCATTTGTGTGGCGAGGTCTACCACAAATTTCCTCCCCCCTTTCTCGAATGCGAGGGTGTTCTTCTTCCAGTTGTGATTGGCCCGGGCTGTCACCAACCACCCTCTACCCAATATAGCGTCATACCCCTTTTTCTTGAGAGGGATTACGACGAAGTCTAAGGTGAAAGGCTGGGTTCCGATAGTCACCTGCTGTGCCATTAGCATACCGAGTGGTTTAATACCGTGCTGGTCGGCCCCTAACAAATTGAAGGTTGGTGGCCACAGCGTCGGTTTCCCCAAACTCTTCCAAGTTTCCTCCGGAAGGACATTGACGCCCGACCCTCCGTCAACGATGGTGTTCGTGAGGATTTTACCTAGGATACCCATTTCTACTACTGCCGGGTTCCGTCCATGGTTTATTGATAACGTCATCGGGTCGGCTGCACAGCCACCTGGGATCTCCGTTCGTTCCACCGTCGTAGGTGGCGTGTTAGGCCCTAGGAATAGAGCTGTTTTTAGGTGTGGCATGGTCTCCAACAGGTCCTTGACCTTTACAGGTATTTCCATTTGCAGTATCTGCCGTAGTATACTTTGCTCCGCCAATTCTCGGTGAGAAGTGCCGGCGTCGGCAGGTTCCTTCCGGTCCTGTATCTCTTTTTCGATCTCGGCCCTCGCTTGCAGTACCCTCTGTTTCTCCGTCGGAGGGTGTGGGTACGTGGCCTTTTTGGCTTGGGCACGGGTGATTGTCAGGACCTTCTCAGTACCTCTACCTTCCAACTCCAGGATGTTACAGTCGGGCTTCGAACAATTAGCGTCCTCATGGTCGCCCGGTCCGCACCACCGACACAACTTATGCGGAGTCGCGGGCTCCGTCTGACAATCACGAGCATAGTGACCCCACTGATTACAACTCCGACATTGTATCATGGGTCTTCCCTTGGCATCATATTGGATCCGAGGCTTATTCTCATTGTTGCCTCGGCCTCCCCGGCGGTTATTTTTATATCCGCCAGATGATGCAGCATTCTATTGTCCACCCGTACCAGACGTGGAAGGTTGCTCCTGTGCATAGAGTACTTGTTGGCCTCTTGCCCTCAAGTTATAGGGACATTCTTTAAGGGGATGTCCTGCGATTTGGCAGATATCACAAAAAGCTTTTTTCGGACAAGACCCTTTTGTGTGGCCTGCCTCCTTGTAGTCCGTACACCACACTGTATCTTCTTCGGCTTTGCTAGCACTTCCTTTGGCGGCTTTAAGTTCTCGCATCATCCTCTCAAGGTCTTTTTGCAATGCGAGCACTTTCTTGCTCGACCCGTCCTCACTACTTTCCGTCTCTGAATCATCATCAGAAGATGACCTTGTCTTCTTCGAGATCTTACATTCGCTCTCGAGATCCATTGCTCGGTTATATGCATTACTATACGAAGTAGGCGGTACTATCTTCATTTTCTTTCGGAGGGATGTTTTGAGTCCCTCCACGAACCATCTCTTTTTCAATTCATCCGCTGGGGCCGACTCCATTTTTCCAATGAGTTCTTTGAGTCGTCGGCCGTATGCACGGACAGACTCATTCTTGGCTTGCTTCGTGTTGTAGATCTCCGCCAATATTTCATTATCATCCCGTAACAATTGGAACTCTGTCTGGAAGGCCTTTTTGACATCGTCCCATGTCGTGAGCCTTGTCTTGTCAACGTCCGAGTACCAATCAATGGCACCCTCTCGCAGTGTTGCAGGGAACTGACGGATCCATTCGTTCTCGTCAGTTACCCCGTGTGCAGTCCATATCGTTTCACACGTTCGACAGTGCCGAACTGGATCCTCCTTGGATTGCCCCGTAAATTTCGGTAACTTCTGCTTATTCACTGCCATGGTTGGCCGCGGTGGAGGCGGTGCACCGATACCACTCGTGCCCACACCTCCCTGAGTGCTGTGGGTAGTCTGGACTTGTGGTACTTGTCCTTGCGGTAGTTGCTGGGCTGGTGGTACTTGCCCTTCTCCTGGCACCGTACCGTGTGGGGTTCTCGGTTCCAACGGAGGGTCTGCTGGTGTGCTCGTGCCACCCTCTGCAGTATCACCCTCTCCGCCGATTTGGTTCTCCGCGCTTGGTGTACGGAGACCCACCTCAAACCGTACTCTCTCCTCTTGGAGAAAGGCTCTTCTCGCCCGTGTCTCCTCAAGTAACTCTTCCCGACTCCGCACTCTCCGTTCCGGAGAAGTGAACTCTTCTTCGGCTTCTGCACCCTCCGTACCACTTCCGAGGTCCCCTTCGGGCAACCCTTTGGCAAGCTGGTCTTTGGCAAGTTGCCTGAGCCTACACCGGCGTTCACGTTGCTGCGCGGATATCAAAGCCTTCTGTGCGGCTTCCCCTTCGTCATCTATCACTTTCTTATTTCGATCTTTATTTAAATTATTGGGCATCAAGACAAACTATACACATTGCTCAATCAAAAAGAACACTTATTTTTTATTAATTCATGTTGCTTTACAACATTCTCAATTGAACTACAATGGAATTTTTGTGTTCCGTTCCCCTTTGTTTCAAACTTCAACAACTTTACTGTTTGTCATTTCCTTCCTCCCGACGGCGACGAAGATGCTCTCGGGCGTGGAATGCACGGAGGATCTCCTGGCGGCGGTCCTCACGGTCAATTTCCTCTTGCCGAATACGTCGTGCGAGTGCTGCTTGTGCCAACAACCGTGGAAGTTGGTTCAACAACCGATTCGCTGCAGGGTTCACCCCAATCGCGTCCCACACTACGCCTGCAGGGACGTCTCCGTTCGTTGCCTCCCTTCGGACGTGAGTTTCAAGAGCTACTTGAAACAAAATTCGGAAGTCACGTGCCAGATTATCCTCTCCGTCGTACAACTCGGTACGGGCTTCCTCGGCTTCTGGGTTTATCGCACTAACGGGTAAGCCCATTATGCCTACTCGCCATCCGGGTATGTCTAGGCAACGGCGCCAGATGTTTTCCCTCTCGGGTCAACAAGAATAGTTGCATAAACAAACATTAACTGATAAACATGAACACAGGAAAGTATTGCAATTCGGTAAACATAAAGTACTCAGAAAACCAAATCATGTCATTCACACTCAAAGCAATGTGTACATATAACCTCCGAAGAGACACCACCGAAACGTCACGTCGTAACGGTTCACACTCTCGGTATTAACTGCCGAGATTAACATAAGTTTATTACACAACACCCGTACATACAAAATATACCGACAACAACAAATAGTTTGCAATTATACCATATGACTGAATATCTAAAGTTTAAACATTATGGACTGCTGTATACAACTTAGAAAATCAGAATGACGCACATATAATGCTCTGACCTTAGTGAACATCAGAAATAAAAAACTCAGAAATTGTAACAGCTGAAACAATGAATTTCAGTATAAATACCTTCTTGATATATAGAGATTGTGATGCATTGATCTGACCATTGAGATTACAACAACAAATAGACTTCATTAACAGTTCTTCATTTAGCATACAACTCCAAATTACAATAACACACCAAAAACAGTGTCTCACATGGCAATGGCAAAATAAGTTCAAGCAGCACTTTAAACCTGCATATCAGATATCAATCTCCATTGCCCAACTATGTGAATTCATATGCAAGGATACCCAGAACAATATAGGCAATGCCCTAGGAGATATAAGCAAACAGGAGGATTTTCTCTTGCCAACAGACTTCATAAATTTTCCTGTCAAACCCTCAAGAGGTTTCCAATTGAAACCTCCAACAATTTGATAATGAAGCACAATAGTGAATTCTGGATGAATCCACACCTAGGGTGAATTTGGGTTTCCGTCCAAACCACTGAGAAACTCCAAGGGTTTCCATCCTCAGATTTTGTGTAAATGAAAGCCAAAGCTCTCTATGAGAAGTTTTATGAAAATCAAATGTCAAGTATATCAACCGACTTCCTCAAATCCAAGTTTCTGGAAACCCTTTTTCTAAGATTCCCTTTTAATATTCATATTAACTTGCAATTGGGAATAATAATAAAGTGACCCCCTTATATAATTTTAATTAACTTAAAAGTAACTTTATGAATTAATTGTATATTCACCTTATATCTCCCAATATTGGCATCTATCTTCGTAAAACACTTTATTAAATTATTCAAAACCTTATAACTCCCTTTAAGTCACTTTATAAAGATGACTTAAATACACTTTAACCCCCTTTATATTGTCATATCATAAAGTCATTTAATATAATTGATATTATTAAAGTTAAACTTGTTTTAACTTTAATAAGTTAACTTAAATCATTGAACCCTTGATCATAGCCAATATCAACTCATGGGAATAATCCATCCACTTACCAAATATAGATGTGATGCCAACTGATCACCCCGGTGACTTACTATTAATAGTAAGTATGAGCAAAACGTCCAAGTGACTTACTATAAATATTAGTGCAAATCAAATTGTCTTGAATGATCATTGGAAGGCATACCACAAATAAAATAGGACATTGAGCTGATTAATACTAAAATGAGTATTGAAATTTGGGGACATTACAATCCTCCCTTCCCAACTATTGCTTGCCCTCAAGCAATCCACACCTGTACGTTGACACCAAATGCTTGGATCCCATATCAACCTCCAGAACACTACTCCGCCAATCTGCTGCACTACTCTAATGTGAACATCACCATGCTTGAAGTTGTGAGGCAACTCATCATGGTACATAAAATACAGTGCACCAATCATGTGGATTCCAAGATCCCAAATCAAACCACGTGCATAATCAATCAAGTCAACTTGCCATGTGTTGCTATCATGAATGAGAACATCCTCAATCCAATTGAGAAAATTGTTAAATTTTGAACCAGAATAGCAGAGAACCAAAAGATTCTTAAACACAAAACATACAAGAACAGATGACACAAAATTTATCCTGGTAAACCCTCTACTTGAGGGTGAAAAACACAGCCACACCAAAAATACAATCCTTTATTGAAAGCTCAAACTCTAGATACAATGATCTCAAGCTTATTTAGAGAAAAATCTAATCAATGATCGTTAACACTTAACAATAAAAGAGAATGTCTTTTTAATAGATTGAACAATGTTAATGTTGTAGCTTCGGTCAGATTGATCAAGAAATATAATTGATATATTTATTATTGAAAATATCCCTGATTAATAATTATTAAATATTTAATTATTATATATATATATATACCTTTGAGTTTATATATATATGTATAAATAATATTATTATTGCTTATGTTAATAACATTTAATAAATATTAATCATATCGATCTCTCTTAAGTCATCTGGACAATATTGATTTAAACCGATACTATTGTC
Organism: Chamaecyparis obtusa; assembly: GCA_027943335.1. NCBI lineage: Eukaryota > Viridiplantae > Streptophyta > Pinopsida > Cupressales > Cupressaceae > Chamaecyparis > Chamaecyparis obtusa. Next base: position 985,851 of record BSBK01000089.1, read on the forward strand.
TTTGGTATCGATTTAAATCAATACGTAAAAATCCCATTGCATACATGTAAGACGATATCACTGTGCCTAAGTATTGAGTGATTATCGTTACCGATGGTATTATCGAGTAAACCTGTGTGAAGTGACAGCATATGGGTTGCGTTTGTGTATCGCTGTCTGAGCGATCTTAACAAGTGAAAACTAAACTTTGTTTAATATGGATCAGACATGTCTCATGTAGAGACATGTCCATACGTGGACATGTCTCTACATGAGACATGCCCCAAATTCTGATGTATATATCATATGGGCCTGCACTTTAAGATACACAGAAATTAATAGTAGTGTTCTCTTAAGTGCAGAGCCTCATATTATGTATTATTATATAGTGCAGATTTCTTGTACAAATCAGTAGAAGAAATAAGTTAGTCATCATATCATAGGATTACTTTTCAAGAGAAGAAAATTAAAATATTACTTCTGATCTATATTCCTTAACAAACAACACATGCTATGCATATATAATCCTCCACATATCTCGCACATAATAACACAAATGAAATGACTCACTCTCACTGTAATGATCACACATTGATCATATGTTTAGAAGAATAGAGTAGACACATACATAGAACTTATAAGTGCCATGAAGAACCTTAGCTGGCTCTTTTGAATCCACTTAATCTTGAATTTAAAATATTTACAAACACTTGTTCAAACTTACTTTTAATTGCAAATTAGATTCAACTTCCACCAAAATTCAAATATCCAATACTAAATAATTTAATAATTCTAAAAGATCTCTGATTTATTTTATTCCATAAAATATATCATATATTAAAACACTTAATTTTCTCAAAAGACAACACCTGGACAATCACGTGTGCTTGCAGCTGGCAACACGTCCCTCACAAAAGAACACACAGCCCAACAAGTTGATCTGCCACAACCTGGAAACACACGCAGCAGCCAAGAGAATCACGTGCCAGGCAGGAGTTTGCAGCAGGTCCGAACTGTGTTGAAACAGCCCCTTGTACATTGTCACGTGAGCTGTAGTTTGAGACTTGATACTTCCCAGCCTCACGCCAACCTTCTGAAACACTCATATGGCATTCATTTGATGAATGCGGTTGTTGTCGGTATATTTTGTATGTACGGTGTTGTGTAATAAACTTATGTTAATCTCGGCAGTTAGTACCGAGAGTGTGAACCGTTACAACGTGACGTTTTGGTGGTGTCTCTTCGGAGGTTATATGTTCACATTGCTTTGAGTGTGAATGACATGATTTGGTTTTCTGAGTACTTTATGTTTACCGAATTGCAATACTTTCCTGTGTTCATGTTTATCAGTTAATGTGTGTTTATGCAACTATTCTTGTTGACCCGAGAGGGAAAACATCTGGCGCCCTTGCCTAGACATACCCGGATGGCGAGTAGGCATAATGGGCTTACCCGTTAGTGCGATAAACCCAGAAGCCGAGGAAGCCCGTACCGAGTTGTACGACGGAGAGGATAATCTGGCACGTGACTTCCGAATTTTGTTTCAAGTAGCTCTTGAAACTCACGTTCGAAGGGAGGCAACGAACGGAGACGTCCCTGCAGGCGTAGTGTGGGACGCGATTGGGGTGAACCCTGCAGCGAATCGGTTGTTGAACCAACTTCCACGGTTGTTGGCACAAGCAGCACTCGCACGACGTATTCGGCAAGAGGAAATTGACCGTGAGGACCGCCGCCAGGAGATCCTCCGTGCATTCCACGCCCGAGAGCATCTTCGTCGCCGTCGGGAGGAAGGAAATGACAAACAGTAAAGTTGTTGAAGTTTGAAACAAAGGGGAACGGAACACAAAAATTCCATTGTAGTTCAATTGAGAATGTTGTAAAGCAACATGAATTAATAAAAAATAAGTGTTCTTTTTGATTGAGCAATGTGTATAGTTTGTCTTGATGCCCAATAATTTAAATAAAGATCGAAATAAGAAAGTGATAGATGACGAAGGGGAAGCCGCACAGAAGGCTTTGATATCCGCGCAGCAACGTGAACGTCGGTGTAGGCTCAGGCAACTTGCCAAAGACCAGCTTGCCAGAGGGTTGCCCGAAGGGGACCTCGGAAGTGGTACGGAGGGTGCAGAAGCTGAAGAAGAGTTCACTTCTCCAGAACGGAGAGTGCGGAGTCGGGAAGAGTTACTTGAGGAGACACGGGCGAGAAGAGCCTTTCTCCAAGAGGAGAGAGTACGGTTTGAGGTGGGTCTCCGTACACCAAGCGCGGAGAACCAAACCGGCGGAGAGGGTGATACTGCAGAGGGTGGCACGAGCACACCAGCAGACCCTCCGTTGGAACCGAGAACCCCACACGGTACGGTGCCAGGAGAAGGGCAAGTACCACCAGCCCAGCAACTACCGCAAGGACAAGTACCACAAGTCCAGACTACCCACAGCACTCAGGGAGGTGTGGGCACGAGTGGTATCGGTGCACCGCCTCCACCGCGGCCAACCATGGCAGTGAATAAGCAGAAGTTACCGAAATTTACGGGGCAATCCAAGGAGGATCCAGTTCGGCACTGTCGAACGTGTGAAACGATATGGACTGCACACGGGGTAACTGACGAGAACGAATGGATCCGTCAGTTCCCTGCAACACTGCGAGAGGGTGCCATTGATTGGTACTCGGACGTTGACAAGACAAGGCTCACGACATGGGATGATGTCAAAAAGGCCTTCCAGACAGAGTTCCAATTGTTACGGGATGATAATGAAATATTGGCGGAGATCTACAACACGAAGCAAGCCAAGAATGAGTCTGTCCGTGCGTACGGCCGACGACTCAAAGAACTCATTGGAAAAATGGAGTCGGCCCCAACGGATGAATTGAAAAAGAGATGGTTCGTGGAGGGACTCAAAACATCCCTCCGAAAGAAAATGAAGATAGTACCGCCTACTTCGTATAGTAATGCATATAACCGAGCAATGGATCTCGAGAGCGAATGTAAGACCTCGAAGAAGACAAGGTCATCTTCTGATGATGATTCAGAGACGGAAAGTAGTGAGGACGGGTCGAGCAAGAAAGTGCTCGCATTGCAAAAAGACCTTGAGAGGATGATGCGAGAACTTAAAGCCACCAAAGGAAGTGCTAGCAAAGCCGAAGAAGATACAGTGTGGTGTACGGACTGCAAGGAGGCAGGCCACACAAAAGGGTCTTGTCCGAAAAAAGCTTTTTGTGATATCTGCCAAATCGCAGGACATCCCCTTAAAGAATGTCCCTATAACTTGAGGGCAAGAGGCCAACAAGTACTCTATGCACAGGAGCAACCTTCCACGTCTGGTACGGGTGGACAACAGAATGCTGCATCATCTGGCGGATATAAAAATAACCGCCGGGGAGGCCGAGGCAACAATGAGAATAAGCCTCGGATCCAATATGATGCTAAGACCCATGATACAATGTCGGAGTTGTAATCAGTGGGGTCACTATGCTCGTGATTGTCAGACGGAGCCCGCGACTCCGCATAAGTTGTGTCGGTGGTGCGGACTGGGCGACCATGAGGATGCTAATTGTCCGAAGCCCGGCTGTAACATCCTGGAGTTGGAATGTAGAGGTACTGAGAAGGTCCTGACAGTCACCCGTGCCCAAGCCAAAAAGGCCACGTACCCACACCCTCCGACGGAGAAACAGAGGGTACTGCAAGCGAGGGCCGAGATCGAAAAAGAGATACAGGACCGGAAGGAACCTGCCGACGCCGGCACTTCTCACCGAGAATTGGCGGAGCAAAGTATACTACGGCAGATACTGCAAATGGAAATACCCGTGAAGGTCAAGGACCTGTTGGAGACCATGCCACACCTAAAAACAGCTCTATTCCTAGGGCCTAACACGCCACCTACGACGGTGGAACGAACGGAGATCCCAGGCGGCTGTGCAGCCGAGCCGATGACGTTATCAATAAACCATGGACGGAACCCGGCAGTAGTAGAAATGGGTATCCTGGGTAAAATCCTCACGAACACCATCGTTGACGGAGGGTCGGGCGTCAATGTCCTTCCGGAGGAAACTTGGAAGAGTTTGGGGAAACCGACGCTGTGGCCACCAACCTTCAATCTATTAGGGGCTGACCAGCACGGTATTAAACCACTCGGTATGCTGATGGCACAGCAGGTGATTATCGGAACCCAGCCTTTCACCTTAGACTTCGTCGTAATCCCTCTCAAGAAAAAGGGGTATGACGCTATATTGGGTAGAGGGTGGTTGGTGACAGCCCGAGCCAATCACAACTGGAAGAAGAACACCCTCGCATTCGAGAAAGGGGGGAGGAAATTTGTGGTAGACCTCGCCACACAAATGGTTGGAGAGGAAATGGCGTCCGACTCAGACTCCGATGGTGGCGGGATGGACGGAGAGGAAGAAACTATGGAATTGAACGATGAAGGGGTACTTGAGATAGAAGGAGATACGGATTCACTAGATGGTCTTTTTCACTGGCAAATGCGTGACTACGAGGTATTCCAGCCATCGTGCAATATACTGGAGATCGGGAATGAGTTCCCTACGGAAGAAAACACGAATGAGTTCCCTCCGGAGTACACAGAATATATAGAGGGTGAAGCCCAGATGAGAGTAAGTCCGGCCCACATGTTCTCGGAGGGAGAACCTATCCAATACAAAGAGGCAAAACTGGAAACAATAAATCTCGGGGACGAGCAGAATCCCAAGACTATCCTGGTGGGAGATGACTGGGATCCCGTGTTAAAAACGGCAGCCTTCAAAATATTCACAGAGTATAAGGACGTGTTTGCCTGGAATTATAAAGACCTGAAGGGCGTACCTCCGGAGCTCTGCGTGCACCGCATCCCTTTGGTTCCTGGAGCCCAACCTGTGCGGAAGAGGCCGTACAGGATGAACAAAAACTATGCTGCAAGGGTGGAGACCGAGATTGCGCGGATGCTGGACGCGGGGATAATTTTCCGAGTAGACACAAGTGAGTGGGTGTCACCAATCGTGATATCTCAGAAGAAAGAGGCTAACCAAATCCGCATTTGCGTAGACTTTAGGTGTCTCAATGCGGTGACCGTTAAGGATCCCTTCCCGATACCCTTCACAGACAGCATACTCGAGGAGGTGGCAGGCCATGAGATCTATTCCTTCATGGACGGGTTTTCAGGATATAACCAGATATACATTGCAGAGGAGGACAAGCTAAAAACCACCTTTGTAGTGGAAGATGGTGTGTACGCTTACAACCGGATGCCCTTCGGCCTGTGTAATGCACCTGCAACTTTTCAGAGAATCATCCTGCACATCTTTGACAAGATGTCGAGAGGGAATTTTAAAGCATTTCTGGATGACTGGTCCATTTTCAGTAGCCAAGACAAACACGTTGTAGCACTCGGAGAGTGCATGGAGCGGTGCCGGAAGGCACGTCTGGCACTCAACCCGAAGAAGTGTCGTTTCATGGTACCGCAGGGGAAGCTGCTCGGACACATCGTTTGTAAGGAAGGGTTGAAGACGGACCCCGACAAGGTCCGGGTGATAATTGAAATGGAGGCTCCCAGTGACGTAACCGGTGTCAAGTCATTCTTGGGCCATATCGGGTACTACCGACGGTTCATAAAGAATTTTTCCCGGATTTCATACCCGATGGATAAACTTATGAAGAAAGGGGAGTCGTTCCTCTGGGCGAAGGAGCAAGGGGAGGCATTCGAGGACTTAAAAATGAGACTGTTGGCAGCACCCATCTTGGCATTTCCGAACTGGGACAGAGAGTTCCATGTTCATGTGGATGCGTCAAACTACGCCATCGGGGCCACCCTGGCACAAGAAGGCGAACATGGGCTGGATCACCCAATCTATTTTGCAAGTCGGTTACTCTCGAGGGCGGAGAGGAACTACAGCACTACAGAGCGAGAGGCTCTCGGAATGGTCTACTCGGTTCAGAAGTTTCGGCACTACCTATTGGCGACGCCGTTTACTTTCTTCGTAGACCACCAGGCTTTGATGTACCTGGTTAACAAGCCCATCATTCAGGGAAGGGTGAGCAGGTGGTTGCTGCTCCTTCAAGAATTCACTTTCAGAATTGTTGTACGGCCAGGACGTACTCATGTGATTGCGGACCAATTGTCCGGAATTAAGTCCGGCGAGCCTCCAGTAGGAATAAACGATAACTTTTCAGATACTCACCTGTTTCACATCGCCGTACTACCGAAGTGGTACACAAGTATCGGTGAGTACCTGTCCACGGCCCGATTTCCAGAAGGAATGCTCCCCGGAGAGCGTAGAAAATTGGTTCTGAGGAGCAGAACCTTCCAGCTTATCAATGGACTGCTGTACAAAATGGGTCCAGATCAAATATTGAGGCGTTGCGTAATGGAGGAAGAGGTTCCGAGAGTGTTGAAGGAAGCTCATGAGGGACCTGCCGGAGGGCATATGGGCCCCGACACCACCGCCAGAAAAGTCTTGTTGGCAAGCTTATGGTGGCCGACGGTGTACAACGATGCCAGGGAGTGGGTCGTCGGCTGTGACACATGCCAGCGGGCAGGGAGACCTCTCAAACGAGACTACATGCCACTTAACCCCTCTCATGCACAGGAATTGTTTGAACGGTGGGGACTGGATTTTGTGGGGCCTTTGAAGCCCAGCCGCGCTCGACGCTGTCGGTACATTGTTGTGGCAACAGAGTATTTGACCAAGTGGGTGGAAGCACGAGCACTAACGGATAACTCTGCTCTAAGTACAGCGAAGTTTATTTATGAGCAGATAATAACGCGGTACGACATTCCACTGCAGTTGACGAGTGATAGAGGTGGACATTTTGTCAACCATGTGATCAAGCTACTGACGACAGAGTTCAAAATTTTTCACACACTCTCGAGCCCGTACTACCCTCGAGCGAATGGTCAGGCAGAGGCGACTAATAAGATCCTGATTGGAGTCATTTACAAATCCTGCGGCGTTGAGGGCGAGGATTGGGAAGAAAGGCTACCCTCGGTACTATGGGCCTATCGAACATCTTACAAGGTGACCACTGCGCAGACACCGTTCCAACTCATGTACGGACAGGAGGCCGTGGTACCGGTAGAATTCATGGTTCCTAGCCTGCGGATTGCAATTGAGAATAAATTGGGAGATATGGAGAGTCTGAGGGAACGACTCTATCTCTTAAATAAGTTGGACGAAAAACGGGCTTTGGCACAATGGGCCACTGAAGCGACGCAGCAACGGAGGAAGGTCTGGCACGATAAGCATATCCGACGAATGCAATTTACACCGGGCCAATTGGTTCTAAAATACAACGGCCGAAATGGAATCAAGCCTGGAAAGTCCAAAGTGAAATGGATAGGCCCTTACAAGGTTCGGGAGGTGGCCGCAAACGGGTCCGTAAAGTTGTGGACCCTCGACGGACGGGAAATTCCGGACGCGGTGAACGGCTCGAAATTGAAGGTGTATCACGAACGGCCGATGACATCATTGCGAGGACCAAGTACTTAGAAAAAGAAAAAAAATAATAAAATTTAAAAAAAAAAGAAAAAAAAGAAAAAGGAAAAAAAAAAAAAAAAAAAAAAGAAAAAGAGAAAAATAAATAAAAGAAAAAAGAAAAAAAAAGGCAATATCGTACGGCACCGTACGGATCTATAAAGCATCGTACGACGCCGTACGATAAAAAAAGACACGGCGACAGGGAAGTATGGTACCGTACTGAAGCATTATTGTGGTCGATACATTTACAAGTATTGTACGACACTGTACGGAAAAGTGACGACATACAAGCTGAAACAAAAGAAATAAAGGTGTTGTACGGAACCGTACAAGGCGAGGACTGCAAGCAAAGCACCGCACAGTGGATCAGTGTACGGATTGTACTGGCTGTACCGCATCCAGACGCAGCACGGGAAGGAGGCATAGTGTACGGTCATCAGATTGCAAAGTATGAGTACCAAGTCATATGGTAGCTGACGCATAACATAAGGGCATTTGTACGGCACGGTTGGAGGAGGTCTGAGGATTCAGTACAGCATTGGGATGTGTTAAGGGAAAGCATGAAGGAAGAAATTCATATGGTATAAAAAAAAAAAAAAAAAAAAAAACGACGACAAAACAAAGCAGCTCATATTGAAAAACGAATGGTACCGAAGGGAAGGGCATGAGCAGGAAGTAAGGGAAACATAAGCGGTTTGCGGAAAAGAGCATGGGAGCAGACGAAATTCACAAAAATAGGGTGCCCCAGGACCCCGCGGGGGCGCTGCCCCTCGACCCCGCTGGGGGCGTTGCCCCCTAGACCCCCAGTCGGTTTAGTTATCAACCCTTGGAGAGTGTGACCAGTTGATGACACCCGGAGCTGCTACATATTTGCATTGGCTGAAGGAAGTTGATTTGTACTGTAAGAGGAGGAATTTATAAAAAAAAAAAAAAAACGGTTAAGACCGTTATTGTTGGACACTGCACAGTAGTATGGGATCACGACAGCATAGTACTTGGAGACAGAAATTACAGGTTTCAAAACCAGCCAGTAGCAGCAGAGGACCGAGGGTTTCACAGTCTAGAGTCCGCATTGCTGGTAGCATGGATACTGCCAGAAAGCACCGTCCACACGTACAGCAGCCACAAGCACAAAAGGAAGAGATTACTTGGAAGACTGTGACATTCGAGGGTTTGAGTGGAGTGGAGTGCAGAACATGGTGGGATAACACTCCAGACGCACATTTTTTGAAGGGACAGCTTCGAAGAGCAGGAGTACACTGGGCAATTCAGATGCCTTTGCCCTCCATTAGAGAGTACGAGGGACCTCTCCGAGGCATGATTGATACATTCGATCGGGATAGCCGGCGTAGCACTCTGAAGTATTGTGGCACTGAGATACAGATTTCATTTTCTGCCCAGGAGATATCGAGGGTTTTTGGCATACCTGGCATGCACGGGAAGAAAATAGATTTAAAGCCCAGGAAACTGTCCCGCGAAGAAAAGGAAAAGTACATTAAGCTGGTTTCCAGAAACCTGTCTCAGAGTGAGTTGGAGTCATTGGCTGGCGCTTCTTCAAAGAATCGGGGAATCAAGAAATCATTTGTGGCTCCCGGAGAGTGGTGATGTTTGATGGACATCGTGAAGAGCAGGTTGACCGGGGCTAGTAGGGCCTCCGACATTGCCCTTACACATCTCATTTTCATGAACGGGATCCGTAATGGTACGGTGTACGATTGGGCTTCAGTTATGGCGGAGAGGCTGTATGAGTTCATGACTCTACAGCATCGGACATTTTACATGCCCCATATTGCCATCGGGTTGTTCCTGAATGCTGCCCGAGAGCAGATTCTAGCAGAGAAGCTGAGGCCACAGCCAGTTGATATTGCTACGGGAGAGCCTCTTATCTTTCATTGGCGTCACTTGGATGCTGGCGGAGTACAGACAGGGTCAAAGAGGAACCGCCAAGTCCTCTCAGAGTCGGAAGGGGAGAATGTGGACAGTGGCCAGGAGGAGTCGAGTGAAGACTTGGAGAAGGCAGCGAGAGTGTTGCAGTGGGAGACTCTGACACTCTCGATACAGAGGTACCATCTGAAAGTGCATTTGCTCCAACTCCACCGTCTGAGAGTGCACCACCTCTTGTACTATTCACGCCACCAGTACCCTCGGCGACTATTGCAGTGGGGACCTCTGTACCGTTCGGTACCACATTGGAGGCTGTACCCATGCCACAGTTTGGAGAGCTCCGGCCACCTGTTGTGCTACACCCGGCGGGTCAGGCTTCTGAGCCACCTACAGCTCAGCCAACCGACCCAGGACAGACTAGCAAAGATGGTGTTGGAGGTTTAGAGCAGGAGCAGACACAGCCGCGAGAGCAGGTTACATTGGATGTTGTTGGTACTGAGGCCATTGTGCGAGTTGGGCCAGGGGTATTGGAGGAGCCGGCTCGAGCGTTGCCGACGGGGGATGAGGACTCTTCAGTGCTGTCATGGTTGGAGCAGTTCACATTACCCCCGATAGCAGTGGCAGCTCCCATTTCACTTTCCCCTGCCAGAGTAGTGTTAGAGAGGCCTTCAGAAGTTATTGACCTGGATGCAGTGATGTCGCCACCAAGAGAAGAGCCAGTAGCCCAGGAGAGAGAGATATCCGAGAGACCAGTTCCTATGAAGGGACAGAGACCGCAAGCTGAGGCTAGTGAGGAGCCACCAGCCCTGCCAGGGTCACGGAGGGCGGTGCCAGCGAGGGAGTCCGCGCAGAAAGTGTTGGAGCAGTACTTGGCGGATGTAGCCGCAATAGCTGCTGGAGCCCAGCGGGTCATAGCCTCAGCAGAGCTTCAGGCTCAGGAGGGGGTTGCTGAGGAGTTGGAGCGCCTCTTGACCTTTGTGCGGGTTGGCTGTCCACAGGCATTTGCAAAGTGCTTTGAGGCTAGGGGATGGCCTACTCAGGAGTCTCTTACGATGTTGGAGGATTGGGCTCTTAGTGCGACGGTGGGCGAGAGCCGGATTCACGGTCTTATCCGAGAGTTAGAACAGGCCTTTCGAGAGGAGTATTTCACTCTCAGGCGGTTAGAGCATGCTTCCTCAGTACATCAGGCTACGGGATTGGCAGCAGAGGCAGCTCGGGAGGAGGCAGCTTCCCGTCTTACAGCTTTGGAGACTGCAGTGGTTCAGGAGAGGGAGTCTTGGGTGGCTGAGCGGAGTACTATGGTGTCGGAGTTGGACACTTTACGGGCTGCATTGGAGACTGAGCGTGCCGAGCGGGCTCTTCTTGAGACTCGCCTTGGTTCTGCTTTGGAGACTGTGGATGCGAAGGAGAAGGCAGTGCTCGAGGCAGCTAGCATGGTTCAGAAGGCTATGGAGCTTAAGATGAGGGCAGAACAGGCTTTACAACTTCGAACAACTCAAGTGTACGAGTTGCGGGCTAAAGTCACTTCCGGCACAGCCACAGCCGCGCCATCATCATCAGGGACGCTTCCTACGCCCCCTCCTGAGTAGTTTGTAGTAGGCTCATTTTTGTCTATGTTATATTTTGTAAAAGTCGTCGGAGCCGACTTGTTTTTTGGGGGGGATGATGTTGTCGGTATATTTTGTATGTACGGGTGTTGTGTAATAAACTTATGTTAATCTCGGCAGTTAGTACCGAGAGTGTGAACCGTTACGACGTGACGTTTCGGTGGTGTCTCTTCGGAGGTTATATGTTCACATTGCTTTGAGTGTGAATGACATGATTTGGTTTTCTGAGTACTTTATGTTTACCGAATTGCAATACTTTCCTGTGTTCATGTTTATCAGTTAATGTGTGTTTATGCAACTATTCTTGTTGACCCGAGAGGGAAAACAACGGTTACCTTGCAACACCCGCAATTCCCTTCCAATAAGAAACGCAGCTAGGGAATAACAATATTAATTGTTTTAACTTTTGTAAATTCAGTCACCACTTTGCACATGAAATGCCAGTGAAGAAATCGCAGCAGATTTCTTAATCAATATCTTCACCTTAGCAAGAATAAATAAATAAAACAGAATGCAATCATTTGTCTGCATATAAACACTTCTCAGAATTCCAGTATACCTCAGCACTGGATTACGATCTCAGATACAGCTGCAAAATTCACCATCAATCTGTAATGACTCAAATTGCCAGAAGAGGAATCAGTCCTCAAAACCCTAGCCGGGTTGTCTCTCTCACAAACTCCAATAAAATCATAATTCAACAATGGATGATTTTCCTTTCACAAAGCATTGCTTTTATAATTCAAAAGTGTCTTTTCTCACACACTTTTCACTTAAAACACTTTTTATACTTAGGCACATATTGAATAATATAATTTATTAATTCATTTGGCTCCAAAAAAAGCCTTTTCACCAATATCATGAAATTATGACACGCAAGGTCCCTGTTTCTTGTGCCCAAGATTTAAAACTTTTCATTCTGGTTCCAATGAGCTATAACACTAAGCTATCCAACATATAATACCAACAAAAATGGCAACCTTAGCAAATTTAATTAAATAATAATTATAAACCACCCGTCTTGCGAAAACAACTAAAGAAGCGTTCGAATTGAAATTTGTCTGCACAGGATTGATCCAAATCATAGTTCAAAATATCGTTATCGACAACTTATCGCCGAGGGCAAAAAAAAAAATATCGAGATATATCGGAGATAAGTCGGGAACTTATCGGCGAACTTCTCGGGAACTTAAAAAATGGCTTAAATTTAATTAGAAATGCATTTTTTTGCAAAATTCAATAAGGAGATTCATCTAATGAGTTAGTAAATGAGTAAACAAACCAAACAGGCTGATCTAGATATATATAAATGCAAATATGTATCAAAATTGCATGCTCATGTGGAATGTTGATGGCTGGTAGCCATAGTCTGATAGTCTGAACTCTGAAGAAAACTAAAAACAGCAAATTGTCTTTGTAAAACTATAAGCAAATACATATGCCAAGTACAATATCAAACTAGTCTACATCTTCCTCTTCCCCTTCCCAGTAGCTCTAGTAAAAACTACGGGAGTGGGAGGGGGTCTAGCCCTAGTAGTCCGCTGTGGCTGTGACACCTCCCTCTGCACAACTAGCTGTGACTGGACCTCCACCCTAGATGTAGATGGTGCTGACACTGGCAATGACTCCTCATCATCTGTATCCTCCTCACTTTCACTGCTCTCATGATCATCCTCCTGAATGTCATCCAATCCTGCTATGACTCCACCCTCCTCCATAGCTTGCCTCTCCAAATCATAGATGCCATCGTCTGTGAACAATGGAGGCTGCTCCTGTGATGTCCAATCACAGTACGGATCTATGTCATCCAAATCAAGTGGCCCTGCTGCTGGTAACTCTACCTTTCTTATGTGCAACTTAAGGTTATATTGCACATAAACAGAAATTGTAGCTAAAGTAAATAGAAATCATAGGATCGTAATGAGTCAAATCATAGAATGTATGTAAGATGAAGATCCATAAGACATCAAATCATAAATGTATGTAAGATGAAGATCCATGAAACATATGTCTATCAATATCTGTAAGATCCATAAAACTAAATCGTTTCATAGTATGAATTTGTGATGCTTGATCATTGATCAATGCCAAATGTCAAAGTCTTCATAACTAGATCTTAGGTAGTCTTTGTTGGTGGCTTTTTTCAAGTCCCTAGGTCTGACAAATGAGGTTTGAATGATTTTGGCCTGTTGGGAAGTCATGTCTGTCTGGGATTTGGGCAAGAGCTAAGCTAAGTTTGTCATAGAGATGGGGTCAAAACCAAGTGATTTGTGATAAAACGAGTTAAAACCCTTTGAGAATCCTTTTGCCAGCTTCAGTTTGGCCTTAGAAAGCCATGATGGATTGTGGGAGGTAACCCTACTAAAGGCTTGTTGAATTCTAAAATTTGGTTAAGTCTGGAATTTTCAAAATCTAGAATCTGCATCTTAACTCCTATGAAGCTGGAACCTATCTCAAACATCCTGAAGTATATATATTTTATAATTTATACAAATATAACTTAAAGTATAAGAAATTAAATAAATCAAATTTATACTTAAATGTTATATTTGTATAAACTTACAAGTTACAACAAATAGGAAGGCAAAAAAAAACATTGAAAATATTTGTGTTTTTTTTAAATCTGACTTGACTTTTTAGCTACCCGCTGATTCACGCTGATAAATCGCGATAAGTAATCAACTTTTCGCCGACTTTTCGCCAATATATCGGCGATAAGTTCAACCGGCGAGAACTATACAAGTTTTATCGCCACGCAAAACTTATCGCGATAAGTTCACTTATCGCCGATAAGTCTGCGATAATTTGATCTATGATCCAGATGATGAAAGATGATGAATGAACTTGACGGGGTGACTTACTAAAAATAGACGCTCTCTCCAAGATTCTTGGAGCCCAAACCGGAAGCCAGAAATGAAAACCGAGAGCATCATTCAACTCCTCTAACTCATCTGAGCTCATTGGAACTATCCATTGACTTACTATAAATAGTAAGTTCACACCAAAGACCCTCTAAACACCTCGCCAAACCACGAGGATGACAATAATGACCTAGCACCATCAGATCAATGACCTGCAAAAAATGGGGACATTACAAGTGCCGATACACAAAACTTTCAATAATCGCCAAGTTGTGATCTCTTCCCTTCACTGAAGACACATGGCTTCTGCTGGAACAACCACCACACACAAAATCCTCTTCTTTCCTAGACTCCACACCACAAATGATTAAGTCACGCCACAATACTGAAAAGGCATCTCCAGACGAGTCGTTGAAGAGTCGATGGCAATTACAAAAGACGATGATATGGATCCTCCGACGATGCCACATCCATGCGATCATAAAAAGAAGTCCATAAGACACGAATGGCAACTCCACACAAGCTCAATGTGTAATGTCCCCATTTTCGCAAGCATCAATGTTTGAGGGATTAGCCTATTATTTGACCCTCGTAGGCTAGTATGGTGGATTAGAGAGTTCAGTTTGGATATCATGGAGGATTACAGGTGGCAATTGTCAGGCCTTGTTCAGGATTGTTCCTCGTTTGAGTCAAATTTGGCAGGCTTACTATTTCTAGTAAGTGCCTATTTCAGGATAGTCATGTTTTCTACTTTTAGCAGGGCACTTGAGGAGTTGGTATCAGTATGGAGTTGTGGAGGCATCTGCAGAGCTTTCATTTTTAAGAACTTACTGTTTATAGTAAGTCAATGTTTAGTCGGATTCTATTTTTGGCAGGACGGGCTTGGTATGGATCAATACGGTGGAAGAGATGGACAGTACAGTCACCCCTTCTACCTGGCATTTGATCCAAGTCGTACGGTCACTAGCTTTGCCTCCTTGCAAATTGATTCAACGCCGAGTTTATACAGGTATGATATCCACTGTAAGAGAATAGTAAAATAGATGAACAAAGAAAGGAAACACAAGACTAATATAAACACAAGACTAATATTCGCACAAGTAACAGGCACTTCAAAATAATATTCCTTCAATAATAATGGCACTTCAAATTACAACAATCATTGTTGAATACAAATTTGTCTTCTATAGAAGACTTCACAAATTTGGAGCACACAGTGAAATATCGGAATGATATTTCCAACGGCAGAGTAGGGTGGTTGTGAACCACCGAAACTGCAACAAACCAAATAGGGAGGATCTTTTACCTCCAAAATGATGGACACCAGAACTCCAACTAGAATTCGCAACACATAAAATAGTCCAAATCACATACTAACAACTTCCTACATGCCGGTCATAAATACCCCTTCGGAGAGACTCCTGCGAGTTTACAAAGAATGCTAACACGGCAAACACCTATGGACAACAATTAATAGAAATAGACCCCTTTATTAATTAATTAAAGGTTTATTTATAATATTATTTAAATTCTGAGACCATTAATTAATTAAAATACTTTATTAAAATTGGGGACATTACATTGGAATGATAAAATTTTGACCCAAGTCCTCCATGGTACATTCCTTACATCGTCATTAATGTCTAACAATCATTGTTAATGATTTCGTGCATACATACTTACCAATAAATTAGCTCCACAATGTTTACGCATAGCTACTCTAGTATTCATGTAATTTCTTTCTAGAAAGTGTTTGGTGATGCTTGAAGCTTCAACACTAGAATTAATGCTCTCCATACAATGAATCTCAAAATCATGATAGTGCTCCTCTCCTTCTGGCGATCCCACAAAGTCTACTATCATGCTATGATGATCCAAGTCATTATGATTCAAAGTAGTAAACAGACCATCAAAGAAAACTGTTCTTCTAACCCCATGACTGTATACTCTTGATGTTCTTCCCAATTGCCCTCAACATGAATCACAAAAAGGCAATTATAAAATCTTAACTCTACATCCATGGTAGAAAGGGGATTATCAGAACATTGGTAATTATTTACATCCTCTTGTTTGTTCCATTCTTTCTCTTTTCTTGACCCTGTTCGTTACCCATGACATAACATTCTCTTCATTGTTTTGCACGTGATAACATGAGATCATACATTACACATTCTTCTCAACACCATCATCCTTCCATTAACTTGGAATTTCAACTCCCTTGTTTGCAAACTCAGAGTAGTCTTTTCCCAAAGAATGATGCTATTGGATGCCAAGAACATCATCAGTGTCTCCAATGCTCACTGGATAGAAATCATCATTAACCTCATAGTTGCCCAATTTCAAACACAACTGTAGAATTCTCATTGAGCATGAAAGAGTGAATCTATCAGCATCCATGGTTTGACAAATGCCCTGCCACATTATAGTCTTGCATTAATTGGGTGTTTCATGAGTAGCTTCATAAGTCTGTTATGATATTTCTTGATGACATCTTGATTTATAGTAGGACATGGGAGGAACACGAGGCATCTAGATGAAGTATTGAGCATTCTTGAGGTAAAGTCTTTGTATGCCGTAGGATAGCATATTTGTTTTTATGTATTTTGTGTTTTCAACTTATATGCCCTATTTGATAAAGATAATCTTAACCAACAGTTGGGTTAGTTATTTGATTATTAACTTCCATCTGAATTTTAGAGGTACAACTCCCTCTTAAGATTGAATTTCTTTTTTTTTATTTAAAAATTGGTGAAATATTTTTTACCAAAAAACATAAAAGGCTTTAACATTTGTTCAAATTGTAAAGACTTCGAAGTATCACTCAAAAAATTAATATTGTTAAATCGATGAATTAATAGAAATTCCACAAGGCAATGATTAGAACAGAGGCTAATTGTCACCTTGAGGAATAAATGTTTTCTGTAACGAAATGTTTACCAATAAGAGAAGATCAAATACTTGGAGATAATTATCACGCACACAGAAGAATAATAATGCAGAAATCAACTATGACACCGACAATAATCGATTTCTTATTCCCTAAATATTTGAAATTGGAGGCTGATAGACGTACAACCTTCTCAAAATTGGTAACTTTTTCATATCTCTCTCTTAGTCGAGAATAATAATAGTCATCCCGTAAAGTTTTTAGTTACATATTTAAACTACTAAATGTAACAGAATAACTTATTCTTTTAAAAGAGTCTCTTTTAAAACATTCTAAACTTTACATTGGATAACTTTAAAAGTCTAAATAACCCAATGATGAAATAAACTATTGATGAGGTGGCACATTTTCTGAGTTGCCATTGTCTCTGTTCTTTTGTGGTGATTAGATCAATTGGATCGCACACCTATCTTTGCAGTCTTGAAACACTTTGGTCAATGCTGTGGGATAACAACATTCTTGGTTCTCGATTTCCATAGAGCTTTGTTACCTTTGATAAGATCCAACTTAGCTGGGAAATCTTTTGGGCGATCATCACAATGTAACAAAGAAGAGTCAATTGTGGCTATCTGCCTTATATTATTTGCACAAAATCGATGGACATATTGTCATTGATGTCAAATTGATGTCAAATAAGAAGAGTAATTGTCATTGATGTCAAAGGGAAATTAATGTCACAATGATTTGGTGGGTGGTTTCCCCGCACCCCTTCTATTGTTGGGTTTTTCTCAAATCTAACACTTTGTAGAGCTTATCGTTGCTGCCCCTCAAATCTATTAGTCTCCACTGCCAAGCCCCCACTAGTTATTGAGTATGAATTATGAAAAATCAAATATTGAGTGTTTGAAGATCATATGATGTGTAATATTTGAATTATGATAAATTGATAGTCAAATTAGGCTTTTATTTTCTCTAAATGCACTATTTTTTTTTTCTGTAAAACTGCATTATTTTTGCCGTTGTAGCCAAATTTTTTGCCGAGTTTGTGCCAAATCCCAAGTCCAAGTCCTATTTTGGGCTGCCGAGTCCACAGTGAGTCCGAGTCTTTTTCTTTTTGGCAAAGAGGCTCATGCTGTGGTTCTCACTCTTAGAGAATCATCTTAAACCGTTTGATTCAAGCATGATTTGTGCCTTGAGGTCTTAATATGGTCGAGGGACATAACTCATTTTGAGTTAAATTAATATTTTGAAATGTTAACCTTGAAAAATAACTGGAAGTGTTACATATGAACAATTCCTTCAACTCCGTGCCATAATTAGCCGTGCAATGTATCCTTGTTCAATCTTAAATTATTCTGGACATATGTTTGCATTTTAGCAAATATGAATAATAATATATGATATTGAGAACAAAAGTTATTCAGTTTTCTGCTCGGCCTTATGATAGAATGGTAAAATGCTTTCCATAAACTCTTTCACTTGCAAAGAAATCTTCAATAAAGCTTATCCAAATCATCCCTTCGTTCACTGCAGATATTTATTGTCTGTAAATTGTTTGCAGTAGGAACAAAGAAAACTTTGGAACAATCCTATATACTGAATGAAATGTCTTGTAACATCTTTGGAAAATGAAAGTCAAATAATGTGGAGATTGCTAGTAAAATTTAGCTATTTTTGCATGTATCCATCCTTATATTTCTACTTTGGAACTACGTTATGCAGAGCCTAGATGTTTTGAATGGGATTGCATGGGATAACAGAGAGGGCCGCTTATTTGGTAAGTGTAAATGGACCCCATTAATAAGGTTGTTTATTATTTGTTAAAAGCAACAGTTCTTAGACAATAACATTGTCTTCTTTGTACCAGAATACGTGTTTTTATTTTTTATTTTTTATAATTTAAGTGTCCATCGGTTCTTGAGTTGTACCTTCATACCAACATTATCTGGGGATGTGTTTCCGGCATAATTTGACCCGTCTCGGAAACTCGGAAACCTGTCCCTTGGCTGTTCCATAAAATTTATGTATGAATTTTGACAATTTGTTTGACTTCCACTCTCATGTGAACTCTCAATTTAAATTATTTAACACAAACGCTATATGTTAAGGTTCTATAATGTATATAAGCATGTTTTATCCATGTTTTCATAAGAATATTTAAAATTTCCCTATTTTTTAAATAGCTGTCCCACTGCCATCCTGTTATGGAAAAAGAAAATCTGTCCTGAAAACCTGTTTCTCCGCCCCCTGTTCCCAAAACCCGGGGTGACATAGCTTCGTACATATTCCACGTCTACATTGGTACTCCCCTTTTCTTCATACAACTCTTGGCTTCCGAGGTATGCAAAAATACTATTCCTGCATTTTTAGTGAAGAATTTATTTCTGTATTAGGAGGCCTTATTTAGATGCTGGAAGTAAGATGGCTCTGTTTATCTATAGAAAGCACAATCTTCGTTATATCCATAGGTTCTGTTTACTATGCATTTTCATATCTTTAGCATCAAGAATCAGGAATCCATGTCCAAGATGTTTATGTTCCATGATTATTAGCTCATAAGAATTGTGCGAGAGCTTGGACAGGCATAATAAAAACACATTTTCAGAGCATTCTATTTCTTGGGTTTTACTCATCCTGCCCGAGTCAAAACATTTCTCAAGATTTGGAGTCCTATTGTTGCTGGATAATCCAAGAGCTCTAACTAATTCTAGTATTTTTTTCCTTTAATTTACTAAATTTCAGTCTAGAATTTTTCTGTAAAAATGTTTGATAAGGTCAAATAAATAAACTATTATATATAAATGACATGTGGGGTTTTCAGCGTAATCATTATATCACATCAAAATGATCCTGATATTTGTGCTGCTACTTGTGAATGCAGTCACTGGAAAGCTTTGGCCGAAACTATACCAAGTAAAATTGTTCCCACTCAGGCCGCAAGAAATAAAAAATCTTGGAAGCATTCGTCAACTCTGTCGATTGAGAGATTCATCATCATGATAGAGAGCATCTTGGTAACAGAAAAACAGAGGAAAGATATGCGTTTGTTATTACGCTGGGAAATCTTCTAAAGCTGCACAAGCTGGCCTTGAGGATAATTGGTTTCGCTTATTTTGTTTGAAGTCATTCAATTATGTCTTTAAGTTATCGAATTTGTACGAGAACTAACTGTTCAGAAGTTCCAATAGAAATGGCTATTGAGCACCCTTGAAATACCACATCAAAACCCAATGAATTTTCTAGCTAAAGTTCATCAAGATCAAGACGGCTATACCCATAAACATCAATTCTTACAATACCAAGGCTTAAATAAAATTAGAAATGTGGTTCAAACACAAAGAAGGCTAGGCGGTGGTGGCAGTCCACTGGTTAGCATCAACATGTGGAAGCAAATAATATAACCATGCAATCAACCAAATGATGTGAATTCCAATCTAATTTTTTACAAAATGAAATTAATTAGTAGTTTCCTAACATTAAAGAGCCTCACATTCTTCTTAACTGCAGATTTAAAGGTGGGAGGCTGAAATTTGCCACACCAGATTAGATTTCTTCAGTGTCACTTATCAATTATTTCAAGTTTTTTAATTTTTATCAATTAATTTTTTATTATTTTATGTTTATTATTCTATTGACTTGAATATACTCAATAATAAAATTTATGAGACCACTAAGTTCCATAAATTTTGAGGCTTTAACTGCTCTACAAAATTCATAGGACCATTCACTTTAAAATAATTCTAAAAATCTCAATAGCACCTACTAATTTTTTTAGGAAGCTCCCCTCCTTAACACCCACTAAAATCTCAATAGCTCCCACTAGACTTATCCCCAATCAAATGATAAAAGATTTCCTCAATATTGTAGAATTTATTCTAAATTATCATCCTAAATTGATTTCACCTCCCAATTAATACATTTATACTTTCCAAATCATCTATTCTTACGGTCATTAAGGTATATACATAATATCAATGTCAATTTCCAAACAAATAGGCCCTATTAGCTCACTAAATATCATAATATCATATTTGTTTTTGTTTTAGCTGAATGCTCAAGTGACTTCGCCATCGTACTCATATTGATATTTCTTATTGTATATTAAAAAAATATATTAATCATTATTTTTATTGTAATATAAAGAACAAATTTGAATATTGTTTTAGCTATTTTCTAGTTGATTGATAATAGACTTGCTCAATCATTTATAAATGTAAATATAATTATAATATATATAGAATATTAATTTCTATGATTTTATTGGTATGAATTAAATTGTTATGTATTATTAAAATTTCTCAATAGTACTTATTTCTATTAAATTATACTAATACATTTTACAAGGACATATATTGTATCAATATTATAGCTTAAACAAACCTATATATGTTCTAACAAGAGAATAATTGCATATAGCTGAAAAGAATGAAATTACTTAATCTATAAATTCATTAAACATTATATACACTAATGACATGAAAATAAATGAGACTAATAATATGCAATTTGAACTTTAACTAAAGCCCATGAAGAATGGCAATACTTAAAATTGTTGTAATAATATAAATGTTTGATTTATTAAAGGAAAAAATGGGCTCCCCATCATAATTCAACATGTTATAAGTTGACAACTAAAAGAAGCATAAAATATACATTTTTATGTTCAATTGCAATTTTAACTATCTTACAATATAATTGTAAAGTGGAATTCTGAACTCATTGAGTGAGGTTGTTTTGTTTGAGACAATCATATTTGATAATCACCAATCAAACAGAAAGGTAGACAATACTTGGAGTACTCTAATGATATATTTGAAGCGAAGGGGAAAAGCGTTTGTCAAAGATAATTCACCAATTTTTATAATTGATGCAAAGGTTGGGAAGGTCGTGTTTAAGAGGCTAAATGAGTTCATAAAGTTAGCAAAATGGCTATTTTTCAGGTTTTATGATATTCTCTTATTATGCATAGAGTGAAGGCAACAAGATAGTGGATATTGTTGAACACACCTTGAGAATAAGGGGGATAAATCAATCTCAAACCAAAATTCTTCAACTCTTAATCCAATTTTGTCTAGCAACATAAAGAAGATAAAGCAATGAATACCATGTGCAAGAGAACATTGGATTCATGTGGAAAACCCAATAAGGGAAAAACTACTGTGAGACTTATCTCACAATATATGAAACAACTATTGCAATGTTTTTTTTTAGGCTCACTGGCAAGGAAGTGCACTACTCCCTTAACTTGCAGGCTAAGGCATTCTCCCCTAGGGGAAGATATAAAAAGACTTATAGATTGAGACACACTAACTCAAGGCTAGATATAGAGCTTGCAATGAAGACACTATCTTCTAAGAAAGGTACATGAGTATATGAATAAAGATGTAATGCACCAAGCACTATTCAACACTAAAAATGTAACGATAGTTGAACTCAAGCTTCCCCATACCTATTTCACACTTTATTATCACAATTGTAAAACACTTAGTGGATACTCTACCCATACACCTATAGGAAGAACACACTCGACACTTGCCAATGTACCTATATAAGAAAGACACTCAACACTCGATAGTCAACGATGTACCTATATGATAAGTCGCACTAGGCACTTAGCACTCGACAATTGTCACTTGGCAATGTAGCCATACAAGTCACACTTGGCACATGACAATGTTGTCCTAGTCTTCCAATTCGATGGTTCTTCACTTCCTTTGTTCATGCAAACGATTCATGGCATATGTAAGGCTTCACTCAAATGTTTATTTGTTGTGACACCTTTTTCAATACTTGAGCATAACTATAAATTTCATAAATTAGCTGATATACATTGTAATATTAATCATGCCAAAATAGTACTTAGAATTATGAATCAACCCATAGTTAATAATCATTGATGCAAGAATGGACAAGAGCATATAACAACAGTAGTGATTTATCGCCAATATAATACTTGTATTTCTAGGATATATCGAGTTGCACAATTTTGTCTTCAAATAAAAATGCTAGGCTAGGGAGGGTCTTGCACGTCTGAAATGGCACACTAGAAAACTCAATTCCAATAGGAATAATACATACACAAGAAATAGATAACTCCAAGACAATCAACACAATGCCTAACCACCTCCTTATAAAGACCTCAAAAAAGAGTCTAGAACATTACAATAGGCCATGCCGACATCTCTTTATTATTTTATTACTTTAGCCCCTTTGATAATTAAATTAATTAATAAAATAAGTCCTTATGGTATTATTTTAAATTTTAGGACCACTTAATTAATTTATTTTTAATTTATTGGGGACATTACAATCCTCTTGACCCAAAGATTGCTTGCCCTCAAGCCATCACAATCTTGATCCTGGGAAACCTACTAGGGGTGAATCATGAATCTCCCCTAAGATCATCTTCTTCATCTTCGATTCTAGTACCAAACAGATCTTATCCTTGTAGTAGATGACATCATCCCGCCTTGTACCTATCATCCTAAATTTGTCCATCCATCAACTGGAAAACAAAGGTATTCTTGGAGTACTCTACTAGCAAATGAGACCCCAATCCTCTAAAACCTGAGAAAAGGAGTAAATGGAAGGTATCTTGGGTAATGCATTATCCACAACATTCTTATTCCCTTGCACATACTCAATGTAAAAGTCATATGCCTGGATCTCATCATGTTTGAAAATTGCTTCTATCCTCTTCGCTGAAATCTCTCTTGGACCTCTATTGGACATTCCTCGTAGCACCACCTTCTTGCCATCTACCTTGAATGAGAATTCCATCTTCTTGAAACCGTGGATGTATTTGTTGAAGCTCTCCATAAATCACATTCATGTCATCCAAATCCACAATAATAAAGTCATTTGTCACCGTGTAGTTCCTCATGGTGATGCTAAGTTGCGAGATCATATGAGTTCAAGGTAGTAAAGTTCCTCCTGCCACCTTAACCTTGAATCCTTCATTCTCCACCATGTGTAATCCCCTCTTGGCAACAAGTGATGAATTGATGAAATTGAGTGTAGCCACACTATTGAGCATGACCATGACTTACCCCCCTTGAAGTGTGCCATGAACTTAAAATATGTTGCATCCTAGAGTCCTAGAAAATGTGGCAATGGAACCCCTCTGACACACAAGTGTGACAATCCTCTTTGCATGACTAGTTTCTTGCTCTTGCACTATAATATCTTTGCTTTCTTCCTTGATATCGGGTACCACCTTGATGTAATGGATCTTTCCCTTCCCAAGACAACAACAGCCCAATTCCCAAGGCTCCTTGCAAGTGTAACAAAGCTTCTTCCACTAGAGCTCCTAATGTGTTACCTCACCCATCGAGGGATTCTTCTAAAATAGCTCTTCATTCTTGTCATCTTGTAGAGAGGTGGCTTGGGATGTGTGTTACTTTTGGAAGATGGTGATGAAGTGCTCATGTCACATGCCTTCTTGATCACCTTGGTGATTTTTTGGGGGTTGAAGCCTTTAACCCAACCCTTTAGGGGTTCCATCAATGCATCCATGAATAGCACCACAAGTCTCCTCTAGGAAATGTTGGTTAGCAAAACTGAAAGCCTCTAAAATTTTGTGATGTAATTATTCACCGGCTCAATCTGTCTGTATTATGCCAACTCCTTGAAGTTGATTTCTAGATCCTTCCCATCAAAGTGGTCAATGAGCAACTCTATGAAGTTGACATATAAAGTGACTCAATCATGACCAAGTGTCACCATCAATGGTGCCACCATTTGTGAGCAATTCCTTCCAAGTGTAGAGATGAAAATTTGATTATTTCATCTTCAGACATCAGATTGAGCTGAAAGTAGGTATCTAAATTTTATACCCATGCTCTCATTGATGTGTTTCTAGATCCATCGAAAGTAGATAGGCTTAACTTGTCAATCTTCTACTTGAGGTCATTATTGTGATAACCATGACTCCTAGTGTCAGAATATCTCATTCACAATTTTGTATAATCCTTGAAGGATATATCTCCCTCTAGACTAGCATCCTTCCAGTCTTGTCTCAATTTCTCTTGCATCTCCAAGAAAGTGGACTCTCATTATCTATATTGTTTTTTTCTTTGGGGAAATGTAGGCATCAACTGCTAAGCGAATGAGCATTGTGTGTCCTCTCATTGACTGGATTATTTCCATGTCCATTGTGATCTCCATTTGTCCTTCCTTCCGCCAATTGTTGCAATGTCTCCTCCATGTGTTGTTATCGTTGTTCTCCCGTAGTCATAACTTTGTTTAATTAAACTTGCTTTCTGGTTAGCTCTCTTAGCAAAGCCATTACTTCAGCATTAGAGTCCCTCATTCTGTCCAGGGAAATATAGCTTCTTCATGTGTAGATTGAGAGTTCATTTTGCATTCACTTCCTTCCAATAGACTAGCAGGATCACCAGCTCTGATACCACTATAATTTATCACTTTCAATTTGACACTAAAAATGTAATGATAGACAAACTCAAACTTCCCCTTGTTTCACACTTTACTGTCACAACTATATAATACTTAGCACTCTACCACACACCCGTACTGAAAAACACACTCGACACTCAACAATGTACTCGTACTGGCAAGACACACTCAACACTTAGCAATGTCCCTACATGGCAAGTTACACTTGGCACTCAACAGTCGATAATGTACCCATGTGGCAAGTCATACCCAATGCTTGGCAATGTCGTCGTAGTCTTCCAATTTGATGGTTCTTGACTTCCTTTATCCGCACAAATGATTTATAACAGATATAAGACTCTTCTCAAATGTTTATCGGACATGACACCTCTATCAATACTTGAGCATAACTATAAATTTTAAACATTGGTCGATTAACATTGTAATATTAATCACACCAATATAGTATTCAGAATTATGAATCATATCACATTTGATAATCGCTGATGCAAGAATGGATCACAAAGCGTATAACAACAGTAGTGATTTACTGCCAACATAATACTTATATTTATAGGATATATTGAGTTAACAAATTTGTCTTCAATTGGAGACTTCTCCAATTCTGCTATTGCTTTATTATTTTATTACTTTAGTCCCTTTCAAAATTAAATTAATTAATTAACTATTCTTATGATATTGTTTTAAATTTTAGGACTACTTTAATAATTAATTTAATTAAATTTACTTTCTATTTATTGAGAACATTACACAAAATGAACAAGCCTTTAGCACACTGCTTCCAAAAAATATCTAAATATGAAGTTGTCCTTCAATTTTTGCCTTGACTGATCAACTTGACAGTACCATCACCACCTTTGTCACAAAAAATCTATAACTCTTTACTTTGCACTATTCCATCTAATCCACACACTCTAGCACATTCACTTGCACTTTCTAGCATCAAATTGATCTTCTATATATATCAACATCTTCATTGCAAACATCAACTTGGTCGACCAACATAGAGGATGAACATAAGTCCTATCAAGTAGACCACCAAAACATAATTATGGTGAAGGTGGTCCAATCCAATATATATAGAGGACCTAAAAATTTGTTAACACATTTTTCACCGATTTGAAAATGTTTCACACGCTATCACACATCTTCCAATTTCAGCAACAAGGTAGTGTGTAGATACATCAAGCAATACCTCATTAGTTGGCCCAAAACACATCTTTTAGATGAATAGTCTCAATGTAGATCCCAACACGCCAAGGTAGCACCTATAATTAATGCAACACAACATTCAAGCCAAGAAAAGACATCCATAGAT
The DNA here is from genome assembly GCA_027943335.1 of Chamaecyparis obtusa. NCBI lineage: Eukaryota > Viridiplantae > Streptophyta > Pinopsida > Cupressales > Cupressaceae > Chamaecyparis > Chamaecyparis obtusa. Next base: position 1,012,267 of record BSBK01000089.1, read on the forward strand.
TCATTGCAAGAAAAAGAAAAAATTCTATTGATAGAACTAGATTAGTTACCTTGAAACACACATTCTAGACATAATGCATCAAAAACTAGATCACCTAGCAGTATGTGGAGCATACTAAGACTTTCTTTGAACATCCAATAGCTTCTTAAATCCTTTTTTTCTTATTTCAAGATCAAAATGATAGAACATATTTAATGGAATCATTTCGTTCCAAGGAGTCAAACAAACATAAATAACTACCATCACTACTTGCATAAGAAACCAACTTTTTAAAATTGAATGAGATGTAGCACAAACATAATAAACATGTCCTTCAAATGGCAGAACTTGAAACATCAATGTAAAGCATTTTCCAAACCAATTCTGCTAGACAACCAAATTGTTTACCAACTAAAAACCTCACCCATATTAGTTGCAACACCAAGGACATGAAAAGATAGTAGTGCAATGTACATAGATCATAAAAAATGTGTTCAAAACGGCAAGATCAAATTCTCCAAGGCAAAGGAATGTAGAGCATTCCTTTGGACTGTTTGCAAAAAACATCTGCGAATTCTCATTCCATCAGATTTCTCGACACTTGAAATTTGAAAATAATATATTTTTATCTTATCTCAAATCAACCAATCTCTATTTTAACATATGCAATGTTCTATCCTTCTATATTACCAATGTTCTCTCGTTCCATATCACTAACCTTTGTAGTCATTTCAACAACACTATCTAGAAACAACACAACACATGTCATTAACATTGTTCATATCACCAACACTATTCCTATCAATTTTTATCAAATAGCTTCATCATCAATGACCTCAACACATATTTCAGGGTATAAGGTTGACATTGATGACAAGACATAATGCCAACATATACAAGTAGAGATGGGGAAGGGGAGAAGAGGCAGTTGGGGTGTATGTGGGGTTGGGTGGGGGCATAACATGACAACCCCTACTATTTTATGGTGGAGGGTAGTCCCTAATAAAGCTACTAGAAAGCGAACTTCTATATGATTTGTGAAGGCTTTTGATCTTTGATGCCATCGAAGATGAGTGATGCATAATAATCTTTAACTAGCATAGGAATTCATGACAAATATGGGTGATGCATATGAATACACATATGCATGTCTACTTGGTTAAATAATGGAGACATACGAGAAAACAAAGAGAAAAAATGAAGATCAAATAAAAAAATAATATTCGTGATGAATTCAAAGAAGATATTAATGAACCAATAAGGAAACTATACCCGAGTAAAAATAGTAGATGGGAAGCTCACAATTAAAGCACCTTGCATGTGATTTATAATGGAGTATATGTGTAATGGCCCAATTCATGTCCCTTAAAAATATTACCATATTATTTTTGCTAATTTTTTAATGAATGTTGAAGTGTTCATTCATCTATATATATATATATGCATCTATCTATATGAGATATACATTAACTCATACGATGTCAACATCCTTCCATATAGGACATGCATTCATCCATATGAGACAAACATTCCTCTATTTTGTGAGTGTGTGTGTCTAAGAGAGAGAAGGAGAGAGGGAGGGATGTGTGTGTGTGTGTGTGTGTGTGTGTGTGAGAGAGAGAGAGAGAGAGAGCCCCAAATTATAGCTGGAGAAAATAGCTTTGGACTTGATTTGTATAGAATTGTACCGCCAAGAAGTAAGAATTCTAAGGGAGGGAGGGAGGAGTGAGAGAAAGTAGGGGGATGAAGGTTGAGGTATAGGGCATAGGGTTGAGAAAGAGAGATTCCAAGATCTCTCTAGCAACTTCACCTTTTAAAGTTTGACTGTGTCTCTAAAAGTATGGTGTGGGAAACTTTATCAAATATATATAGATAGATTATACATATATATGTACTTATATTATGCATAATATACACACATACATATTTGTATGTGTGACTTTTTGTCAAACAAATGTGTACGAGTTAAACCCTGATCATATTTTTATGTATAAAAACCTAATATTTTTTTCTTAATTCAAACTGCATATAATATTTGTTACTATAATTTATGGTGATGATGAAGAAGACCGACCAAGATCAGAGGTTTACAAGATAGTAGAAAGGTTAGATTAGTTATTATCTTTTCATTGATGTCAAGCAAGTGATTTATGGTTTATATTGTGTTGCCATATCATTTCGAGTATGATATAAGTTGAATGAGTTAAGGATAAGAAGAAGTGAGATGTTGTGAAGATGGGGAACTTACATGGGAAACTGATAAAGATCGGACAATGATAAGATTATGTTGATATAATTATTTTCTACCTAACATATGATTATGTCAAGTCGATAAAGAATGGTAATGGAGATTAATGAACTCGGTAAGTTAAATAGTTTTGGCTACCGAGCAGAATATGTCACTTGGTAAAGAGGAAAAGTCATTTGGTAAAAGGAAAGTAAGTTTCGGTAAAGGCAAAGGAACTCAAGACACCGAGCATAAGGTTTTAGGCACCGAGCGAAGTTAACCTAAATTCAAAGTTATCCACTATGCAAGGAACATAAATTAAATATAAGGATCAAAATGACATTTAATGATGAGCTATGATGAGGTATAAGGTTATGATGATAAGGAAGAGTTAGTTAGAGAGATCTACGATCGGGAAAATTTATGATGATGATGATCTATGGCTTAGATCTATGCGGTTAAAATAGAAGGAACAAGTTTCAAGAAAGTTCAAGTTCCAAGGTGAAGGTAAAACGTGTTACCGAGATCTAGATACATTGAATAGGTTTGTAAAATGAATTGAATGGGTAAGATTGATCAAAGGAAAACATGATAGATGAGATTAAGAGACAAAACAAAGTCTATATAAAGGATAAATTGTATGAACAAATGACTGGAAAATTGAAGGGTTGATAAGTCACTGACTGATGCAGTGAAGACGAAAAAGATATATTTTGATTCAGAAAGTAGAATTTGATGAAGTGTTGAAGCCAGTGGAAAGTGAAGGATTGAAGTGAAGAAGGAGAGTGCACAAAAGATCTGATTATGCAAAGGATAGATGAGAATCTATAGGTCAATTTATTTAATGTTGTATATTAGCATTTGTAACAGAGAAATCTCTTAACTGAGTGAACTTAACAGTTTTATTGTAAAATCCTTGCAAAAGGTAACATTTTAAAGAGTGTTCAAAGTCCTTTTTTCAGGCCACTCCTAACAAGGTGAAGATCCTAACAGATCTGAAGTCAATCCCTTGACCAGGTCACACCCAGTAGTGTGTATTGTAATCTTTAACCAGATTGGCTCTTAACCGAGCATACTTCAGAAGAGTATTTTCTTTAGTGGGTGATAATTCCCACAGTGGTTTTTCCCAAATTTGGGTTTCCATGTTAAATACTAGTGTTACGTGTGTTGAATGATTTATGTGAATGTTATTGTTGATTGTTAAAGTTTATTTACTGTTGTTGATAAATAGTGAATTATGTTTGACCGAGTTAATCAGAGAAAGTTTTTAAGGTATTGAAAATCAAGGATTACTGATTCACCCCCCCCCCCCCCCCCTCTCTGTAATCCAACAATTGGTATCATAGCTAAGTATTCTAAAGGGATAAGTTTGAAAGACTTGAGTAAAATATCTGTTCAGATGTATAGGAGAGAAGTACCTAAGATGAACAAGGAATGTTTCTCTACATGGAAAAGAAGGATGAGATTGTACCTATATAGAATTGGAGAATCTGAACTCAATCTTTTGGATAATGACTACACTCCACCGCCTACTGGACCTATGATAGTTGATCAAATGAGAAAAAAGAAGGACCGTGTTAAGGACTGTGTTACTTCAAAAGAGATGTGGGATAGGCTTACACTTATTTATGGAGGTGATCAACATTTACAAAAAGATAAGGTTGATAGTCTCAGAGGAAAGTATGATGAAATCAGAATGAAGGATGAAGAGAACATTTCTCAATATAGTATCAGAAACAAGGAAGTTGTAAGTGCCATCAGAGGTGTTGGTGGAACATCGACTAGTGAAGAAGTAGTAAGTAAAATTATGAGAACTCTTTCATCCAATTATGCTATTCGGATATTTTCTATTCAAGAAATAAGATCCATATCGAATAATGTTGTTACTCTTGAAGCCTTAATTGGTAAGGTGACTGCATTTGAGCTTAGAAATTATGATAATAGTATACCGACTATTGAAACAACCTACAAATCATCGTTAAGTATTGGAACTTCAAGAAGAGAAAGAGAGAATCATAGTAGTTCATGTGGGAATGAATATGACAATATCCTAACCGAAGAGAAAGATCAAGAAGATTTGGAATCACTCCTGGCTAAGAGACTACCGAGAGGTAAAGGAAAGTATAAAGGTAAATTTCTCTTGAAATGTTTTAATTACAAAAAGATTGGTCACATTGCATCTAGATGTCCTGACAATAACAAGAATGATAAAAGTGACAAGGAGAATTGATACCAAAGATTTAGATACTAGAAGGACAAAGGAAAGAAGTCTTGCTACCTAGCTAAGGAAGGTGTAACCAGTGATGAATCTGATGATACAGAAGAAGGATATGAAGTTATCTATGTTGCTATGAAGGGAGACTCAAATGAAGAGAAGTATGAAGATGAAAAATCCCTTATTTCTCATGTAAGTAAAACTGACCCATGGATAATTGATAGTGGATGTTCACATCATATGACTGGTGATATTGATAAGTTTGATATTTTAGAAGAGTATGATGGAGGATTTGTTAGATTTGGCAATGATGCTCCATGTCCTAAAAAAAGAAAAGGATCCATTATATTGAATGAGAAGATCAAATGTGATGATGCTTATTGGGTTAAAGGTCTAAATTAAAATCTGTTGAGTGTTGCACAATTGAACAATACTGGCCACCAACTAGAATTTCAAAACAAAAAAGTGAAGATTTATGGTACTAATGGAGATCTTATTGGAACCGATGAACAATCAAAAGGTAATCTATTTTATCTTGATACTACTACAAAGATTTGCTTGTTTGTTAAAGTTGAAGATGTTTGGTTATGGCATAAAAGACTCTGTCATGTGAATTTTGATAACACGATTAAGGTGAGAAAAAAGAATAGAGTCAGAGGTCTACCAAAATTAAACAAACTTGATAAAGTGACGTGTAAGAAATGTCAAACCGATAAGATGACCAAATCAAGTTTCTCAAGAAAGTCTTACTCATCTAATGGTATTTTGGAATTAGTTCATACTGACCTTTGTGGTCCTATGAAGATACAAACTTATTATGGAGATTGGTATTTCATTTTGTTTGTTGATGACTATTCAAGAATGATGTCTGTTATGTTTCTAAAAGAGAAGTCTGATGCATTCCAAATATTCAAGTGGTATAAAGCTAGAGTTGAAAAGGAAACAGGAAAACAACTGAAATGTTTAAGATCAAATAGAGGAGGTGAATTTATCTTTGATGAATTTACCATCTTCGACAATGAAAATGGAATCAAAAGACAAGTATATGCACCGAGGACTCCGCAACAAAATGATATAGCTAAAAGAAGGAATAGATCTATAGTTGATTGTGCTAGAACATTGTGATGAACTACAACAGATTTGAATACATTGTATAACTTGAAGATCTATGATTTAAGATCACTGAGTTGCTGATTATATATGTAAGATGGTTAAATCAGTAATATGGTGTCATTGATGTCAACTAGTTTTGACAGTACTTATCTTGTAATTTACTATACCCAAACATCTATAGAAGAAGAAGAAAAGAGATGAAGAACATAATATATCTACATGAGGAAGATGGATATGATAGAGAAGGATAAGGAATACATTGGGTAACTTGTGGATGAGTCTATGACCTTATGTTATTGACTTGATTATGTTGCATTCATCTATGATGAAGGATAGAGAAAAATGCAGAAAGCAGTGTTGTCAGTTAAAGAACCATTTCAGTATACACCGACACAGTGTAGTGTATACCGATCATAGTACAAACTGAACCTATGTTCACTGACACATTTCTTTGTTAACTGAGCAGAAGAAAAGAACTAAATGACTAGTTTAGCTGATAAAGTTGATGAGTTGTAAAGTACATCAAAATCAAAGATGAAGATAATGTTTGTTACGAAGATCGACGGCTAACATAATTCGAAGAAGATCTAATGGATTGAAACAAAATGTGTTACTGACACATCAGCCGAGGAAGGTTTAAGCAGCAAAATCAACAAAGGAGATTAAGAGGCAAAATTTGATGGATGGAATTAAAACGGATTACTTGTCTATTTAAGAGACTCGGATTTCATGATGAAATTATGCCAGAAGAAGGAGACTGCAGAAGATATCATGTGAAAAAGCTTCATGCATGCCTGATCAGACTGGTTAAGGAGAATCAAACTACAGAGATTACCGAGCGTCAGAAAGCTATTACCGAGCGATAGTAAGTTACTGAATATTGATTGAAACAGAATTGAAATATTGATCAAAGGATTTGAATGAGCTTAACATACATCTGATAATCTTCAATTGAAGTTGTGTTGTAATCAGATCAACTACTATTACATTTTAACCATTGTAAACAGAGAAATCTCTTAACAGAGTGGACTAGAAAGTCTTGTAATGTCATTCATAGAGTGTACATTTGTTATCCTATCAACCCCATAGTGAATGCTGGTTGAATGATAACGGTTGGTCTAAAATCCTCTAACAAGGTCACACCTCACAGTGTGTTTGTAACCTTTAATAGGGTTGGGTCTTCACCGACCTCACTTCAGAAGAGTGAACAATTTTTGGGTTGCCGGTCCCAGGTGGTTTTTCCCTTCACAGGGTTTCCACGTTGAATCTCTTGTGTTATGTGTTGATTGTAATGATTGTTTGATATCATACTTTACATGTTGCATATTGGATTTGATCGGTAATCATCTTATGTTATTAATTAGTAATCGGTAAAAGCACAGACAAAATACTATTTTAGTTTACCAAGATGAAGAAGTTTTAGTAAATTGTTTTTGGATATACATTTTGTGATTGGGACTATGGATAACTGATTCACCCCCCTCTTAGTTATTCTAACAATTGGTATCAGAGCGTTGGTTGCTTGGAACAGAGTTTTAAGGACTTCAGCACAAAGATCTCAAAATGTATAAGAGGGAAGTGCCAAAGCTAAACAAAGATAACTTCACAGTATGGCAAAGCCGAATGAAGCTGTATGTATCTGGAATTGGGAATTCTTCCCTGACACTAATGGAGAATGGCTACATTGCACCGCCCACTGGTCCCTTAAACCTTGATCAACTGAGAGACATGCATGAACATAATGTTACTATGATGGAGATTGCTGCTACCTATAACGATGCTGAATTTAAAGATATTAAAAATTGCACTACTGCGAAAGGTATGTGGGATAAACTTGCTCAAGTTTATAGTGGTGATGTGAATGTCAAAAGAGCCAGAGCTGAAAGCTTAAGGGGTAGATTCGATGATATGAAGATGAAGGAAGGTGAAAATATTGTGCAGTATACAAATAGACTGAAAGAGGTAGTACATGCTATTAGAGCATCTGATGGTGTTATTGATGAAGAGACAGTGGTAAGAAAAGTTCTCAGAACCTTATTGCCGGTTTATGCAATCAGAATATCTACAATTCATGAAACAAGGTTTGCATCTGGTAACAACCTCACTCTTGATAATTTGATTGGTAAGCTTACAACCTTTGAACTGAATAACTTTGACAATAGTGTTGTACCGTCTATTGAATCTGCTTTTATGTATTCTCTGAAGATTGGTAAGTCTAGTAGCAGAAATAAGAATGATGATAATGATAGCAATATTGATGATGAGCTTGATGAACTTGAAGCTCTTATGGCCAGAAGGTTACCTAAAGGTAAAGGAAGGTATAGAGGTAAATTACCTTTAGCATTCTTTAACTGTAAAGAGGTTGGTCATATTTCTGCTAGATGTCCACACATGAAAGATGATGATAGAAACAAAGACCGATATGGTGAAGGAAGCTATGGGAGAAGAGGCAACAAAAGTTACCGACACTACAACTGAGACAACTGAGACAATAATGACAAAGGCAAGAAGGTGTGCTACATTGCAGAAGAAGATGTCACTGATATCGACACTGATGAAGGTGTAGAGGTAGTATTTGTTGCAATAAAGGATTAATTGAAAGAAGATGAGAGGTATGTAGAGACAACACTTATCTCTAAGGTTAATAAAAATGATACATGGATTATAGATAGTGGCTATACACATCACATGACTGGTGATGAAGAGAAATTTGATCATCTTGAAGAACACAATGGAGGATCTGTTAGAATGGGTAATGATGCACCCTGTATGGTTAGAGGAAAAGGATCCCTGATGATAAGTGATAAAATTAGATGTCATAATGCTTATTGGGTAAAAGGTCTAAACTATAATTTGCTAAGTGTGGCACAGCTGAACAATTTAGGCCACCGAGTTGCTTTTGAGAGAAAGAAAGTGAAGATATATGATGATGGAGAAAGACTTATTGGAACTGGAACACAATCGAGAGGTAATCTATTTTATCTTGATAATGATCAGTCTTCTTGTTTAATGATGAAAGATGAATATGCATGGTTGTGGCATAAGAGGTTATGTCATGTGAATTTTGATAACATGATTAAGATCAGTAAAAAGAAAAAGGTTAGAGGTCTACCTAACTTATCTAAGCCTGATCATGTTATGTGTCATGAATGTCAGAAAGGTAAAATGATAAAATCTAGTTTCAAAAGCAAAGATTATTCAACAAAGAAATTACTTGAGTTAGTGCATACCAACCTATGTGGTCCTATGAGAACTCAAAGTTACTATGGAGAAAAATATTTTATTCTTTTTGTTGATGATTATACTAGATTCATGACAGTCATGTTCTTGAAGGAAAAATTAGAGGCATTTAAGATGTTCAAGTGGTATAAAGCAAAAGTTGAGAAAGATACTAGTAAAGAATTGAAATGCTTAAGATCTAACTGAGGTGGTGAATTTATTTCTGATGAATTTACTAACTTTTGTAATGAGCATGGTATTAAAAGATAGGTCTCTGCACTGAGGACACCACAACAAAATGGAATAGCTAAAAGGAGGAATAGGTCAATAGTTTACTATGCAAGGACATTGATGTTGCAAAAGAATGTTGCCCAGACATACTAGAGGGAAGCTATCAGCACAACTGTCTATGCTCTGAACTGAGTACAACTGAAGAAGGACACTAATAAGACACCCTATGAGTTATGGTTTGGTCACAAACCCACTGTAAGTTATTTCATGATTTTTGGAAGTAAATGCTTTATTCTAAAAGATGAAAGAAATGGGAAGTTTGACTCAAAAGGTGATGAAGAGATATTTTTGGGATATTCCACTAAAAGTAAAGCATACAAGTGTCTTAACAAAGACACTAATAAAATGATTGAAAGTACTAATGTTCGAGTTGATGAGTTTGATGATAAGAATGTAGAGGAAAGCACAAAAGAACCAAAAGAATACGGTAGATTCAGTTACATTGAACAACTAGAGTACCTACTGACGCAGTAGATAGTGACAACCGGTCCACAGGAAAACAATAACGAGGAATAGGAAAAAGAAATCGACGAGCAGGAAGTACCCACTGAGCAAGCAAATGAACCTGCACAGGATGAACAAGAAAGAAGAGATCGGATACTGGTGAAATTTGTCAGAAGACATCATCGTGAGACACAAATCATTCGAAAAAGACAAGTTGGCATGAAAACAAGGAGTAAAGCAAGAGAAGGTACATGTCTAGTTTGTGAATATGAACTGAAGAATGTAAAAGTTACATTAGAAAATGATGAATGGGTTAATGCAATGAAAGAGGAAATAGAATAGATAGAGAAGAACAAAACTTGGAGTTTAGTACCCAAACCTAAAGACAAGAATGTTATCGGTACTAAGTGGCTATTCAGAAACAAGCTTAATGAGAATGGAGAGGTAACAAGGAACAAAGCTAGGTTAGTATGCAAGGGATATGCACAGGAGGAAGGAATAGATTATGGTGAAACATTTGCACCTGTTGCTAGATTAGAAGGAGTCAGAATATTACTTGCATATGCTGCACACAAAAAGTTCAAAGTTTACCAAATGGATGTCAAATTAGCTTTTCTGAATGAGATACTTGAAGAAGAAGTCTACATAGAACAACTTGAAGGGTTCATTGATCCAGAAAACAAAGATATGGTATGTAGACTACATAAAGCTTTATATGGTTTGAAGCAAGCACTGAGAGCCTAGTATGAGAGGCTGGATAACTATTTGCTGAGTATTGGATTTGTTAGAACAAGTGAGAACAGTAATATGTACATGAAAGGAAATTATGATGATACTATCTTGATTGCTGAGATATTTGTGGATGACATAATATTTGGAGGACAAGATCAAATCTGTAAGTCATTTGTTGATGAAATGAAAAGTGAATTTGAAATGTCTATGTTTGGAGAGATTAAGTTCTTTCTAGGCTTACAAGCGATTCAACAGAATGATGGTATATTCATTACACAATCTAAATACATAAAGGAATTCTTGAAGACATTTGGCATGGAAGATGCTAAACCTACGGGAACACTGATGGCTATTGGATGTAAATTGACTAAAGAAGATGGAACTACTGAGGTAAATCAAACATTGTACCAATCCATGATTGGTAAGTTAATGTATGTAGTTCACAATAGACCTAATATAGCATATGTTGTTGGAATAGTTGCTAGATTTTTTGCAAACCCTAGAGAGTCACACATGGTTGCTACAAAGAGAATCTTAAGATACCTGAAGAAAATTGAAGATTATGGACTGTGGTATCCTAAGAAAGGCAAGTTTGAACTGAAGGTATACACCGATGTTGATTGGGCTGGAAATGTGGATGATAGAAAAAGTACCACTGGAGGAGCATTCTTCTTTGGTGAAAGACTTGTTATATGGACAAGTAAGAAACAGGCTTGCATTTATCAATCTACAGCTGAAGCAGAGTATGTTTCTACTGCTACTAACTGTTCAAATATTGCATATATCAAGCAATTATTAGAAGGAATGAATGAGGTAATCACTGAGCCGGTGATTATATATTGTGATAACACTAGTGCTATTAATATTTCAAAGAATCCGGTGATGCATTCTAAAACAAAGCATATATCAATTAAGTATCACTACTTAAGGGAACAAGTACAAGAGAAGAAAGTTAAGCTAAAATTTGTTACATCAAAAGAATAACTTGTTGACATATTTACAAAGCCTCTACCAAAGGATACATATGAATACTCAGGGACTAGACTTGGGGTCCGTCCCCTGTCTACCAGTCACTAAGGTGATTTGGAGGTTGCATCAACCTAATCTTATCAGAAGATCATACATGTTGATGCAGCAGAGTTCACACTTTGGATTTATGTCTAAGGTTGTGAAAAGTTGAAGTACTAGAATCGATTTGCATAAATAGTATACCGAGATATAGAGAATGCACTAAACAATAAAGAGTTACATGGCTACTAAAGAGCTGTATGTTTGTATTTTTCTTTGGCATTGTTGTCAAAGGGAGAGAGATAATTATGGAGAATATGGAGCCAAAGAAAAAGGGAGAGAGCTACAGAAAAGGGAGCTGAAAAGATCATATCTGTAGAACTTATTCTGCACATGCAAATGCTTTTATGTAACATAGTGGTTAAACATATTAAGCTAGGGAGAGCTTGTACCGTTACAACATTTGTTGACAGAGTTGTAGAATACATGTTTGGTATGTGTATGGCATATTTCATATTGCTTGTGCTTCCATCAATGCCAAAGGGAGAGATTGATGAACTACAACTGATTTGAATACATTGTATAACTTGAAGATCTGTGATTTAAGATCACTGAGTTGTTGATTAGATATGTAAGATGGTTAAATCAATAATATGTTGTCATTGATTTCAACTAGTTTTGACAATACTTATCTTGTAAGTTACTATACCCAAACATCTATAGAAGAAGAAGAAAATAGATGAAGAACAGAATATATCTACATGAGGAAGATCGATATGACAAATAAGGATAAGGAATACACTGGGTAACTTGTGGATGAGTCTATGACCTTATGTTATTGACTTGATTATGTTGCATTCATCTATGATGAAGGATAAAGAAAAATGCACAAAGCAGTGTTGTCGGTTAAAGAGCCATTTCAGTATACACTGACGCAGTGTAGTGTATACCGATCATAGTACAAATCGAGCCTGTGTTCACCGACACATTTATTTGTTAACCGAGCAGAAGAAAAGAACTAAATGACTAGTTTAGCTGATGAAGTTGATGAGCTGTAAAGTACATCAAAATCAGAGATGAAGATAATGTTTGTTACAAAGATCGACAGCTAACACAATTCGAAGAAGATCTAATGGATTGAAACAAAATGTGTTACTGACACATCAGCTGAGGAAGGTTTAAGCGACAAAATCAACAAAGGAGATTAAGCGGCAAAATATGATGGATGGAATTAAAATGGTTTACTCGTCTATTTAAGAGACTGGGATTTCACGATGAAATTATGCCAGAAGAAGGAGACTACAGAAGATATTGCGTAAACAAGCTTCATGCATGCCTGATCAGACTGGTTAAGGAGAACTGAACTACAGAGATTACCGAGTGTCAGAAAGCTATTACCGAGCGACAGTAAGTTACTGAATATTGATTGAAACATAATTGAAATATTGATTAGAGGATTTGAATGAGCTTAACATAGATTTGATAATCTACAATTGAAGTTGTGTTGTAATTAGATCAACTACTGTTACATTTTAACCATTGTAAATAGAGAAATCTCTTAATAGAGTGGACTAGAAAGTCTTGTAATGTCATTCATAGAGTGTACATTTGTTATCCTATCAACCCCATAGTGAATGCTGGTTGGACGATAACAGTTGGTCTAAAATCCTCTAACAAGGTCACACCTCACAGTGTGTTTGTAACCTTTAATAGGGTTGGGTCTTCACCGACCTCACTTCAAAAGAGTGAACAATTTTTAGGTTGTCGGTCCTAGGTGGTTTTTCCCTTCACAAGGTTTCCATGTTAAATCTCTTGTGTTATGTGTTGATTGTGATGATTATTTATTATCATACTTTACATGTTACATATTGGATTTTATCGGTAATCATCTTATGTTATTAACTGATAATCGGTAAAAGCACAGACATAATACTATTTTAGTTTACCGAGCTACAGAGGTTTTAGTAAATTGTTTTTGGATATACATTTTGTGATTGGGACTATGGATAACTGATTCACCCCCCTCTCAGTTATTCTAACACATTGTTGATTGACAAAAAGGTTTCACAAACATTTTGGAGAGAAGCCATAAGTACTATTGTCTACACACTCAATCGAGTACAATTGAAGAAAAGCACAAACAAGACACCTTATGAACTCTAGTATGTGCATACACCGAATGTAAGTTACTTTAAAATATTTGAAAGTAGGTGTTACATACTGGAAGATGCTAGAAATTGAAATTTTGATTCTAAAGGAGACGAAGGTATATTCCCTAGGATATTCATTAAAGAGAAAAGCATATAATTGTTTGATCAAGGCTACTAACAAAATTGTTGAAAGTGCAAATGTGGGGATTGGTGAATCTGTAGAAAGGAATGAAGAAGATAGAAAAAATGAATTTGAGGATTATCAAAGATTTTTTTTATGTACAGGAAGGTAATTCGGTTGATGCAACTGAGATGCAACAAGAAGGAACTAAGGAGAAAGTTGAGCCTCCATCGAGAGATGAAAACACTGATGAATAGTCTATCGAGCTTGTATTAGCAAAATATGTGAGAAGACACCACTCACTGAGAAAAAATATTGGGAACAAGGATGCAGGAGTCATGACAAGAAGTATGTTGAAAGATAATACATGTTTAATTTCTGAGTTTGAGCCAAGCTGATTAGTCAAGGATGCACTTGGAAATGAAGATTGGATTAATGCAATGAAAGAAGAAATTGATCAGAGTGAGAAGAAAAACACTTGGTCACTGGTACCGAGACCTAAGGATAAGAATATGATTGGAACAAAGTGGATTTTCAGAAATAAACTCAATGAGAATGGAGATGTGATCAGAAATAAAGCAAGATTATTCTGCAAAGGGTATGCACAAGAAGAAGGTATTGACTATGGTGAGACATTTTCCCCTCTTGCTAGATTAGAGGATGCAAGAATATTACTTGCATATGCTACCTATAAAGGATTCAAAGTTTATCAGATTGATGTTAAGTCTGCATTTTTAAATGGAATTCTTGAAGAAGTGTACATTGAATAACTTGAAGGATTTGTTGAAAGTTCTAATAAGGATATGGTATGCAAACTACACAAGGAATTCTATGGATTGAAGCAAGCACCCCAAGCATTGTATGAAAGACAACTCATATTTAATCAAGATTGGATTTCAAAGGACAAGTGACAACATCAATTTGTATTTGAAATGTGATAGTATTGATAAGATTTTGATTTATGAGATATTTGTTGATGACATTATATTTGGAGGAAATGAAATAATGTCTAAATCATTTGCTGAAGAGATGAGAAATGAATTTGAGATGTACATGATTGGAGAGATTAAATTCTTTATTGGACTACAAATTCAACAAGTAAAATATGGGATCTACATAACACAATAAAAGTATATCAAGGAGATTCTAAAGACATTCAATATGGAAGAATCAAAACCAGTTGGAACGCTGATGGGTACTGGTTGTAAATTGTCAAAGGAAAATGAGACAAAGGAAGTAAATGAGACACTTTACTGATCCATGATTGGTAAACTATGGGATGTTTTTCATAGCCAACCTGATATTGCACATTCAGTTGGTATAGTTGCAAGGCTTTCTGCGAATCCAAAGGAGACACACATGTCTACAGTGAAAATAATATTTAGATATCTGAAAGGGACTGAAGATTTTGATCTATTGTACACAAAAGGAGGAAATCTTGATCTTAAGGTATATACTGATGCTGATTAGGATGGAAACATTGATGACCAAAAAAGCACAAGTGGAAGAGCTTTCTTTTTGGAAGAGAGGTTAGTGACATGGTTAAGCAATAAACAAAGTTTTATTTCATAGTCTACTATCAAAGTTGGGTATGTTGTTGCAACTATGAATTGTTCTAACATTGTGTGGATCAAATAATTACTTGAAGGTATGCAAGATGAGATTAGGGGATTCAGTTACAATTTACTATGATAATACAAGTGTTATTAACATATCAAAGAATCTGATGATGTATTCAAAGACAAAGCACATTTCTATCAAGTATCATTACTTGAGAGAGCAAGTACAAGACAAGCATGTGATATTGGAGTATGTGAATTCAAAGGAAAAGATAGCTGATATATTTACCAAACCACTACCAAAGGATGCTCTAAGGTAATTTAGGGGTTCTTCTCCTATCCAATATTCACTAAGGAAAGATGCATGCTGCATCAATTCAAGTATTCATCAGAATATCTATTTTTTGAGTTGATGCTAGTGTTCACTCTTTAGATGAAGCCCGAATTTGTGAAAATGTTTATGATTGCAATGAGAAATCAATACATTTAAGGTGTGATTTACTTCCTAAGAAAAAATTTCAGGAGTATTTGTCTTTGGCATTGTTGTCAAAGAGGAAGATTAATGAAATTTATTATAGGGAGAACATTATTGATGTTGCAAAGAGGGAAATTATTAATGCAGTTTTTATTGAGATAGAAGATCAGAAAAGAAGTTGTCAAAGAGGGACAATAAAGAAGATCTTTGAAGGAGAAGATTGTTATTGATAGAGGGAGAATATGAACAAAAGTTACAACTCAAAGGGAGTACATGAATGGTAATGAAGTGTTCCCATCATCAATTGAAAAATGAAGATTGTTAGTGTGTTGTCATCAATGCCAAAGAGGGATATTGTTACTATAACTGATGGTAATGATGATGAAGACTGACCAAGATCAGGGATTTACAAGATAGTAGAAAGGTTATATCGGTTATTATCTTGTCATTGATGTCAAGCAATTGATTTCTGGTGTGTATTGTGTTGCCATATCATTTGGAGTATGATATAAGTTGAATGAGTTAAGGAGAAGAAGAAATGAGATGTTTCGAAGATGGAGAACTTAAATAGGCAACTGATACAGATCGGACAATGCTAAGATTATGTTGATATAATTTTTTTCTACCTAACATATGATTATATCAAGTCGGTAAAGAATGGTAATGAAGATTAATCAATCCAGTAAGTTAAATATTTTTGGCTATCGAGCATAATATGTCACTTGGTAAAGAGAAAAAGTCATTCGGTAAAAGTAAAGTAAGTTTTGATAAAGGAAAAGGAACTCAAGACACCGAGAAGAAGGTTTTAATCACCGAACGAAGTTAACCAAAAATCAAAGTTACCCACCGAGTAAGGAACAACAATTAAATATAAGGATCATAATGACATTTAATGATGAGCTATGATGAGTTGGAAGGTTATGATGATAAGGAAGAGTTAGTTAGAGAGATCTACGATCAGGAAAATTCATGATGATGATCTATGGCTTAGATCTATGCGGTTAAAATAGAAGGAACAAGTTTCAAGAAAGTTCAAGTTCCAAGATGAAGGTAAAACATGTTACCAAGATCTAGATACATTGAATTGGTTTGTGAAATGAATTGAACGGCTAAGATTGATCAAAGGAAAATGTGATAGAGGAGATTAAGCAACAAAACAAAGTCTATATAAAGGATAAAGTTGTATGAACAAATGGTTGGAAAACTGAAGGGTTGATAAGTCACCGAATGATGTAGTGAAGATGGAAAAGATACATTTCGAGTCAAAAAGAATAATTTGATGAAGTGTTGAAGCCATTGGAAAGAGAAGGATTGAAGTGAAGAAGGAGAGCGCACAAACGATCTAATTATGCAAATGATAGTTGAGAATCTACAAGTCAATTTATTTATATTGCTTATTAGCATTTGTAACATATAAATCTCTTAACCGAGTGGACTTAACAGTCTTATTGTAAAATTCTTGCAAAAGGTAACATTCTAAAGAGTGTTCAAAGTCCTTTTACTGAGCCACTCTTAACAGGGTGAATATCCTAACAGATCTGAGGTAAATCCCTTGACCAAGTCACACCTAGCAGTTTGTATTGTAATCTTTAACCAGATTAGCTCTTAATTGAGCATACTTCAGAAGAGTATTTTCTTTAGTGGGTGAAAATTCTCATAGTGGATTTTCCCAAAGCTGGGTTTCCATGTTAAATACTAGTGTTACATGTGTTGAATGATTTATGTGAATGTTATTGTTGATTGTTAAATTTTATTTACTGTTGTTGATAAATAGTGAACTGTGTCTAACCACATTGACACTGAGTTGATCAGAGAAAGTTTTTAAGGTACTGAGAATCAAGGATTGCTAATTCACCCCCCTCCCCTCCCTTCTCTATAATCCAACAATATTGTACGTGTACATGTTAATGATTGTAATTTAGGCATGGATGATAAGCCTATGGATTGGTAGCTTCATTTCCCTCATTTTAACATCTTTTCTTCTTCCAATCTAGTTTCTCAACTTCCTCATCATCAATTTAACACATTCTTAAATAGGTCATAATATTAACACCATAGTTCAACACATCTTTTGAGATTCTAACCATATAATTTTTTAGATTTGAACAACTTTAATATATTTTTTGTCCCTATTTTTTTATTTGTTAAAATTAGGGACACCATACAATTTTTTTAACATTTTAAGGCTCTAGACATATTTATTGAGGTGTTTCTCCATCTCCTTAGTGTTCATTAGAAAAAAACAAGATCTTTGCGTTCATTTTAGTCAAGTTTCATTTTATTAAAGTTGGTTATTCTTTCATTTTTAGGTTTTAAAAGTTTCATTGCAAGTTTGCCTCAAATGCTAGATCTCTAGCTTGTAATTTCAAGTAATCGTCAACAAGTAAAATACATCTCTTTCCTGCTTGCACTTGCAATATCCCTCTCAAGACCTGAGTTTGGCTTATTTTTTTTGTTTTCATTGTGTTTTGAAGTTTAGTTACCTTTGCCTGAAGTGATTTTTGGGTTTTATTTTCCTCATTGCAAGTGATGAAAAGGCTATATTATTTGTATTTGGGTTTTAAGGGCTTGATTACAAGTATGAAAAACTTCTTAAGTTAAAAATATGTCTCAATCGGACTTTATAGCCCATGTTACAAGCTCATACTCACATTTTACTTGCAAATGAAAAATTTGTAATTTTCTTTCTAAACCCCGAAATATCTTTTTAAGTTCTTTTTTATTTATTATTTATAAATTAACTTGTAAATCGACTATCAAAATTTGAATTACAATTTGCAAGTTTTTCATTTTATAAGTTTCTTGATTTTTGTTATGTGAAATCTGAACTATGTTGTTTTTACTTTTGTAGGCAATATGCTTGGATTTGCAACTTGGTTTTTGAATCTAAAATTACTTGCATCGAGCATTATGAGACCTGATATAGAAGAAGAAGATAATTTTAACATTCATGAGGCTAAACATAGCCTATGCGACAACATGTTGAATTTAGTAAATCAATTCTTTTTCTATGCAAGTTGATGATGACAGCACCCAGCTTCTCAATGTGCTTCTCACTGAATAAGTTATGCAAAGAGTTGGTTGTTAAAGTATTCATAAAATTTTCCATGTTTTCCTTGTAAGAAACACGTTCAACAATAAAATGGTGCTCACTTTCCACATTCCCACAATTGCAAAATTAACAAACTCAGTCTTCCCATGCCTCTTTTGGTCTTTTACAACCCCCAGTCTCACAACAAAGCTAATGTTAGTTAGTCCTAAGTTGAGAAATAAGAATCTTTTCTCTCCATGAAATATTGGTCCCTATGGATTTTTGTAGTTGGTCACATGTGGGATTAAACTTGTTGATATAGTATTTTTTCTTCCTTCCCATCCCATTACCCCAGTTCCTCTTGTAGAACTTATCCATAATGAAACCTTGATTTATTTGTTATTCACAGGGCACGTGTTGAAATGGATATTCCATTTAGCCATTCATTTGATGTTTTGTTTCATCCACATCTTCTTTCATTTTCACATTACATTATTAAAGAAAACCTTAGGTCATCTACCATCTTCCATTTGTTCGATTCTTTTAAGGTAGCTTAAGAGATGCACTATAGCCATTTCTTCAATATGGGTAGCTCTCATTTTTATTAACATGATATCATATTGGACAGTGTTTTTGATTTTGAACTTTCTTGTGATCAAATGTTTTTGAATTCCCTCTATTTGATTCCATTGTGAGATGGAGGTGTTGTTGGTCCACACCTCACAGCCTCAAAGAACAATGGACAAAACTAAAATATCAAAAAGTGTTTGAGTAATTTTTGAATTCCAAACCTCTACCTCTCTGCATTTGTTTTGAAGAGCATAAAAGGCCTTCCAACCTCCTAAAATTATTTTCTTTCTACAACCATCCCATCTTAGATTCTTGTTAAAGTTAATGTCTAGATATTTGTAATCCATAACTTCGTCGAGAATATTGCCTTGAAAATAAAATTTATACTGATTCTATTTTTTGATAGTAGAGAAAACCATGACTTTAGTTTTTTGATGTTAACTTGCATTGCCACCATACTACAAAAACATTCAAGTGTATGTAAATGTTCTTGCAAAACCATGGGCATATTTGGCAATCAAAATGAGATCATCCACATAAAGGACCAACCTTATTAAAAATTCTCCCAATTGAATACCCTCACCATTTTTCATGTTTAACCACTCTTCTAGTTTGTCAATATATAGTCCAAACAGGGTAGGAAATAAGGGACAACCTTATTTGACCCCGATATCACTCTTAAAACATTTTGAAATTTCAGCTAAAGTTCTTATCTTGACTTTGACCTCTTCATACATTTGATGAAAAAAAAACTCTAAGATGTATAGGAATCCCAAGTTCTTCCATTCTATGCCAAATATTTTCCCTAGGGACCATGTCAAAAGCCTTTTTTTTAATAAAAAAAGTAGAAAAAGACTTCATCCTTTTTCTCACATTCTTTTTCAATAATGTGTCTCAAAGTAATGAAGTGATCAATTGTTGATGCTTAGGTCTGAAACCAACTTTCCCTTTTTCCCATTTATGTTTTTCTTCTTCCCACTTACTAATTCTATTTTTAATCATGCTACCAAAAAAAAATTGCAAAGAAAGGGTTAATCATTATCATCCTATAATTGGAGGGGTTATTGACATCACCACTCTTAAAAAGGGGTATTGCTAAACTAGTTGCCCAATCCTTTGGAAACCTTGTTGGTTGATATTGTTGAATATTTTTGTAATATGTGGTGCAAGTTCTTTCATACCCCACTTGGAGCTCGACCAAGTTTGTTTCTTTACCACCACCAAACTTCTTATATTTACCTATATTGACCTCCTATATAGTGAAAAGATTTGTTGTATTATTGACCAAGGGTGGAGTGTCCACCTCACAATATTGATCATAAAGTTGCCTGGCATAATCAAACCACCGTGTATCTGTGATATTATTTTCAGTTTGTTTGTTTCTTGATTGAAGTTCCTTCCAAAATAGATTGGGGTTATTTTTACCAAGAAAAATGAGTTCTTTTCACCTTGTGATTAAACAATCAGATTTTTTAATCTTTAAAATATGCTTTAAGCTTTAATGTTAAATTTTTCTTTATTTGACTCCCTTGAATTTTTCCTAGTCATTTCACACTCCTGATCAAACCATGCATTGGTTGTAAAATGGTTTGTTTTTTACTTTCTTTTCTTTCCCTTTTGTACTTTGAAAGAGCCTCATGAATCAAATTTGTTAACTCATGACTATCGATACCGTGTAGATGCATTTTATTTTCCTTACAAAGATTCTCAAGCATAACCTTGAAAGTGTTACCATTTTTCTGAGTCAAAATAATTCTACCCTGTGCCATAAGTGGTTGTTGAGAGGACTGAGTTTTTGCCACATGTTGCTTCTTTTCCATCCAAAGAAAATTAACAGACATTTTTTTGCAATCTGGCTTCAAATGCCATATGTGTTCCCCAATCGTAACTTCCTCAATCTCCTCATATAAATTTTGTGAAAAATTGCATAGTCAACCACACTTGCCCCATTGTGGGTATTGCATGTGAATACCTAACTTAGACCACCTAGCTAAACTGTTGCAAATTATTAGATCAAAAGTACCACATAAAGTAAGTAGTTATTCACCAAAATGGTTGCATCCTTTAGTGTCTTCTAAGACTCTTTCCTACTGATGTTTTCTATCTTCTGTGAGCCAAATAAGATTATAATTCTTGTTATAGCTGAGTATATGAGCTTGTTCACTTCTAGTCCTAGCATTAAAATACCCAACATCCTTCTTTAAAGATACAAATGGGTCTTTATGGTCTAAACCACACTTTTTATATATTTTAGAGACTTTAGGGGAAAAGTAACATGTTGCAATCCTAATAAGGTTACTATTTTTTGAGATCTTGAGTCATATAAACTATTTATTAATGTCTTCTTTTTCCAATTGAATGAGATACCCTACCTTTTCTGTTACTAGAACCATTGTGTACTAATATGCCCTTTACCATTACTCATTGCTTCGTTCCACACTACCAACTTCAAATATCCTTGAAACAAGGGATTCTTACATCGTTTGTGCTCATGCATCTCTACGAGGAAAATAATGTCTCTACCTTCTGTAATAGGCCCTAATCCAGGCCCATGTCTCCAAGGATAACCTCTACAGTCCAACAAACTAAACTTAAGGAAGCTTGGGTAGAACTTGATTTCTATTTATTTTGGCATGAAAGACTCAAAATTGAGTCTTCATCCGTAACTGAGCATGTTGACCTTGTTGAATAGATTCCTACTGAGGATTTTGTTTCCAAATATTGGTTGTCTACTTACTTCTCTGCATTGAGATGGTGCCTAAAATGAGCAATAATAGCTCTACCTTTGAACAAACATGCCCTTCTATCTTCATTTCTAGCTTCTCTAATTTTTGCCACCTCATACCTTCTCTCCTTTTTCTACCTCATAGTTAAATCTTCCTCTAAGAATAAACAAGATCTCCTTAAGAGAGGTTTTTTTTTTAATAAAATTTTCTTGTCATGAATGTTAGAAATCACTACTTTTATGGGCCTTATCCCTTTCATTCGATAGCTTACCAACCCTCCATTCTTGGAATATTTGGCCTTTCTGAAGAAACACTTCACTTAGAAGTCTCTTGTAAGATCAAGAGTTTGTTCATTCTCTCCACAATCCTTTACTCCATTAATGATTACATTTTCTACTCTTACTTTCCTTTCCTTAATCTCTCTATCTTGGGTATTCTCCACACAAATATTTTCTTCCATATTTGTATGAGCTGAATGCTTACTGATTTGTCCAAAGTTTTTGGTAACTTGTGAGAATCTTTTGGTGTCCTCTTCAACCACCATCTTACCAAGAAATCTTGACTAATCCAATGATTTCTCCTCATCAACAAAATGCCTCACCATTTATTACAACTTTTTTTTCCATTGAATCTTTCGTAGTTTTTCGGTCATCCCTCATGATTTTCCCTTCAAGTTTATCAATTGAGAGTATGTCTTGTAACAATAAAGCCTTGACTTCTTCAATTTTCTCTCCTAATTGGATTTATTTTTATTCTATATTGGCCACTATAGATTGGATTTATTTGATTTGTGAGTCGTTATCTCTTTCACTATCACTTCCTCTTTTCTTGTGACCTTCTGATGCTTTTATCTCTACTACCACCTACCTTACCAAAATCATTTCGTATTCACCTTTCTCTGTGTTAAATTGCAATTTTTGAACTTTCTATCTAAGTAGGTTATTGCCTCTTGTTAGCTTCCAGTTGTTTTTCTAACCTCCTTGATCTTATTTCCCTCCATAAGACTCCTCGTTTCTATGGACATAAGCCTCTCCTTCATGACCATAGGTTCATAAATATAAAGATCGGGACACCATGACAAAGGTGTCCTTGTAGGGTTGTTTTTTATTATGAAACCCTCTCCTTCATGACCATTAGTTCATTAATATATATGCTTCCTCTTGATTTTTACGGGCTATGGTCAAGTGTTTCAAATAAAAGGGTTGGCATCATGACTTTTCAAACCCAAATGAAGGATTCTTATGTGTTTTTCCAACTCTTGAAACTTTTCACGTGGCTATTGAAGCTTGTAGGTGAGTTTGTAGTCATTTTTCTAAGCCCGTGAAACCTATGTTTGTTTCTAGAAATCTACAAACTAGAGTTTTCATTCATTATTGAAGTCTTGCATGCCAAAACAAATTGTATTTCTTTGAAAGGATGACTCATACACCTTTGTTTTTATCCTTTCCAACTAGTTTTTGTGTTTCTATTTACATTTTGTGCTAAGAAGTATTCATGAGTCATGATTTTGGCATTCTTTATGCATTTTTCTATTGCAATTTTAGAATTTAAGGATATTTTCATATTTTTTCTATGTTTGTGCCCTAAGTATGTGTTATTTTTATTCATTTTTTATGACTTTTTGCTAACATTTTTCTAGTTAGGGCATATGTTTTCTATTTTTACTTGAATTTCATTACTATTTTAATGAAAACATCTATAAAATGATGGCATATGAAAAATTGAAGGATGGGATGGTTTCACCCAAAATACAATGCAAATATAATGCCAATGACACAAATTACATTGGGCTTGTGGAAAATCAATGAGATGAGACATTGGTCACTAAGAAAGTTACTCATTAAACCCACCACTTGCAAATGAATGTAATATTGCATTCCAATGATGTCAATGGGTGGAGTAAATGTGACAGTCAAGAGAGGAAATTTTTAGTGTTAATAAAATGCTAATGAGTTTCAAAAGAAAGAGGATATGTTGAATATAACTTCCCGTTAATTAGATTATTGTACATAATCTTAAGTTTTAGTTTAGTATTAGTTATTTTTAGTAACGGTAGATATGGGGAGCCTTCCCTTAATTAAGAGATACTATGTCTCATGTGTTGTAGTTGGAACCATTATTTTGCAATTGATCCTTTAAATTGTCAGATGTAAAATATCCACCCAACATTTTTTTGTGACTCCACTAGGGACATGATACGCATTCAAAAGTCTCACACTTTCATTTGAAGTGTGACCATGTTCTTTTCATTTTAATTATTCATTAAAAATTATTTTATTGTACTTTTTTCAAACTTCTACCAAGGACATGTAAATGGCTGCCCAAGGTCCTTTGGGAAATGCTTTTGGTCTTTTGAATTTTACTCTATCTCTACATGCTCTTCTTGATGGCTCCTAGAATAAGTTTCCCACGTTCTTCGGTGATAGACAACAACACCTTGATGAACATATTGTTGTTTTCTACATTTCATGCAAGTTTCATGGTGTTTAACATGATGATGTGTCTAGAGGTTGTTTGTTGAAACTCTTCAATTTGTTGTTGCAGATTGGTTTTATTATCTTGCACCATGAACTATAAAAAATTGGGATATTCGCATAGCCAAGTTTGAAGAAAGTTTCAAGCCTCTTGAAGATGCTCATGCCCTATTGGCTGAACTTTCCCAATCGAAGAAGGAATATCATGTACTTATGCATGAATTCATTACTCATTTTAACAAATTGACACAAATAATTTCAGTCGTTGATAATCCTACAATTGATAATCTGAAGTGTTTCTTCACCAATGCTCAAGTACCTAAAGTAATTTTTATGTTGATAAGAGGAGCTCCACTACTCTTGCAGTTGCATAGACCTTGGCTATAGAAATTCAAGATGACCTCATTCTTGTTGGAGAAATAAAAAGAAAATAATATTGAATCTAAATCTATTCCAGATCTTGGTATTCTCTTCCAAGAAAAGAAAGCAGAAATAGTTGACGAATCCCAACTCTAGTTTTTGAAAAATCTATTAATAAGAAGAAAAATGATGAAATTTACTCTATCGAGGTTCAAATGAGTGAAGAGGATCATGTCTATAGACATGAAAATATGGGCATGCATGAAGGTCTTAATCAAGTAGGCATTTTTGTCTCAAGGTCATGAACTTAAATACATTTTGTATGAATGCACTACCCCAAGGCTTGAGGAGGATCTTCTCTAAACAATTTAGATGTTTTTGAGGTCTGAAGTTTGTGGAAAATATACTAAGGTATGAAATGTAGTTTTATCTTCATCTAAACCACATGAGAAAAGTCTTTCCAATCATCTTTAGGTTTTCGTAATTGATGAACTAGTTGTCCAAGTTGTAGCTCTTAAGAATAATTCAATTTTATCTGATCAAGGGGATGTCCAATAAGACATGTCACTTGGTTTTCAGCCAATAGGAAGACAAAGGTTCCAATTGTACCCGAACATGGAGATATGATTGAAGAAGAGGCCAAACATATTTTTGTAGTTTAGCAAGAGTAGTCTGATTTCAAAAACCCATTTTGGGAAAGCAATACATATAATTCATCTGAAGAAGGTGAATTTTCTCATCTCTTCCAAGGAGTACTGCATCAAAATTTCATACCATTTCTTGTGCTCCATCTATACAAAGTTTCCTATAAACATGTAAGGTACTCCAAGGTACTGAAAAAACATAGCTATTTTGTTGAGCTAATGAATGGTTTTATCTGAAAGGTTTTGTTGATGGATAGTTTAAAGTAGCTAGGTTTTCTCTTTTTAATAAGTGTTTTTGCACAAGTTTGTGTCTTGTTTTAAGTAGTTTTTCTTTGCGTCATCCTTTTTGTCATTTTATATTTTTTATGCTATAATTCATAACCCAATGGATACTAGGGCACTTGGCGATTATGGATTCTACTACCTTTGCTCATTTCCACAACTGAAGGTATGTCCCTAGTTGGGGCTAGTTGTTGTCCTTAACTTTTTATTTGTAAAAATTAGGGATAACCTACATAAATTTTAACATTTTAAGGATCTAGACACATTTTTGGAGGCATTTCTCCATCTCCTTAGTGTTAATTAGAAAACCCAGGTTCTTTTCCTTTGTTTCAATTGAGTTTTGTTGTCTTAAAGTTGGTTATTCTTTCAATTTTGGGTTTCAGAAGTTGTATTGCAATTTTTCCTTAAATGTCAGATCCTTGGCCTGTAATTGCAAGTAATTAAAACATTACAAGTAAAATACATTTCTTGCCTACTCCCACTTGTAGTAGCCCTCTCAAGGCCCAATTTTTTCTTATTATTTTGTATTTTCATTATGTTTTGAAGTTTAGTTACCTTTATTTTAGATTATTTTTGGGTTTCATTTTCCTCATTGCAAGTGAAGAAAAGGCTAGATTATTTGTATTTGGGTTTTAAGGGATCTATTATAAGCATGAAAAAATATTTAAGTTAAAAAGATGTCTTAATAGGACTTTATAGCCCATGTTACAAGCTCATACTTATATTTTACTTGCAAAAGTAAAATTTGTAATTTTCTTTCTAAAGCCTGAAATACCTTTATAAGTTCATTTTTATTTATCAAGAAACTTGTAAATCAACTATCAAACTTGAATTACAAGTTGCAAGTTTTTCATTTTATAATTTTCTTGTTTTTTGTTATGTGAAACTCGAACTATGTTGTTTTCACTACTTTTGCAGGCCATATGCTTGGCTTTGCAACTTGGGTTTTGAATCAAAAATCACTTGCATCAAGCATTATGAGGCCCAATATAGGGGGAAATGAGATCCACCCTATAAAAAATGGAGAGAGAATACCAAGATTCCACCACCAAAGGAGGCCTGATTAACACAAGAGAAAGTGTCAATTTGTAACCTTCACAAAGGGGCAAATTGCTTGGATTAACTTCTCTCTTACCTCCACAAAGAGAGGGTTTTGGAAGTGAAAGATAAAATAGACATGTATGAAAGTATTGAAATGTAAAAAAAAAGAACTTACCTTGGAAAATAAAAACCTAAAAATACCCTGTCAGACTGTGTCAGATATAGTTGAAACTATGAGCTCCGTAAGACCTAGAAACTATTCTACTCCTAGACTAGGCTGAATTTTTAGGTCTATGTTGACTTGGGGTCGGCCTTCACTTAGGACTAGGCTGAAATTTGGCCTAGACCTTCTCCATTGATCTTTCCTGATTTTGAATCTACAACTGTTCCCTATTCCAAAAACTCCCAAAAATGGATCCCAAAGCCTATAAATCTAGATCTACAAGAGACAAAGGGTTTTGTGTTGTTGGAGAGGGGTTTGCCTCAGTCAAATTGAAATTTAGGAACTAACCTCAATCTTTAAACAATAATAAAGATAATGCTAGCAAGTAGTAGAAGTAGATCTAACAATAAAGAAATACTAATCAATGAATATGCATTTGTGTTCAATATGTAATATTCAAGTCTGTCAATGCAATAGCCTTGACTCAACACCAAAGACCTAGAAAGGAAATCAATGTAAATCAAAACCTCAATGTATGTGTATGTTTAAAATTCACCTTGAAGAAGAATGATAGATCTTGGAGGAATGACTGTAGATCTTGAAGATGTGACAATGGGTCTTGAATGTATGAAGGTACATTTTCTCTCCTTGATGGACAACTCAATTATATCCTTGAAGAATGAAGGTAGATCTAGGGGAAAGAATGCGAGAATGATATGATCATTGAATGTCTTTACAAAACTCCTTCAATTTCTTGAAACTTGAAAGCTTGAATCCTTAATCTTCAATGGACACCTTGAGAGCTTATGAAAGTATGAAATATCTTAAAGTATGAACTCTTAATACTTTTGGATTGAATTGATATTCTTGGATCCCCAAAATCAAGAGGGAAGGCCTCTATTTATACCCAATTTTCTCTCCAAAATCAAGAAGGGCCAACCAGATGGGAGGAGAAAATTAAAATTTTGAAAGGGCCTAGGATCCTGAAGAGGGTGACCCAAAAGGTCAAGGTCAAAATTCAGCCTATACTTGAGGGTAAGGGCCAAAATTTGGCCTAGACCTAAAGGGAAAGGTCTTCCAAAATTATCCCAGGGTCTTGACCGGAAAGCGGGAAAAAGAAGTGGGGAAAGGGACAAAACAGGGGAACAGAAGGCATGAGCATCTAGGAGGATATCCAAATATTAAAGAGACATTCAAAAGGGGACCAAAACATCCCATTAAGGAGGGCTACAAGGTCTTATCATGGGTGCTTCCATTTTAAGAGGATACATGCCCGACATATGATTCCTCTTGACTTTTATAGGCTATTGTCAAGTGTTTCAAATAAAAGGGTTGGCATTGTTACTTCTCAAACCCAAATGAAGGATTCTTATGTGTTTTTCCAACTCTTGAGACTTTTCATTTGGCTTTTGAAACCCGTAGGTGAGTTTGTAGTCATTTTTATAAACCTGTGAAACCTATGTTTGTTATTAGAAATCCTCAAACTAGAGTTTGCATTCATGATTGAAGTCTTGGATGCAAAAAAAAATTGTATTTATTCTAAATAATGACTCATACACCTACTATTTCATCCTTCACAACTATTTTTTGTGGTTTTGTTCATGTTTTTCACTTAGAAGTATTCACGAGTCATGATTTTGAAATTCTTTATGCATTTTTCATACAACAATTTTGGCGTTTAAAAACATTTTTGCATTTCTCTATGTCTATGCCCTAAGTATGCGATTTTTTATGCATGTTTTATGAGGTTTTACTTTCATTTTTCTAGTTAGGGAACACACTTTCTATTTTTATTTGGCTTTTATTACTATTTTAATGATAAAATCTATAAAATGATGGCATATGAAAAATGGAAGGATGTTTTGGTTTCACCCAAAATACAATACCAAAGAAACCAAGCACATGAGACAACACTTGTGGAAAATTAATGAGATGAGACATCACTCACTAATAATATTACTAATTAAAGCCAACACTAACAAATGATTGTAATATTGGATTTCAATTATGTCAATGGGTGGATGGGCAGTAAATGTGACAGTCAAGAGAGGAAAATTGTAGTGATAATAAAATTCCAAGGATTTCAAAAGAAAGAGGATATGATGAATGTAACACCTTGTCAATTATCTTAGTGTACATAATCTTAGGTTTTAGTTTATTATTAGTTGTGTCTAATAACAGTAGATGGGGGAAGCCTTCCCTTAATTAGGAGAGATTGTGTCTGACATGCTGTGGTTGGAACCCTTGTTTCGCAATTGATCCTTTAGACTATCAATTGCAAAATATCTACCCAACAATATTAAATTTTTATTTCTTTAACCAATGTTTGCAAACTTCTCAAAGACATTCACGTGTCATTTCTTTAATAAATTTTGACCTACTTGTCCAGCTTTGAAATAAATTATATATTATTGGTCTATACTTCATTCTTTATAAGTTAAAAAACTCATTTTTAGATTAATATGGTGCATATTATTTGATTTGTAGAAACAATTATCATCATTTAGGATGCATCCACTTTGAAAAATCATTAAAAAAATCAGTCAATAAAAAAATGTAAAAAATATTCAATATCTAGTACTCACTCTTAACTATATTTCTACCAAAGGGTTTTTCAAAATATTAAATGCAACTATATGTTTTTGACTCATACGCCAGATATTATGTTACATTTTGTTGAAAATAACAAGTACTCTTTTTTGTGTGGGAAGGATTTGACAGCTTTAATCTCATCCATTTAAAAAAAATATAGGAATTTAGAAACTAGAATCATAGTACTACAATTCTTGTTCTTTTGGTATCTTCAATTTTTTAGTGCAAGAGTCTCAAATTTCTCCTCTAAGTTCAAGTTTAGCTGATTTCATAAAAATAATAATAATAATAATTTTATTTTAAAAAAAAAGTGGTCACTTACAACCTCCTCTTTTTACACCACCTTGGTGCATTTAGCCCCTTACACTCTTTTGGATATGACCATATTTTTTTTAGTTCCAACATTTTGCCTTCTATTTTTTATTAGGAGACTTAGATCTTTTCAAAGACTTGAATTTTCCCTTATTGTCCTTCTTGTCTTTCTCCACCAATATACCATTATAAACTAGGACCTCCTTATCCATATCAAAATATTTCCTTCACATCTCTTCAAATAACAATGAAGTAACCACTTCCTCCCTCTTGAAAGTGGTTGATGTGCTTTCAATTTCCATAACAAGGTGATCTCATGAGTTTGAAAAATAACATAATAGAAGCATGCATATTTTCAGATTGAATCAACCCTTATACCAATAAAATTCAGTTTAGAAACTAGCATATTTTGAATGCATTCATCTGATTTGCAATAGATCCACTTACCTCCATCCTCATAGAATACAACTTCTTGATCAAGAATAGCTTATATATTAAGGATTTCTCCTAGAAAATATCTTTAAGCTTCTTTGAAAGATCATTTTGTAGTGTTCTCTTCAAAAAAATTTAAGAGCACACATAATCAGTGAGATGAAGTCTTATCAAACCCTTGGATTTCCTATCCATTTTATCCCATACATTTTACGTTGTAGCTTTAGGTTTCATTAAAGAAACTATAGCCTATAAATCTCTATCTATGAGCATATCATCCATTTTGAGTTTCCACAACTCACAATTTCTACCATTAAACTTATCCATATCTATTCAAATATATGTTCTTACTATCTCAAAGATGCAACAAGGTTATGAAACCTTTCTCTACAAATCTCCCACTAAAATAAGATCTACAAAAAAATCTTTCAACTCAATAAGGATACAAAATTGTTGATGCTCTGATACAAACTAAAAGAAAGTTAAGTATGGAATAACTCTTTCAAATGCAACTTCTAACAGAAGAATGAACACATAAAACACGTAAGATTATAAACACCAATTTTACATGGGAATACCTTACATGAAAAAACCCACACTCCAAAGCATGGAGCTCAATTCTATTATTGGTAAAAACAATTACAATGCAACATAAAGAGTCTATGATATTTCAAGAGACAATAAAAAATTATAGAGTAATTTGAATAGTGTAATGACATTACAAAATATAACTCAAGTGCTCACTAAAAAGCACTAAGCCACCAACATATTTATAGATCTCATGCATGAAAGGTAGGAACTTATAGTTTCAAAAACCATCTACCATACATAGGTAGATAAGTGGTGTCCCAAACAAAAAATTTCTACGTTCTTAACACATTGGAAATAGAAATTTCCAACCATTAATACATATCCTTCCATAATGGTAAATTTTCACAAACAACAACACCCACTACATAGAAATTTTCCACATCCATAATTAGGCATCCACCATGCATATAGTTACCTGTTAAAATTAACTCACTATGAATATAAACTACCAAACATTAACTCCTCTTAACTCACAAGTCTCAAAATAGTAGTTTTCATATCCACCAATAGTTAACTCCACAACCAACGACACATGTTAACAAAGTGCACCTTTGAGAGTTTTTTGTAAAATAGTGTCAAGAACTTACTAGTGGCTGAATTTAATACTCTATTCTTTGAATATAGGAATCCACCTCACAATTTAGTCCCACAAATTGACATAGAAACTTAGAAACTTAACTCTTAAGATAATGTTGCAACTCACAATTTGAGACACCTTAGTCCCAACAAATTTAACAATTTTGACATGCCCCAAATACGTATCACTAATCTTAGTATAAGGTAAGAACACCCTAGAAGGGGGATGATACCCATTAGAATATCATTTCATCATATTAGAGTCTCCCTAAATTACACAACAAAACTTACACAATCTAAAATTCAAATATTAGGAAGCATTAAAAAGATATTGAAAGAATAAGTGTGATTATGATCAATCATCCAAGATCAAAACTTAGCCAAGATTGTGATTATTAATCCATTATCATACTTTAGAGTTCAATCATGTATTATGACAAGTATCGTGAGCCAACAAGATTTGATACCTATAATAGAGCCTACATGCATTGGGAATCAACAATATTCTATAATATCTATGTAAGAGTAAACGAACAAGAAAGACCTTGAAGTCTTGATATCGTGTTAGGAAAATAATTTTTTTAATTGGAGATTGGGCATGAGGTAGCTTTTATTAGGTAAAACCAACATAAAAATTCATCAACATCCAATTCAACGAATACATCAAAGTATGAAATGTCAAAGATCGAGTGTTGGACATATTACATAACCAATACCAAAAGGATAAACTAACATGAGGATCTTCAAAAATACAATCCTTGTAAGTAAAAAAATAGTGGACTAGACATCAAGCATACCGAGTAAATCATTATCAATCTCAAATGACTTATAACATATAATCCAAAAGACTTGGGCTCAAATGGACCCTCAACCTCATATGAAAATAACATGGCGGAACAAAATGGTCTAGCAATCAAATGAGATATATTTATGACATCACAAACAATATTGTAAGAAAGGATAGAGATAAAATATGGATTCAACCATAAAAAAAGAAACCAAAAAACTAGGAATAGGAAAGGAAAACTCAAAAATGCAAAAACTCATAGAGCCTAGTTGAATCCAAGACTAAAAAAAGATGAAATGGCACTAACAAAAAAATAACATTAATAGAGAAGGAAATTTTAAAACAAATACAAAATAAAAGTTTGGGACAAACAAATATGTCATTAAAGATTAGGCATCAATAGATATAAAAAGGCATGAGAGATAGGAGAATCTGCAATGGCCAAGCACTAAAACCACCATATGAGCATAGCTAGTGAATAAGATATCCTAAAAAAGACCAAAAATCTTCAAAATACAATAACAATTTTGAGAATGATGGACATAATAGGGATGGGAAGAAGAAAAAGAATGCAAAGGGAGAAATGACCCACAAAATGCAAAAATGAAAACAAAAAAATTTCCCAAACTTGCATGCCAAAATTATTAGAAATAAATATGATCGATGGTAGGTGGTGTTAGAGCACCCAAAAACTCAATATGTGTACCAAATAAACCTTCACAACAACTAAGAGAATCAAATTGAAAGATGATATATCACTAAGAATGAACATTAAAAAAGATAATACAAAATTTACAAACACCCTGATAATAAATGGAGGTGTGAAGAGGCATGAACAACCACCATAAACTACCTCAACCAAAAAATAAAATGCACCAAACATTATTACATGCTAGAAACTAATAACTAATAATCTAAAATGTCAATGGCATAAGTAAACTTAATCCTGCAACACCACCTCT
This sequence comes from Chamaecyparis obtusa, assembly GCA_027943335.1. Taxonomy (NCBI): domain Eukaryota; kingdom Viridiplantae; phylum Streptophyta; class Pinopsida; order Cupressales; family Cupressaceae; genus Chamaecyparis; species Chamaecyparis obtusa. The sequence goes on from BSBK01000089.1 coordinate 1,045,343, forward strand.
TCACCTTAAGCCCCACTTAGGGAGATTATTATGAAATATCAGATGCAAGATAGGTCCCCCAAAAAAAATGTGTTAGGTACCCAATCACAACTACAATGAAATGAAATAAATTATCTCACAATTAGAGAGAAGAAGAAAATCCCCCTAGGAGAAAACTCCTTTCCAAAATAGAGAAGAAAATAAAAAAGTGAAAGGAAGGAGAACTCCTAAAGACCCCCTAAGGACTACTTCGTTCACCCCTATCATTGATCACAAAAAAAAATAGTGAGCATATGTCAAAGAAATAGTGAGAATATGTCAAAGGTTTAGTGAATATGTAGGCAACCTGCTTCTCTATAGGAAAATAATCCAAACTAAGAATGTCATCCTGAATGATTTATTGAATGAAGTATAGCTAGATCTCAATATGCCTAGTATGTCGATGCTCTACTAGGTTGTGGGAACTATGAATAGAACTTTAATTATCACACTAAACAATAGTGGAATGATAAGAAGGAAATCCAAGCTCAACCATCAATTGCTAAAGCCAAGGAACCTCCTGAATAGCCAAAATTGAACCTTGATACTTGACCTCAACTGAGGGTAATGCAATAGCAATTTTCTTTTTGTAAGACCATTCAGCTAGACTGGAACCAAGACAAAAAAGAAGAAGCCAAAAGTAGACTTCTAATCATCATCATCAACCTAATCAGAGTTAGTGAAGCCCAATATATAAGTATCTCCTTATCGAAAATGAATATTTCTCTAAATTAACCTTAGAGTATGTTTGGTTTCCTTCCAATAACTCTTATGAGAATCTTGAGAGAAATAAGAGACAAGAATAACTACAAAGGAAATATCAGGATGGATATGTATCAATAAAAAGATAGCCTACAAATTGTCATGATAAAAAGTGGCATGAACTAAAAAAGTGGTGCAATTAGAAGACAACACAACACCCAATTGAAAAGGATTGGGGAAGGATTGCAATCAACTATCCCAAATATCTAAACCAAATTAAAAACATACTACTACTAAAAGATATAAATAATTAAAGAATATTGATGAACCTGAAGACCAAGGAAGTAATACAATAAACCAAGGTTTATCATATCAAAATGCTCCATAAAATCTCTCTGAGTATCATCAATAATGGTAATATAATTCCCTGTGAGAATTAAATCATGCACATAAACCACAAGAATGAGAATATCATATCCAAGTATCTAAATATAAACTATAGGATCAGAGTGACATCTAGTAAATCCAAAAAAATGCAAGAAAATATCCATCTTCTCCTACCAAGCCCTGGGGGCTTGTTTGAGACCATTCAAAAAAATTTGAAGCTTGCAAACAAGTAAAGACTCTTGTACAAATCCTTGTGGCTACTCCATATAGATCTCATCCTACAAATCACCATGTTGGAAGGTGCTCTTCACATTCATCTAATACATTGAAAACCCCTAAGAAACAATAGTAGAAAGTATAAGACAAATGGGATTCATCTTGTTTACAAGATAAAATGGCTCAAAATATTCAATGTCTTCAACTTGACACCCACTTGCAGCGATACAATTTACTTCTTTTTAGAAGAGGAATAATATGAAAATTAAATTCTTCATAAAAGAAGAGTACTCCTTAGCCATAGCACTATCCCACTCTAGAAAACTTGAAGCATCTAAAAGCTTCTGGGGATCAAAAGAAATTGCATGATTCAAAAGAATGATCCCTTAAGTATGGGAATGAGTGTGGCGAGTTGGTATAGGCTGATCGCACACAAGAGAACCAACCTATTGAATAAGAGTAAAAGATTAAAGAGGCCAAGTGGGTGCTAGAGGAGGAGGTGGAGAAACCTCATCAACAAGATCAAGACCATCAAAAAAATCATCATCATCATCATCATCATCTATAGAAAGAAAAACATCCTCTAAAGATGAAATGGGAAGAAGTGAGGAAGAGGCATGCGATGGAGAATCTATTAGAGAAAATGAATCATAAAGATGAACATCAAGATAAAAATGAACCTCTCTAGTGAGAGAGTCAAATAAATGATAACCCTTCACATCCTCACAATAGCTTGAAAATTTTAAATATTTGACTTCGTTTCTCTATTTCTTTATGCCTATCAGGTAGAATTAATTTCTATGTATCACTTCCAAATAGTCTAAAGAATTTGATGTGAGACCAAACCCCCTCAAATTCATATTCTACATTGCCTTGGCAAGTATACTATTCTAAATCTACTTGGCATAATTAATAGCATCTACCCAAAATGTTGAACTCATGGATCTACTGATGTGACTTTAGTGCAAGGATATGCAACAAAGATTGAGGTGTCACTAGATACTAAAGCACCAACCAACTCCACCTAAAAGAGAGTACTAAGGATAAGTTCCCCTATCTCCCAAGAACCTATTTATCAGGTCATGATAGTGTTGGACGAGCTCATTTGGGCATGCGATTATTTTTTCAAGGGGCCTACTGGTTAATGGAAGGTTCTAATAAAAATTGGATATTCATGCGAGAAAACATTAGGATATAAATAGAAATAAATTGTAAAAGATGGGATAGGATGCAGAAGATAAATCTACCTATAATCACTTTGAATGCAAAATGATCGATAATACTCAAGACAAAGTAAAGAACTTAATTTAAACATACATGTTCAACAACCATAAATATTCCAAAGAAAATAGATTCATTCCAAACATACCATTTCCATTCATTAAAAAAACAAACACTTCTTGAGTAAAGGACAAAATCACAAACAAAATGATACAATGTTATCGATAACCAAAATGAAAAACTAGGGTATAGATGCTAAGCACAAGTAATTAATTCTATTATCAATGTAAGATGTAAGCTTCACAGGTTTGCTTCACAAAATCTCTGAAGATCGTGAACTTCTAAACTAATAAAAATAAAACCTCCAAGAGGCAAGCTATTCTAACAACTATTTACTGTCATGATATCTAGGACTTGTCTGGAAGACTAACTATCACTATGGCAACCAAAATCATCAACTTTGTGAACCCTAAGAATGGTCCAAATCTATGTATTTATAGAGGATTTATAGAGTGTACACACCTATTTTTATAGAAAACCTTCCTTATTTACATTAGTATACATTATTCATATTAGCTAAGTACATATCTACATGGGTGTATATTATGTACAATTACAAATTCAAAAAGGGAAAAAAGAGGAAGGAAAGAGAGAAGGGAAGAGAGACTTGGAGGTCCAAATCCCAAGGGTGAGTCTACTTGAATATGTAAGCCATCATTTCTATTAGATTTGTAGTACATTTTCCATCTCACACCATAAATGTCAATTCAATGCCTTATCTGAAAGTCTACCCTATGTACTTAAGTCTTAAATGCTTGATCAACACCTTGGGCAGTGAAAATGTGTATGTAGTTGGTTCACATCATTCTACACTTTTTTATGTTTGAAAGTACCTTTCAGACTTCTGACATGGTATAGTTATCACGTTGTTGGGTGATGGTTGGTCAACTCTGGAAGGATGTACCAACTCATACCACTGAAATAGATTAAATAATAAAGAATAAAATAACCCTATTTTGTACACTCACCAAGATCCAGAATCTAGGATCTGGGATTCAGGGAATTTTACCTCAACCAAAAAGGGAGGAAGGGGAAACAATAGAACCTGTCACCCTAAAGACCGGTACTCCATGTATTTCTTGTATCATTCAATGCACTCTTCCAAAGTCTCTTCATTGATCTCCTTTATGAATTAAACATGGACTTAGACCTCCTCTAACCCATCTCGATCCTTGGCCGCACACTTTTGTAACCAAGACCCCATCCTAGTGGCATCGTGGGCTTCCACTATCAGCTTGATGCACTCTTTCATAATTGCTTCATCAAAATCTTGGTTTGGGCCAAAATTTCTTCTATTTTCTCATCCAATCCCATGAGAAAAGAATCCAGGGGCACAAACCCATTCACATTTTCAAGGTCCAACCCTGTGACTATCCTCACAAAAGCCTCATACTTGGTAGCATATTTCTAGATGGTTGTTGGAAAAGAATCCATTCATTTATGTGCCATCTTAAGGGGATTTAGAGAGAGGCCCAATTTTTGGTAAACGAGTCCAGAATAATCATAACTCTCATTACCAAGGAGGTTTGCTTCATCTATCTTTTGTGTGCCCATTTTGGCAATCTCATGCATCATTTTTCTCTGTCTAGTGTGTCATCCATTGTCCTACTTCAAAAGCTCCATCCCATTCTTAATCTATATGTGAAGCCTCATTTATTTAAAGTACTTTGGGAGAAACTTAGAAAGAAATCTCTAGACTAATTGCAGTTGTGTGTGATTCCATTCATCAATTGTCAACATTTTCTTCTTCATTGTCTACAAGGAATTGAACTTATTTGATGGATTTGATTCTAATGTGGATGCCTTGGACATTTGTAAATTTATGGGTCAATCCATCTCCCTTATAAGTTCCTTCATCTTTTTATTTGAGGCCTGGTACTCCTTCTTCTGATATTTATTTTCATATCTTACATGTATTGCCTCAATGATACTATCAAGGACCTTTAATTCTCCCCACTTACCCCTCCTAAGATTGACATCTTGTAGCTCACAGCCCTCGGGCCTTACCTTTGACTCTTCTCTATTCTCAGGTGGAACTATCCTGGTGACCAGAGTCTCACCTTTGGTGTTCTTCTTTGTTGTGTAATATGCTTAGGCTATCTTGGACATCTTAGGATGGGGGTCTATAATTTCCTTCATGATCTCCCTAAGTGATGATGGGGTGCTAGGTTGATTCATGTGTTTCCTCTTACGTTGGTTAATCAACCATTTTAAAGGATTGGGAACATATTCCTCATCATTATCTATATTAATCTAGGTCATCTTTGTGACCCACTCTGGTCTTACTTCATCTCTAGGTGGTGTATGTTCTTCTGGTGGTGGAGGTCTCTCTCAATTTGGTGGTGTCATTCCCTTTTTCCCTAAATGCTTATCTATCTATGGATCTGGCTATGATTTTCACTGAGTGTTTGGATTGGGATCCAAAAATGTAGTGGGTGAAAGAATGGCCTGATCATCTAGAGGAGCATAGGATATTCGAGGTACAATTTCTCTTGGAGCTCCAATTTCTCCTATGGGTTTGGCCTACTCCTTTCCTCTATTCTTATCTTATGTTTCTTTCTTCCTTCTTTCCAAAACTTCTACGGCTTTGCAGCGAACATATTTCATCTATTTATCTTTGTTTTCTTTTAGTCACTTCTCTTCTACGACCTTTTTATCTTTGGCCTCTTTTTCTACCTTGAGTTGAGCCTCTTCAAGATGAGTGTGATCCTAGGCCTCTTGTTATTTCTTATCTTTCACCTCATCCTAAACATTTTCCCCTTCAATATGGGTCCTTTCTTCTCCTATTTTAGCCTCTGACTCAACCTATCTTCTCTTTTCTTCCTCAAATTCATGGAGGAGGCATACTTGATCCTCAGTGGTGAGAACCATGTTAGAGTCTTTGGTGGAGAGGCCATCCTCATTTACATTATGGTCCAACACATATGTTAGCTCATTTGTGAGTATTTCCATATAATGACACAAGGGAGGAGAGGGAGAGGGGCCAAAGGTACACCCTAACCAGGTCCACCTACAAAGATCACACGCAGAAGCAACAAACACACAAGTGAGAGAGAGAATGCATATATCTTTCATATATTAACCTTAATTGATTCATACATGTCAGGATGTAAGGCCTTCTCAGTTTAGGCCAGATATTATAATCATGTACAGAATTTCAACATGTGAGGATCTGCAAATAATCTCTAATCTTCTATCTTCAAAAAAAACTTACTTCCTAAACTCTAACCAAACAACTACATTTATACAAGAGGCTATCAAACAAGTTAGCCTTCAGATCCACCATCAACAGAAGGAATGACCAGATCTAGGTCCACATGCTTCCCAATGATAGATACCATCATTAAATCCATGACCAAAATTAATTGCAAGAGTTAGCCTCAACATAAATCCAAAATAAACAACTCGGTAAGCAAGGAAACTGAGCACCAAACAAGCATCACTGAGTGCCAAAGAGATAACTGACCAACACCAGTAAACAAAGTAAACTGAGCAACACCGAACCAACTCGGTCAAAGAAGGAACTGAGCAACACAGGAAAACAAAAACATGTTTTTGGTGACACAGGATTGTCAAGGAACCGAGATGCTCCTGCATCAGAGACTTGGGGTTATTTGAAAATGATTCTCTGAATTATAAAACATGTATGATCTGAGCTGCATCCAACTCAGATTGTGAAATCCATGAACTGTCTTCAATCAGTCTATTCTTCCACTTTACCAGATATTCCATATACTATTTTCCTCTTGTACTTTTTCCAATTCTTTGCTCCAAAATCTGCTCAACTTCTTTTGTCTATTTCTTAGGATAATCATTTGGTACTGTCATTTCTTCATCTAACTCAAGGTACTCATACAAATCAGTAATATTGAAAATAGGTGATATATCCATGTCATCAGGTAACTCAATCTCATAAGCATTTCCACTGTCAAATTTCTTCAAAATCTTACAAGGTCCAAACTTCTTCATTTTCATCTTCCCATATGTTCCAACAGGAAATTTGCCTTTCTTCAAATGAACCCTTACTTCATCACCAACATCAAAAGTCTCATTTCTTCTTGATCTATCAGCTCTATCTTTGTATTTTTGATTACTCTTCTCCAACTTATATTCCACATCTTCATGCAATGTCTTCATGTACTCAACAAACTTTACTCCTTCAGCACTTCTCTTTCTTTCATCAACAATGTCTCTCAAATCTGATATACCTGTTGCCCCACTTTTTACCCCATAGCCATGCTATCAAAGTGGAAGATTTTGATCTCATAGTCAGGTTTGGTCATGTTTCAGTCTAGGTCTAAGTCTTTCATAGGATAGGCTATTCTTACTGGGTTTCCCTGTCAATGCCTTTCCTTCTCTAAACCGAGTGGGTTGTTCTAAAGGTCTTTTCATATTGGGTAGGTTATAGATCCCAACCCAGCAAGGATAAGATGCTCCTATTGATGATCTTTTTCAGCAGAAGAATGATTGGGAATTATAGTTTCTAGGCCTTTATAAGAAGTCAGAGAAGATTCTACATATGGATGGCACAATGATAGAGCTGATGTTGGTAATTTAGAGAAGTTCATCTCAAATGACAATGTGCAAAGAATTCATTTCTTTGTATAAGTATTCCTTGCACGTCAAATTCTGGGACTGTTATGATGCTCCTAACTTTTAGTGATTGCAGATGTGATTCTTCAAATGGCATTGGATTTGAACATGGTGATTGACAAACTGAGCAAAATGAGCTATAAAAATATCGAAAATAAAATCTCAAAATATCAGAGGCTTCTCGCCAAGGACAAGTGATTATTTTGTTTAGAATACAATGATAAAATTGGGAGCTTGAAATATATTTTTCAATGCAAAGGTGACATGCCACAATGCATATGTGTTTGATATAAGTGATGTTCGGGTTCATTTTCTGCTCTTTCAGGTGTGACAGTACAGCATATGTATGTATTCAATACATTTTCCACAGCCCCAAAAAGTGGATGATTTTCATTATTTGAAAGCTTGGATCAGTTCTCTGATGTTTTATGATCCTATTGGTGAAGACCGCATGAGATTTGGAGTCGAAATGATAAAGCGGTCGCATGATCACAAGGAATAAAATAATACCATGCGATCATGCGACAATGAAGTCTACCGGGACCCACGTATGCCAACAGCGTAGATGCGATGATGAGGTGGAAAGATTATTAAAGATAACATTACTCATTTTGAAAATGTCATTCGCCAATGATAGAGCGGTCGCATGATCGCAAGAGGTTAAAAAATACTATGCGATCATGCAAAAAGGTGAAAGGAGGGAGCCCCATGCAAGATTTGGTGGTGGTACATAAGCAAGAAAACCATCACAAATATAAGGTAGTGAAAGGCTGGTCACATGATCGCATAAACCAGATTTGAGTCATGTGATCATGCAAAAAGTGAAAAAAGCTGTCGGTTAGGTAAGAGAAGTCAACGAAAAGATAGGAAAGACTAAACAAAAGGTGCTCTACTGGGGTCCACGTATGCCAATAGTGCAGACACTGTGTTTGGCCAAGGAAATACAACCTCTTGGAAGATGTGTGGACTTGACAAAAATAGAGTTGTCGCATGATCGCAAGAGTTTAAAAAAGTGTCATGCGATCATGCGACAACGTAAGTCGCCAGATGAAGGTTTAGTTTTTAATATTATATGATAGTTCATTTGTAGCGGTCGCATGATTGCAAGAGTTTAAAAAGTGTCATGCGATCATGCGATAATGAAACCCGAGTAGGAGAGAGAAATCAAAGACAAAGTGAAGGAGACTCAAAACAGGGGATTTGATTTCATAAAGAAATTACATATTGATTCCTAGACTAGTGGCGGCATTCGACTAGTAAATTACTACTGTGATCATGGATATGTTGGCTTCTCACAAAATGGAGACAGAGGAGGAATTTGATGCAGTGAAATGTTATGACAAGCATCTCAAGATGGATCACAGGCCTGCTTTTTACTTGCTAAGATAAATCTTCAGCAACATATAACTCAGCTAATGAGAAGACATAATATTTACAGAAGCTTGCAAGTGTTTGTTGAACATCTTCAGCTTTATGTTGAGCAGTCTTAACACTTATGGACTAAATTATGTTAATTCGATAAAGGTCTATTCAGTTCATCTTATTGAGCAAGGTCAGATGAAGGGACAAAGTCATATTAGTTCTTCTTTGTTGTAATTTCGTAGTCACTTGTCTCATATCCTTTCGAATTCTGGAAGTTGAAACACTTTGTATTCCCATGAATGTTGTACATTTGTAAATTCTATATAAACTATTGAAAAAGTAAATACAAGGGTTGGCAAAATTGTTGGTGTAAGAGACTTGATATTGCAGAGTCAATTGAAGGGTGTTTTATGTCAATGATTTTCTGTTCCATTTAGTTAGAAATTGTTGATTCTATGATTCTTTCTTTTAATCCGAATTACAGTAGGAAGGAAAGGATGTTTCATTCCTTTTTCATGAGGATGTGAATAAACCACAGTAGGATGTGCTTTGGGATATTCGGGGAAGGATTCATTAGAAGTCTTTAATCATTTCATTTACATTTCTGTAGGTAGATGCTGAGCATATAAATTCATAGGATTTGTGAGTTTTCTGCTTGATTTTAGATTTGAGAGCTTTTCCTGCCTGGGTTAAGTCCTGTTTAGGCTTAATTTGATTTTCCTTTTCTACTCTCAGGTTAAGAGCATACCCCAGGTTAGATTTAGGAGAAAAACATTATTCTTTGAATATCATACACATAGGGAGCTGTACCTACCAATTTAGAGAAAAGCCGGTAATCAGAAAATGGCTTTTCAACTATTGTAACCAGATATTGTTCATCATTTGGGCATTAAGAGTTATTTCCACAAGAAACAAGAAAGGACAAATCTGTTTACTAACAATACCTCTCAATTGTATGCCATTTAAAATCTCAAAAGATGTTTTTCCAGTACTCCTATTCACTGAATTATTGTATGCAAACTCTTCTTGTGCCAACACAGAATCCCAATTACTCGGTGTGTCTCCAACCAAACATCTGAAAAGATTTCCCAAACTTCTATTCACAACTTTTATATGTCCATCGGTCTGTGGGTAAAATGTAGAACTATATTTCAACTCGGTACCAAACTTTCTCCAAAAATTCTTCCAAAATTATCCAACAAATTTACTGTCTCGATTAGAGATAATACTCCTTGGTAATCCATGCAATCTGACAATTTCCTTAAAGAAAAGATCTGCTATATGTACTACGTCTGATATTTCTACAAGGTATAAAATGTGCCATTTTAGAAAATCTATCCACAACAACAAATATAGAATCATTACCTCTTACTATCTTCGATAAGCCAAGAAAAAAATCCATATTGATATCAATCCAAGGTTTCTCAGGAATAGAAATCGGTGTATACAATCCAATATTTTGACTTACTCCTTTTGCAACTTGACAAATTCTACAAATTTTCATAAATTTATGAACATCTTTATACAACTGTGGCCAAAAGTATTTCTCCTTAAGAAAATTCAATGTTCTATCAACACCAAAATGTCTAGCCAAACCACTACTATGTTTCTCTTTTATCAAATTAGTTCTCATTGGTCCTCTCGGTATACACAATTGAATACCTTTAAACAACATACCTTCTTGAATGAAATATTCTTCACATTTAGTACTTGGTTGATCTTGAATAGGTTCTCTACACTTTCTCCACGGCTTAGAAAAATCAGGATCAAATTCATAAGAATATCTCATGTTATCAAAGCCAAGAACTTCAATTTTCATCTCGGTCATCAAAGATCTTCTTCTAATCAATGCATCAACAACTCGGTTAGTGACTCCACTCTTATGCTTTATAATAAATGTATAACTCTGCAAATACTCAATCCATTTCATATGTCTCTGATTCAACTTATTCTGACTACCCAAATACTGTAAAGCTTTATGATCGGTATACAATACAAATTCACTCAATATCAAATAATGTCTCCATTTCTTCAATGCTTGAACAATAGCATAGAATTATTGATCATACACAGAGTATTTCCTTTTTGCATCATTCAAATTTTCACTAAAGAAAGCAACAGGTTTACCTTCTTGACTCAACACGGCTCCAATTGCACTTCCACTTGCACCACATTCCACTTGAAATACTTTATTAAAATCAGGCAATGCCAAAACAGGCAATTCAACAACCTTCTACTTCAGAGTCTCAAAACTTTTATCGGCTCTATGTGTCCACTTGAATTCTCTTTTATCTCCTCTCATAGTCTCATTCATAGCATTACAAATTGAACTAAAATTTCTAATGAACTTTCAAGAAAAACTTGCCAAACCATGAAATGATCTTACCTCACTAGCATTCTCAAGTGTAGGCCAATTCAAAATAGCTTCAACCTTTTTAGGGTCCATCTTCAAACCATTAGCTAAAATCACAAATCCCAAATACACAATCTCCTCTTTCATTAAGGAACACTTTTTCAAGTTAATCATCAACTTTTCCTCTTTCAATCTCTACAATACTTGTTTAACATGCAACAAATGTTCTTCTTTGGTCTTACTAAATATTAGAATATCATCAAGGTATACAATAAAAAACTTACCGAAGAATTTCTTCAAAACTTCATTCATCAATTTCATAAAGTACTTGGTGCATTAGTTAAACCAAAAGGCATAACCAACCACTCATACAAAACTTCTTTTGTCTTGAAAGCAGTCTTCCACTCATCACCTTCTCCAATTTTGATCTAATGATACTCACTTTTCAAATCAATTTTGGTAAAATACTTTTCTCCAGTCAAACTATCCATTATGTCATCTATTCTTGGTATAAGAAACCTATATTTCACTGTTATCTTGTTGATTTCTCTAGAATCATTACACATTCTCCATTCTCCATTCTCCATTCTTCTTAGGTGCCAATACAATAGGTACTACACAAGGAATCAAACTTTCTCTAATCAAACCTTTCTACAACAATTCTTGAATCTGTCGGTTCAATTCCTAATTCTCGATAGGTGTCAACCGATGTGGTGGCTTATTCGGTAAACTAGCTCCAAGGATTAGATCCATGCAATGATCAATACTTATTTTCAGTGGCAAACCATTGGGTACATTATCATAAATAATTTCACTGTACTCAATGAGTAACTTATCAATCTCCTCAGGGACACTATCCTCTATTGTCTTACATAGTTTGTTAGGAATCACAGCAAAACATACATCATTCTTCTTCAAATCCTTAACAATTTTTCTTCCTTCCATCAAGCAAATTTTCACAGATGTGAAAACATTACTAATAGGTTCTTCAATCAAAGGTAACAAAACTTGTCTTCTTCCATCAGCCCAAATAGTATATTTATGCAATCTCCCATCATATATAACATGTCTATCATATTTCCAAGGTCTACCCAACAAAATATGACAACAATACATAGGCATGATATCACATAACACCTTATCATAGTACTTTCCAATTTTCAAATTCACATAACATTGTTCACTTACCAAGAGTGTATGCTCACCTTTGATCCATGAAATCTGATAGGGCTTCAGATGTTCCAACCTTTTCAATTGAAACTTTGTAACCATTTCCTCAAATGCCAAGTTTTCTGAGCTACCACTATCAATTATTACCTTCCAAACTTCATCAGAAACTCTACATTTGGTCTTGAACAAAATTTTCCTTATTGGATCTTCCTTATTACTTTCACTCCAAAGTGCTCTTCTTACCATCAAGTTATTTTCCTTCTTAGGTTCATTCGGAAACTCTTCTTGCACCAAAGCATTTCTATTGCTACCAACCTTCTTACTTGCATGTGTACACTCAAATGATCTATGTCCTTCTTCTCCACAATTGTAACAAGTTCCTCAGAAACCACCTCTGTTATAACCACCTTGGTAGTTACTTCCTCTACCTCTAGATGAAATTTCACCTTTCTACTCAATCTTTCCTTTATCCAGATCTATCATTTCAGGTTCAGATCTACTATTTTCACCATAAGATCTACCTCTTCCTATAGGGAATCTACCACCTCTACCTCTTTGTCTTTTCTCATGTTTCTTGTTCAATTTCTCCTCAGCTTTCAATGCAAATTGATAAGCCTCTTCAATGTTCTCCAATTTGACCAAACTGATTTTTTCTTAGATGGAAAATCTCAAACCATTCAGGTACCTAGAAATTCTTTCCACATCATCTTCATCATGTCTAGATTTGATATCCAATCTATAGAATTCCTCAGTATATTCTTTTACCGAGCTATCTTTCTTCCTCAAACTTTGCATTCACCTAACTAGGTTAATCTAATAATCACAAGGTAAGAACTTTCCTTTCAATTTATTCACCATTTTATTCCATACCTTAATTTTGTCTTTGCCTTTCCTCTTTCTATCCAATTGTAGATGCTCCCACCACAAGGATGCATGACTCTTCAACTTTGTGCTTGCAATTTTCACCTTCTTTTTCTTAGGTACATTTTCATACTCAAAGTACTTTTCCATCTCGGTGATCCAGTCCACCAATTCATCAAAATCCAATTTTCCACCATACTCGGGAGGCTTAAAGTGTGGTGTAGACTTCAGATTTGTCAAATCCTTCAACAATCTTTCCTCACCTTGATTCTTCACCGGTTCATGTTCTACATCAACTTGTTCTTCCTCAATTTCATCATCACTAACATCTTCAAGATGTCTTCCTCTTCTCTGGGTTGTTTCAACAACTTCTAATCTAGTAGTAAGTTGTCTCAACATGTATGCCAATCCTGGATCCACATCTCACCTCCCACTAACCATCTTGATACCCTCTGTAATTGTAGGTCAAATCACAATCTGCTACCCCACAACAATTCAACTAGGGTTTGGGATTTTGAAAATCATAAAATTGTAAGAGGCAGGGATGTCATATTCAATGAGAAGGTGTTGTACAAAGATCTATTGCAGTAGCATGAGAAGAAAGAAAATGATTATGTAGTACTGGATGATACTCCAAAAGATAATGTTTTAGTAGTTCCTTATGCTCCGCAACAACAACAACAACAAGTACCACAAACTCCAGTGAATATTAGACAGTCAACAAGGCTAAGTAGACCTCCAGAAAGATTCTCTCCCTCTTTGACACCTAGTTTACAACATCATCAAATTTTAGGGTATTAGAACCAGAAACAAAGTTACTAATAGCCATTACCAAGCCATTCTAGCTTTCAGGAAAAGAACACAAAATCAAGAGAGCCCTGACTTCTTCATCCAAAATAACATTAACAGAAGATAATTGACTAGTGACTATATTAAACTCATTTAAATGATCATCAAGTGACCCACCTTCTTCCATTTTCATATCAAACAAACGGTTCATGAGAAATACCTTGTTTGAAGCGGAGGGCTTTTCATACAACTTCTCTAGGGTTTTCATCAAATCTTTAGTCATCTTTGCTTGTGTAATATTGAATGCCATTGATTGTTCTAGGAATAATTGAATACTACCAAGAGCCTTTCTATCAAGAATATCCTAGTCCTAATCAGACATTGATGACGGTTTCTTGGATTTCCTTCCAATGGCCGCCATAGATCCTTCTGATAGAGATAGTCCTCCATTTGCATTTTCCATAATTGAAAGTTCTTCCCATTAAACTTTTCAACCTTCAGCCTACCCTCGTCTGCCATTTCTCCCACTCAACCATGAGAATCCCACTAAACCGTGAGATCTTGCAGAGGATATCTGAAAAACAACCTCTCTCTGATACCACTTGTTAGGATTAACAAGACCGAAATAAAAATTACATGCAAATATAACCAATATCAAAAAACAATAAACCACACAGAAGAGAACACAAGACATAAAGATTTAACTTGGTTCACCCAATCCTTGGGCTACGTCCACCAACAGCGAGTCCAATTTTTTATTATCCATTGATTACAACCTGATTACAATCCGTAATCCCTTATAGCTCAATACCACCATAGGAAGCTACTAAAACATACAACATAATGAAATCCCTAACCCTAAGCAATATTATACATATTTTACCACTTTAGGGTTACAACATGTCAGCCAAAAAAATAGCTGAAGATATTAGCCAGAAAAGTAGCTGGAAAAATAGGTGAAAAAATAGGCTGCCACCCCCAAACCCCAACGTCGTCCTTGGCACAACCCCCAACCCTACTAAGGGTCCCCAAATACTTTTCAATACTTTCCTAATCAATCATCACAACATAACAAGGTCCAGATCTCACCTCACTCTGATATCACCTAACACAAGGGAGGACATGGAGAGGGGCCAAAGGCACACCCAAACCAGGTCCACCTTGTGAAGATCACATGCAGAAGCAACAAACAAACAAGTGAGAGAATGCATATATCTTTCATATATTAACTCCAATTAATTCATACATGCCAGGATGTAAGGCCTTCCTGATTTAGGCCACATATTACAATCAAGTACAGAAGTCCTCCAACATGCGAGGATCTTCAAATAATCTCTAATCTTCTATCTTCTATCTTCTACCTTAAAAAAAACTTACTTCCTAAACTCTAACCAAACAACTACATTTATACAAGAGGCTACCAAACAAGTCAGCCTTCATATCCACCATCAATGGAAGGAATGACCAAATCTAGGCCCACAAACTTCCCAATGATAGATGCCATCATTAAATCCATGACCAAAATTAATTGCAAGAGTTGGCCTCAACAAAAATCCAAAATAAAAAACTTGGTAAGAAAGGAAACTGAGCGCTAGACAAGCATCATTGAGTGCCAGACAAGCATCACCGAGTGCCAGAGAGATAACTGACCAACACCGGTAAAAAAAGAAAACTAAGAAACACTGAACCAACTCGGTGAGAGAAGGAACTGAGCAACACATGAAAACACAAACATGTTTTTGGTGACATAGGATTGCCAAGGACCCGAGATGCTCTTGCATCATATAATCTTGAGCTTGTGCACCCTCAAAATTTGGCTCACCCTCCTAGATGAAATTGGCGGGGAAGTCATCCAACATGACTTGGGTATTCCTTCTATTTTTCTTCTTTGGATGCACCAAGGGAACGTGCATCTCTTCCTTGATGTCCATCTCCTCTTTTATGTTGATGTGCAAGAGACCAAGGGTAGTAACTTTTGGTCTTGATGCTTCAAAGCAAGGTGTTGTGGTTGATAGGGGCTCTACATTGAGCCTGAGAGTGACTCCCTGATTTCTTCCATTGGGGCTTCTTGGTGTGGATTCAGCTACATGAATGAAGTACTCTCCTTCTTTTTAGCCTACCTCTCATATTGCTAGGAGGTTGTGTCCCTTATCCTTATGCTCACCAGGAAGATTGCCTTAAAAGAGACATAGATTTTGTCTACAACTTCCTGTGTGATCATTTCTATGTTGTACTCTTCCCGGGCATTACAATCAACTGGTTGGAGAGGGAGGCTCCCCATTTTTTTCTTGTTGAAAATTGGATGTAAAACTATCATATTATCTATATACTTCTTCAGAAAGGATCACAACCCAAATATCTCCATCTGCTTCGTGGTAACCCAGTGGTAACAATACTAGAATACATTAAAATCATCCTAGCAATCTTCCCAAAAGTCCTCAAGATGAGGGGTGTGACATGTAAAATTTTTAGGCAATGCCTTATTCAACCTTCCCCCAAGATCAAATTAATTCCACTACAAGAAAAATTTCTCCATGTGGGGACTCTTCAGTTCTACTCCTTATTTCACGGTTATCTGAAGAGAAAGAAAAATTATTTGATTAAAACTTCTTATGGAATATGTACTTTGATGGTGCCAGTTGCAAAGAAGGGTCTAGTGCAAGAGTGTTGCTAGTCTCGCCTAATGGAAAGACATACAATTTTTATTTTAATATGTTATTTACTTGTACAAATAATATTTCAAAGTATGAGGGTTTATTAATAGGTCTTAGACTAGCTGAAAAGCATAGAATAAAGAATCTTAGAGTCATTGGAGATTCAGAATAATATAGGAATGTTGTCTAGGATGACATAGAAAATTTTGAATCATTTAGGATAGATTAGATGGATAGGAGCCATAATGAGATGGATAATTTGTTGGCTACTATTTCTCTTAGGCTAGATGATATAACTTTTGTAGGGATCTCAAAGGTTGAAGTACAAGCAAGACCTTCTATCCCTGATAATATAGAAAGTTGGTAGGTTTTTGAAGATGATATTGATATATTGAGGTTTTTGAACTATAAAGGGAAATATGAAAACCAAGAGATTGATTTCATTGTTTATATGGAAAATTTAAATGGTAATGACACAAACTTTGGAAAAGATGTCATACAATGGAAAATTGATAAAGTTCCCAAAGGCATGGTGGTGTTAGAAAGAGCTTTTGATAATCAGGATAAAGCATGAAAGACAAAAACTGTAAATAATCCTGATGATTTAGAGGAAGTGAGTCTTGGAACAAACAAGGCAAATAGGAAGGTGTATATTGGAAAGAAATTATCTCCAAAGGTGAGAAAAATGTTGATGGATTTATTGAGAAAGTTCAGGCATGTTTTTTCTTGGTCATATGGTGACCTTAAGGCTTATAGAGAGGATTTTTTTCAACATGTTATCCCTTTAAAAGATATTGCAAATCCATTCAAGTAGAAGAAAAGACCAATCAACCCAATTCTTTCCTCAAAGATGCAATAGGAATTGGTGAAGATGAGAGATGCGGGGATAATCAAACCAATTAGGAATTCATCATGGGTATCAAATTTAGTGCCTATAAGGAAAAAGAAGGGAGATATAAGGTTGTGTGTAGATTTTAGAAATCTTAATATATCTTCTTTGAAGGATAACTATGGTCTACCCAATATGGAAGCAATGTTGCAAATGGTGACAGGGTGTGAACTCATTTCAATGATGGATGGATTTTTGGGATATAACCAATTTATGGTGAAAGAGTTAGAGCAATATAAGATAACATTCACCATACATGGGGAACTTATATGTATGTTTGGATGCCATTTAGATAGACCAATGTAGGGGCTACATTCCAAAGATAAATGGATGTTTATTTTGGTGATTTTATTGATAAGTTTCTTCTACTATACCAAGATGATCTCACTTCCTTTTCAAAGGAGGAAGAACAACATTGTAAGCACTTGGAAAAAATCTTTGTCAGAGCTCTAGAGTTTGTTGTTTCTTTGAACCCAAAAAAGTGTACCTTCAGTGTTACAAAGGGTAAGTTACTTGGTCACATTGTGTCTAAAGATGGGATCAAGATACATATAGAGAAACTTTCTGCCATTGATAAGGTCTCTAGGCCTAAAAATTCTAAAGGTATCCAATATTTATTTGGTCAAGTTAATTTTCTAAGGAGGTTTGTTACAAACTTTTGTGAGATAAGTAGACCTATTTCCAAGATGGTGAAGAAGGGAGTTAAAATAGAATAGGAAGGGAGACCAACTGTTGTCTTTCAATAAATAAAGCAAGCCATTAAAGATGCTCCAGTTCTTAGAACTCTTGATCTTTTCATTTACATCTTTCCATAGTATTGTTGCAGTATTGTTACAAAAAAATCAAGAGGGGTTTGAACAATCCATTGCCTTTTTCAGTAAGTCATTGCAAGTTGTAGAACTCAAATATGAAATCAATGAGAAATGAACATATGCACTAGTGAAGGCTATAAAAGCTTTTAGATTTTATTTTATTTTATTTTATTGAGGAGACTGTTGTTTCTTATGTTCCTAGTGTGGTTGTAAAGGATATCTTCACCCAACAAGGGGTCTCTAGGGGAAGATGCAGATAGATCAATAGGATCCAAGAATTTTATATTGATATTCAAGTCACTAAGCTAGTGAGAGGCCAAGGGATAGAAAATTTTATGGCTCAAGCGAATTTGGATGCTAACCATATCAATGTTGTACAAGAAGAGTAGACACCATATATTTGTGATCTTGACTATTGTGAATGGTACAAGGACATAATAGTCTACCTGTAAAATATGATATGTCCTATAAACATGGATGAGAGTAAGAAGAGAACTATGAAAATTCATGCAATTAAATATGCTATAGTAAATGGCACATTTTGGTGGAGAAACAATGAGGGTGTGTTATTGAAATGTGTTGATCAAGATCAAGTTGAGAAGTTATTAAATGAAATGTATAATGGAGTATGTGGAGGTCATTATATGGCTAAAACTAGTGCCCATAAGCTCCTCAGAGATGGGTTTTGGTGGCTAACAATCTTTAAATATGCACATCATCTCATCGAGAAATGTGATGCATGTCAAAGGTTTTCAGGAAAGCTAAAATTCTCATGGAACTTACCCCTTAAGCTAGTACAGGTTCAAGAACCATTTCAACAACGGGGTATTGATTTCATAGGGGAGATTGCAGGGAAGTCCAATGGAGATCACTCATGGATTTTGGTGGCTACTGATTATTTCAAGAAGTGGGTAGAGGCTATGGGCTACAAGTAAGGTTGTGGTTGATTTTCTAATGGAGCGCATAATAACCAGGTTCAGATGTCCAAAAAGAATTGTTGCAGATAATGAAATGTGTTTCAAATCATAAGAATATAGAAATTTCTGTAAAGAATTATGTGGAATCCAAACATCTTATTCTTCTCCATATCATCCACAAGGAAATGGCCAGGCAAAATCAGGCAGCAAGAGCTTGATTAAGATCATAAAAAAATCTTACAAAATAACAAAAAAGATTGGGATTCCAAGCCTAAACTTGTTATTTGCAATGATAGGGTAACAGTAACTAAATATATTGGTTGTGCATCATTTGACTTGGTGTATGGTTTTCATGCAAGGTTACTTGAAAATAACTGGATGGAAATGTACAAACTTGTGCAAGTTTATGATAAGGATATTGATAATGAAATGAGACTAAGGATGGAAAAGTTGATGCAGTTGGATGAAACCAAAAGAGATGCATGTGCTAGAAATGCTAAGCTACAGTTGCAAGTTAAGAATTTGTATTATAGAAAAAAAAATTGTAAGAAATTTTGAGGAAAATGACTTAGCTCTCATGTGGAATGCCAGTGTATAAGAAAAGGGTAAGCGTGGAAAGTTTGATCCTATTTGGTTGGGCTCAATATATTATTGACAGGAAATGGGGAGATGATTCTTATTTCTTAAAGGAGATGACCGGTGAAATTATTCAATTTCCAGTTCATGGACAATTCTTGAAATGTTACTTCTATTGAAGTAAATCATAATCAATGAACAATATATTACATTTGTATATATGTATCATAGTTTTTTTTTGTTGGGTTTTGGTTTTTTTTCCTCTGTAGATGGTCTACTTTAACAAAGAGATTCATGGATCCTCATCTCATTCCAAGTGAATGGTTGTCCCCAATCAAATCCACTGATAGGACTGTCAAAATTGACTAAGTCATGTTGAGCTTCATTGTTCCATGTTGAGGTTTTATCTTCTAGTTTTATAGAAGTTATTTTTCTGTGTTTCGGTCTTGTTCATGGTGATTAGGGTTTTTTATTTTTATTTTTCCTTGGTTGGTCATTTAGTGTTGAAATTCAAGTTGTCATTTCCTTATTGGTCCATGTCATTGTCACATTTGGTAAAAGCATTTGTCAGACATGTTTTTATTTTATCTCCAACTTGTGGGTCAATTTTGTGTTTAGAATTTCAAGTCATAGGTTAGCGAGTGTTGTGTTATTTGTTCAGTCCAACATCCCTAGTTTATGTCATGTTATTGTTCGTAACTATGATAATTAGCAAGTAAATCTTTTGTGCAGTTGATGCTAGCTCTCCAATAATTTTTATGCTAGCATTCTTAACTCATGACCTAGCAAGTCGACAATTTGTGGTTATCTCCAACTCGCAAGGTTAAGTGTTTCAAGTGTTGACTAAGCTACAACCTAGCAAGTGGGATGTTAGTGGTAAAATTTTATATTTCTTGTCAGCTCACGGGGTTGTAGAATGCTAAGTGTTGTTAAACCATGAGTTAGAGAAACAATGCCATGTGTCTCACTTTTATGATGAACAAACTATTTCTTTTTGCATTATTGTTGGATCATAAGATGAAATGGAATATTGTTTTAAGGTTGGAGAGTTAGTGGCTAAAATCCACATGTTCAAGATTTTTGAAGCTGACAGTTATCTCTAGCTCACACCACTTAGTAAAGGTAACACTAAACATTGGAGAACTGGCGACAAACAGTTTATTACTAGTTATCGTAAGCTCACTATAATTTATGAACTTGATGTTTTGACTTCATGGGTTAGCAATAAAGGTTCATTTTCTTTGATCGTTGGCTTTCCAGGGTTTGAAGACCTAACATTTTCATCTATATAATTGGAGATTGAACCTGTTATCAACTCATTTCTAGGTCATCAGTTGTTTTGAGAGAGCAAGTTTGTGAGCCTAGAGCTAGCGACTGAGTGCCACATGTCCAAGTGGCCTTGTCATGACATGTTGAGATGTAAAAAGATAAAAGGGTTTGATAAATCAGAGATTGAAATGTGGAATTATTTATGTCTTTTACTGCTAAAATTAGAACTTTCTTCCATGAAGGCATTTTTTCAAAGTCTTGCATACAACTCATGATGATTTAATTAATTCCCACACATAGTTTGTAGATTTGATGGCCACATGCATGAGAATTAATGGTTGAGTTGATGGCCACTAATCTATAGCTCAAATATTTTTAAAGGCATGATTGTTTTGGTGATTTTCTTACAATTACAATTTGATTTCTGAGTCTTGGTGTAAGATATGATGATTCTTTAAGAGTTTTTCTCTGCAATTGTGAATTTTGAGTAGGTGTGAGTTTTTGGGATGAGTTGTGATTGTGATTTATGTGTTTGCAAACATGAGTTGGGAAACAACCAGTGGTGGTTCTTAGGCATCAAGGAAGAAGAAGGAAGGAGTGAAGAATTTTTTTGAATAATTTATTGACTTACTATCAAGTACTTCTAGTGACTTGTCAATGGATGATTTTTCCTAGAAGGATGCATGCAACCAATGTAGGAATCTAGAAACCCCTAACTCTACTAGAACACCTTTGTTATTATATTTCTAGAATAACATAGTAAAGGGAGTTCCAATGTTGAATACCTAGGAATTTAATATGGAAAAATTGGTTGTCCCTAATGTGTATATGGATGTAGACTTGGTCAAAGAATTGGAAAAGGATTAATGCCCTGTAACTAGGGTTATAAGGAGAAGGGACAAGTCTGCCCTAGTAAAAATCAACAAATCTAGCTTTGTGGAAGCATTATGTATATTTGAAGCAACTTGTACAAATATAAACCTAGATGGATAAAGTTACAAATACACATCCCAATAGAATGTGTTGAAGAGGCACGCTCTCCCACAATACATGCCTAGGGATGGGAGGAAACTCATACCATTTACAAAAAATGTAGAGGAGCCCTATGATTTGAACACATTTAAATTTTACACAAAATGCATGGTGTATGGATTATGAAGGGTATTGGGATTGGATGGAAGAAGTACAATGCCTACTAAACTTCTGATGATGGCAATAAATATTCAAAATCCTAAAGTTAATATTGATTATGACTATGTTGGGTATCTATTGCATCATATTCATGATGCCCTGATAGACGTTCAAAAAGGTAGCTCCATTATCAACTTCGAGCATTATTCAATTTTGTTGCACTTGATTATGTATTACAATGTAGACCAAATGAATATGGAATTGATCTTTCATAGAGAGGAGCTTGGCATGAAACTACTTATGCATGTTAGAATAACAATGTTCCAATCAACTGAGGGGGGGGTGAATCAGTTGATGAAAACTTATTAAACTTAATTCCAAATAGAAACCTTATGCACAAAGGAAAATAACCATAATGCATGAGAACACAATAACACCAATATTTGTTTTTGAGGAAAACCATGTTAAGGGAAAAACCCCGATGGGGATGATACCCACAAATCAGTACTATAAGTATAATAACCTAGAAAAGAGTTCTAGCCCTATTAGGAGCTGATTATGTACAATAGTATAGTCCTTGTTAGAGAACAGACCATGTTAGGAGTCACAAACCTCTTAAATTTTTATTACAAATAGCTCACAACCTAACTTCCATAATATTATCTACACTAACTTCCATAACTAACCTCTGCCAAGACAGCCCTTCCCTTGTGTCTCAATGCACAAACTCTTCGAGCTAAATCATTATTCCTTACATATCATAAGCTCCCACTCCTTCAACATGCACAATCATAAGGAAAGACTTCCTTATATACAAGTTACAATCATAATTCCTGGGCTGGCCAATTATAGGACCTCACTTACAAAACATTACAGAGACCCATGCAAAGATACACACAAAATCCTTAACAATATTACAAAAATTATAAATCATGAAATAGTCGGCCATAACACTAATCCATGCATAATTATTCAAGAACATGCTACCACTCTTGGGTCATCTTCCAAATAAATCTTCATTGAGGTACACACCACATATGATGTCACCAATCACACTATCACTTTGTGATCATATAATAGACTCTCCTATGTGTATTTTGATATTCCCCAATCTCACAAGGTTTAATTCATTTCCACACTAAATTTATACGGCAACAAATAAGACCAACTCTATGAGTTTCCAAGTCACTAGCGCTGTAACCAGTTTTCACCAATTCATCCATAATAGGAGCAACCAAGAATATAAACATATGCGAACACAACCATGAGTAGTAAACATGGTATGCTACATAGGTATCATTTCGCAAGAGCTAAGTCTCTGTACATTATCCGTACAATTCCCTACAACCTATTTATGTAGTATGTTTGCAACTTCTGGATTCCGTCACTGAAACTATAATCACCTGAAAATGGACAAGATCATTTAAATGATAAATCAAGGAAAAGATCAACATAATTAAATGCAATTAAATCAAATCAAAGATAAATTGTAATTAAACATTAATCCAAAATTAATTGAAAATAAAAATCTATTAAATCAATTTAAATCGAATAAATCATGATAAATCAAATCAATGTGCAATTAATCTAATTAATTGTATATTTTGAATTAAATCAAATAAACCCATTCAAGGGGTACACATGGCTAAACAAATTAAATAAAATCAATTAATTAATCCTATTTTCTCTCAACACCACATGGGAGGAAAAATCCTCAACCAATAGGATTCAAGGATAAAGCTTACATGGATCAAGCCTAAAATGAATCTCAATCACTCATAAGGTGAGAGCATCTTGTCCACCCATCTTGTCTTCTTGTCCCAAGCTTTGAGGACAGTCCATTTAAATTGTCTCCAAAGGGTGGAACCAAGGACTTAACCCCAACTCAATCATGATCAACTCTACTACACCCCCTACCCTTGCCAAAATCTATAAAAGAAAGACATAAATCACTCGATTATTATCCACAAATTTGAGAATAGCATCAAACCTCTTGCAAATCAGAGCTAGAAAGGAAATTTAGAGCTAAATAGTTGTATTCAATTTGGAATTAACATTGTTATTTGCTTTATCATATCAATTCTCATTCTAGGACTGTCACTAATGGAGGCTTGCTGAGAGCTTCATCCTTAGCATCCCTAGCTAGAGATACATAGAGTGCTTAATTATCAATTTCTAGCTTAAATAGATTGCTATTTATGGTAATTTAATTGTTATTTGAGTTTATTGATGATACTAACCCTATGAAGGTACAAATTCTAGTACACAAAAACATATATTGACATCAATGACAAAATAATGAATGTCAAAAACATAGGCTGAAACAATTCCAACAGTCTCCCCCTTTGGCATTGATGGAAACATATGTGAAAACCCATCAATCCAAAAATTGTCCTTTCTCAACAACCTTTTTCAAAGCTCCCCCTAAACCAGTAAGGGTTTTTCACAAATATCTCTCCCCATTTGACATCAATGGTAAAGGGTGTCATTACACACATACTTTTTTGCCTGCTTTTCTAGGCGTATCTTTTTCAAATCTTCAAGACCTTCAACTACTAGGTGCAAGATAACCTTGATCTAATCATCTATGCTCAAACCATTACTCCCCCCGAAGAGTAAAACCTTTGTATCAAGTCCACAAATTATATAGCTTCGATTGCTAAAGGACTTGTGCAAAACTACATTTCCTTAATTACCTCCAGGTGGGGCTCTAACCCCAAGCTTACCTCTAAGATATTCAAAGGCATCTTTGTTCAGTGGTTTGGTGAAGATGTTTTCAATCTACTCCTTTGTGCTTACATATTCAAGCTTCACCTCTTTCTCTTTCATCTTGTCCCTCGGAAAATGATACTTAATTAAAATATGTTTTGTTTTTTATTGCATCACTAGATTATTTGACATATTCATTGATCTTGCGTTATCACAATGTATGATAACTATTTCTCCAAGGTTCACACCAATGTCCTTCAACATCTGTTTCATCCAAACAATCTATGTGCAATTAATTACATCAGTAACATATTTTGATTAAGTTTTTAACTGAGCTATACAATCATGCTTCTTGCTTAACCAAGAAACTAACCTCTTCCCAAGGAAAAAGGCTCCTCCACATGTGCTCTTCATTTCATCTACACTTCCTACCCAATCTGCATTGATATAAGTTTCTAACATAAAGTCTTTGAATATCCTTGTGACTGCAACAAGATGTGTTTCCTTTGGATATGCCTAAAACCTAGCAACAATTCCAACTGCACGTTCTATATCAGGTCTAATATGTTTCAAATATTGAAGACCTCCAATCATGGATCTATATTTTGTCTGAGGTACACCTTTTGTCTCATCTAAAGTAGACAATTTATTCCTTGTTACCATGGGAGTTCCAACTAGTTTACTATCATCCATACCAAATTTATTTAGCAAATCCTTAAGATACTTGGTTTGAGATATGAAAATCCCATTCTTGCTCTAACTTATTTGCAGTCCTAGGAAGAAATTTATATCCCCTATCATAGACATCTCAAATTCATTCTTCATTTCTTTTGCAAACTTTTTAGTCATAGCATCATTACCTCCAAAGATAATGTTATCAACAAAGACTTCTACTATCTGTCATACCCCAAAAATGGGCTTCAGTACCATTAACCTCCTACATCAACAAATCAATCAAAATCAACCCCAAAGTCCTAACCTAAGGTACATTTCCACATCGAATTATCAAAACCCTAATCGATCCTATCATAAATCTGCATCGGGGAATATTCCTAAATATTCCTAATCTATCCTAATTATCTCTAATTAAATATTATTTGGCGATAAATGATATTATGTCACTTTATTATTTGTCGCTAAATGATATTATTTTATTTATCCTAAGTGTAATTGATTGAATATGTTAAATATCTAATTAATTAAACTTAATTTGGCCACTTGATTATTTTAATTTAAATTATTCTTAATTAATATTTTTTATTTGACAATTAATCAAAAATTATAAAAATAATTGATTGAATATTTATTTAATTGCTTAAAATCAAATTGTCAAATTTAATAATATAATTCTGGATAAAGTTTGATTAATAAAATTATTAACCCATAAATCAGTTATTTAATTGAATAAATTAGTTAAGTTGAGAATAAAACACATGGAAATTAAATAAACTCACAATTATCTATGCAAAAATTAGAAAAGCAGTTAAACTCAAAATCAACTCTTGCATTCAATTTGTTAACTTTTTAAACTCAACATGTGATTGTGAGTTAGAAAGAAGATTGGAGTGATCTCAACTTCCAATTATGAGTTAAAAAACTTATTTGCATGATTTTACTAGATAACTATTTCTAATTCCCCGATTAATTGACAATCAATTCGAGTTGATCAAGGAGTGTGTTGGAGCTCAAAAATCCAGAATGATTTTGAGTCCATATTTCAAAAATTTCTCTAAGTATGAGGTTAGTGCTTTGAAAATCTTTGAAGGAAGCATCGTTTGAGTGCATTGAAAAAAGGGCCTATTGATTTTCATTATGAGTCACTTGGATAGGGTGTTCATCACCTATCATTTGACATATGTAATAGGTTTGAGGCCCTAGTTTTCAGTTCTGGTAAGTTTTGGAAGTGGCTATTTGAAGGTGTTTCCCAAAATCTGCATTGTGTTTCCTAAATTTCACTAAATAGCCCACTTTGGATATGTGTACCTTTTTCCAAGTGAATTGTCATAACATGTAGGTTGTTGCATCATGTTTTAGGCATGAGAAAGATTTTTCATATCCATTTTTAGCCCCCCATGTGCCCGTTTGACTTGTTTTCCAGAGCCTTTTCATTTGTAGATTGTTAAGTTTTACCGAGTGTGCATTGTCTTGATTTCTAAGTGGCCTACTTTGAGACTTTGTAGTTTGCACCTGATTCGAGTTCAAGCATTATTGAATGTTTCTCTGTATTGTAAACTTGGAAGTGTACTTTCTTGAAGATTTTTAAATCTCTGCCAATCCATTTAGTCACTTTCCTAAGCCTATTCTAAACCTAATTTCTACATATTTCGTTGTTTTAATCCTGAATCTCTCTAATAGGCTGACTTTGGTGTTTATTTGTTTTTCACCACTTGATCTTCTAAGTGAGAAAATGATGGATTCATTTTCATTATATGGGGGAGAATCAGTGCCCAAATTTTTGGTTCATGAAGATTCCAGTTGGTAAGTTTTTAGAGCCAGTTCTGGAAGTGATTTGTGCAATTTAGCAGTGCAGACTGAATCAATGTTTCCGAAAGGCCAAGTTTGGTCATTATTATCTTTTGGCTCAAATATTTATGAGCAATTTCCTTTGGCATGTATACTCATATATTGGAGGTGAACCTATACTCCTGATGGCGCTTTCCTGTGGGGCCATTTGATTAGTTTTAGAAGCCATTCCCTGAGGCTAATTGATGTTATTTGGCAACTTTGCAAAGGTGAAGAAAGTGAACAGTATGATTAAAATTTTGGTGCACTATGGTTTGGATTCATCAAAGTTTGGCATTTTGGGTAAACAGAAGACCAAATCTAGACTGGTGAAATACATTCAAATTTGCAAGAAGTGAACAAAGAGGAAATGTTACAACCACCTGGAAGTTTGCCCTCAACTTCAGAGTCTGGCATAACAAATATGCTACCAACAAGTGGCAGAAGGAATAGACAGTGCCAGTACCACAAATTTGTCCTCACTCAAATCTCAGCTTGAGAGTACAATTTGTATCTCCTCGAGGATTGTCAACATCTGACAATTCACAAAGAGAAACAAATACACAAAATATGGGAAATATCTGTTCAACTTTCTTAAATGATGGAAATGAGAAAAACAAAGAACAAGAAAATAATATAGCTATAGGAATGCTAGGAAAGAGGTAGCGACTGATGACTTACAACAATCTGAAGAAAGAATATCATCATTTCCACAGTTCTACCCAGGCAGTCATAAAAGTCAGTTGTATGAATTTTCTATGTCACATGGTTTACATTGCCTAGCTTACTCCAGAATCAGTGTTGGTCCTTCACATAGCCCTTCTTTCAAGGAAATAGTTAAATTTGATGGCCAAACATTTGAGAGTCCAGGATCATTTGCTAAAGCACGACAAGATGAGCATGTTGCTGCACTAGCAGCACTCAATTCATTTTCTGATAAAGTATCTATCTTGGTTGAATCATGTATAGGCAACCACAAGATTCTTTTGGAGGTAAAAGCACAAAAAGAAGGAAGTCCTTTTCCAGTGTACACGACAACTATATCTCATGTATCATGGGGTCTAGTTTGACAAGCACCGTGAAGTATAATGGGATGGAATTTGTAGGGAAACCTGCCAATAGTAAAAAGAAGGCAGAAAATAATGTAGCTATGGTTGCGTGAGTATGCAAGCTTCTTGCAATCAAAGTGTAGTTGCAAACAAGGACCTACGCACTTAGAAAGGATAAGGGTACACTTAGTTTGAAGCATAATGCATTGAGGTGTGCAGAAGATTGAAAGAAAGATGTGTGAATGCTAGAGCATCCAGCGTACTAAAATTTAAGTGTGCATGATAGATAAAAGGAATACTATGCATTTTAAAGATTGTTGTTGTGTGTGATAAAATGGAGGTTACATGTTTTGTTTAGTGGTGTGCATACCACACTACAAGGGGAGAGTGTTGATGTGTCTTTTCCTTGAAGCATTCATACACTTGCAAATAGGAAAGCATGGAAGGAGCTGCAGGTAGCAAGGCAAGGTAAAATACAAAGAAAGTGCACATGTATGGAAGGTTGCACGCTTTTAAACAAATAAGAGTTGCTCACTTTTATTTTGCTGATGATGTGTGAATTTCAAAAGGGAGGCTACCAATCATGGATTTTGTGAGTACATCAGAAGGAGGTAGCTTCAACTTGAAAGAACACCAATCAAAACCAAGGAGTGCAGGAGTGTGTGGAGTCCAAGTGGAACCATGTTTTGGCTAAAGGATGCAACACGTGAAGCAAAGAAGAAAATACAAAGTGAAGTGTGTGAGTTTGGAGGTAATGCATAATAGTTTGAAGTGGCTGCTAGTCAGCAAATAGATATGGTTGCGTGAGTATTTGGAAGATGCAGGTTTGAGACCAGATACGAACCAATAAACAAAGTGAAATGAATGAGAGCTGGCACGCATAGGTGAGGAAAAGAGGAGAAAAATGTGAAGGAGCTACATGTGGGTTTATCCCACATGCACCCTGATTTGGTATTTTGAGGTGTTTATATGAAACAGATCTCAACATAAGGGTAATTTGAAGAAGAAAGAGGATTTTGGCTACCTCATGCACTTGTGGGCCCATTCGGAAGTGCATGCCAGCTGGGCACTGTGCAAAATTTTAAATGAATATTTAAAACCATTCATATGTTTAGTCACACATTCGCCTAGGAAAGGAAATATGAGATGTTTAAATGATGTAGTGCACACTAAGTGATTTGAAGAAAGAGATGGAGGCTCTGCACACATGAGCGCTCCCTAGGTACCTCAGGAATCATGCCAGCTAGCCAAAAACTAGACTATTTTGTAGGACCATTGGCAGATGATAGGACGGAGGTGGACACATAGCGCTTAGTCACTTATTATTGCAATCAAACTGATGGTCAAGGAAAAATCTAGCA
Organism: Chamaecyparis obtusa; assembly: GCA_027943335.1. NCBI lineage: Eukaryota > Viridiplantae > Streptophyta > Pinopsida > Cupressales > Cupressaceae > Chamaecyparis > Chamaecyparis obtusa. Next base: position 1,074,944 of record BSBK01000089.1, read on the forward strand.
ATGTGGCGAATGGCTTAGTCGCCAGATCTCATGATTATGGTGGTTAAGCCCTAAGCATTCATCGATTCAAAGATAGTGTGGTCACTAAATCTCTGAATTCATGGTGATTAAGGTGAAATATTCAATGACTTGGAGAATCACTTGGTCGCATAATCTCCCAATTCCTGGTGGTTAAGATATTCCATTCGAAGAACATGAGAATAGGGGCATTCACCAGTTCTCCAAATGTAACCCATGGTTAAGAACTCATCTGGAGATTCAGAGGAAGAGGTATTCACATGTTCTCTAGATAAACCTTGGGTTAAGGACTACATTCAAAGATTTAGAGACTAAGGCAATTCTCCCAATCTCTGAACCCAGGGGCAAGTGCCATGGTTAAGTCTTAGCACCAATCGACTGGTGACAAGTGGCAAGTTCTAGTGGCTTCTGCAAGAAAATGAGCATAAAGGCCAGATTTAAAGATTCAAAAAGATTTTAAAAAGTGCATAGTCCAAACTATAGGGGTTAATTCAAAAATTTCAATGACTAGATATGCTCATGGAAATAATGCCTCGAGCCTTAATTTTAATACAAATATAGGCATATTATATGTTTTCAAAAATGGTAGAAGATGAGGAATATGTTGGTGATGAATAGTTTCAGTTTTGACTTGGTGGGAAAGAGCAGTAAGGGTTTTTTTATTTCAGAATCAAATCTATTTGGAGAGATATTTGCAGAGGAAAAGGCAGTTGAAAGGGATCAATTTTAAAGGATGCAAATTTGGAGGGAGAAGTGATTGTAAAGATGGAAGCAGTTGTAGAAAGAAATGAATTTGGGAGAAATGGAAGATATTTTATGGAGATTGGCAGTTGTCAGTAGTTGGTAACTGGCTTTTTTTTTCCTTTATCTCTTCTTCTTCTCCATTATTTCAAAGGTGGAGAGTTCCAATCCCGAGAAAAATTTTGCAGTCTAAATTCTCTGTGATCTTTTTTGGACTGATTCAATGAGTGGATCCTACTATAAATATGGCCCTATTCTCTTCATATAGGGTGTTTTCCTGATTCCTTTCTAGTCTTAGATGATAATTTATCTTGTAATAGTCTATCTTTTTAATGAATCTTCAACACTGTTATACTGCTATCAAATTGTCTCCATTTGTTTCTTAAATCTTATGGCTTAAAGCATCAAGGATGTTTTGTCTTTCTATTGTGAGTTTACAATAGATTTATTTCAAGGAAATAACTAAGTTTAGGATTCATTTTCAGGAGTGTATGAAGTGAGATATCAAGGATATTTCATATTTGTCTTTTAGTGCATGTTGATCAATGTGTTTCCTATTTCCAAGTCTCTTCCAAGGGTAGGGTTAAATTCTTTGAATAGGAGATTGCATATCTGAATACACGGGTGGATTCTTAAGTATAATTTGATAAACAATGTATGTTTGATGTAAGGCATCACATATTAAGGTTGTGTTGTTTTCTCATTTCATAAGCTTTCTATTTCAGTGATTTGTTTGACTCTTTTGCCCATTGGATAAGGCACTGGTCTATGAGGGATTTGGGGTATTTCAGAGGTCCATCCCATCCAATACATAAATGATAACATTTTCCCTTTCATGTTGATAGGAGGAGTTAGGAATTATTTTTAGTTTTCAGATTCATTGTATGCAAGTGGGATTTTGCATGAGATCTGGTGAGCACCGGGGTATTTGTTACTTGGAAGTCTGAAAACTATTCCATAAAGTGATATAACTACAGGCCTATTATTTGCAATAAGGAGTTATGTGTGTGCAGATGAGGTGTACCCTCCTAAGTGAGTGGAGCTCAAAGTGTAGAAGGTTGTAGGCCTTGTCAATGTTAGCCCTTTCTTGTCCTTTGATTTGTAAGAAGAAGTAGATCTATGACAATCAGATAAATATCCCATGTCTGGTTATCATTTTCTCTTTTAGAATCATAGGGTGTAATAAAAAGTACTAACAGAGTGATTTTTGGCTTTTCCATGATTTCTCAAACTTGGATTTCTATATAAATAGGCCTCATTCCTTCACAATTACAATGTGAAATTTTGAGAACAACAGCGCTATACTGTCGAGTTCTTGAGAGATTGTGCAACTTTTGAGATTCATTGCTATCATTTATTTCTTGTTTTTGTATTCATAGCTTAGATTCATTTCATTGATATAAAGTTTTAGATCAATTCATCTAACTTACCTCGTTACTATTGCATAGAAAATCACAAAAAAATAGATTAATGTTGTACTCATTTTCATCATTTTTGCATTCAGATCCTTCGTTTAGGCATTGTTTTGCCACTGATCTCGATCAAAATCTGAGAATACCATACTCACATATTCTAGAAGGTAGTAAATCGATTGATTAATGATATATCGATCCATGTTTTATCTTCTTATCATTGATCTGTAATATTTTACTAATGTGTTGTGTCTTTTGAATAGGTACAATTTTCACACACACCACTTGCCACCACCTATGCCTTATGGCGTCTAACCTTTGCCCCTAAATCAAAATTGGTTGCATCATGTGCCTCACCCATCAAGACATCCGACTGAGCTCCCAATACCTGCTCAACCCCCAACACCTCCTTCATTTCTTTGGTGCTACCCACAACACCTAAACCCTCACCCCTAGTATACCTCTGATGTAAAATAGAAGGCCTAACTAATGGCACTACTCATGGAATTGGGGTAGACCTAACATATGGTACCACTTATGGTAGGGCACCTACTTCTCATTATACCAGAGGGATCAGTTGTGCTCCTAGGATTTGTACATCCCTCCTCCTCTGTCATCTCCTCAGGGTGCACCTATGACATCATCTACCTCCTCCATGGTCGGAATTGGCTCGATAGGATCAGAAAACTACCAGAATGGATGCTCTACTAGATGTGTCCTATATACATCTATAATCCCAGCATCGACCACCTATACTTGGTAGTCCTAGTCATGACTTTGCATCTTGTTGTACTCCTGCATACATATAGCGTACAATAACCTGGGATCCCAACCAAGTCCTATCTCCCTAACCTATCAGTCGTAGGATGAAAACTCCTGGAGAACATCTTGATCAAGGCCATACTACATCCATACCCAACTAATCAAAAATCTCTCTAGAACACTGGTAGAGTGACCTATCAAAATGCGGCTCTGACAAAGATAGCCAGTACTCTATCCTCCCCATCCTAACCTATTTCATGTACCATGCGTACCTATATATGAGAGGCTCTTGTGCTTGCCTCTCATCTCCGCATATGGGCTGGCATATAGGAATGTACTCCCATGCCTAGATTTTTAATACAATAACTCCTAAGGTGAAAGTCTTACCCTTGTGGTAGAATGCCTCGTGCATCTCTAAAAAGATATGAGGTAGTAGACACTGACCCCAACCCAATTCTACAGGATGAGCCATAAGGCATTGTACCATCGGTGCCCATCCCATCAAGAAATCATTCTGTTGATGGTTGGACATGATGATACCTCCAATCATACTTGCAATGATACACTCTAAATGGTGTGTCTAACCATACCATTGTACCAATGCCTCCCAGGGTATCTATTGGGCTATCTGCTCATCTACCCCAAAGATGGTCATGAAGGCTCGTAACCCTTTGTTCCCTAAACTTGGATAATCAAGGCATGGTCCATGGAAAGGGATACGGAGAATGTGATAAATATCCTCAAGCGTAATAGTGATCTCCCTCATCGAGAGATGGAAAGTCTGGGTCTTTGAATCAAACCTCTCGATCAATGCAGTAATCAATCTATGATTTTCCCTGATCTCGGGTAAACCAATGAGGTACTCAAAACCACAGGACACCATGTGCACTCTAAGTGGATCTGGAAGAGAGAGACACAACCTCTGAGTGGCTGGATGTGAGACGCGCACGTGAATATCAGGTTACCTCATCTGCAAGCACAAAAAGAAAGTGACATTAGTAACTTGATCCAAATTGACAATAAATGCACGTAAATAAAAAAATTAAACATGTCAAAAGGTGCAATAAATGCCATAAAATCCTGTCGAGCAACTAAATTTTTTGAAAAAAATTGTTAAATACCCTAAAAACACTCGTTGTTTTTCATACGACACTTCATAATTTTAAAAAATGGCGTGAAGTGTCATACAACACTACACACATACCCATACAACATTTGTCTTTCATACGACAATCCACCAGTTGTTGTACGACAACTGAGGGACCCGATGAAATGTCGTACGAGAGATGGGTATCTCCCATACGACACAATACATGAATGAAGATGACACTTGACATGAACTTGAATTGTTGTCATATGATAACCCATGAAGAAAAAATTCAAAACTATGTAAAAAGCTAAAAAATCCTAAAAACAATTAAAAATGTGCTAAATTGATTGCAAGAAGTCTTCAAAGGTCCACTTACTGGGTTCTTGTACTGTCGCGGTCATTGATATCACTAAGAATGCTCAAAATGATGCGAGGAGACTCGGACCACCATTTTCACTCTTAGAGGGCTCCACGAGGTTTCAAAAGTCAACCGATTAAAATGATTTGAAAATGACCCATTTTCATCTTATATAGGTTTTGACCTAAATTTTCAAAGTGCTCTGATTTGCGTGAAAATAGCACCCCTAGATAATTTCGATGTCTTGAATCCATTTTTTGGATCAAAATTAAAATCTAAGATCATTTACCTTGTCAAAAATGAATTTTAAAATTGTGGACCCAAGACAATCAGCTGCTACAATAATCGACCTTCACGACATCATAGGAATCCAAAACTCAACTTATTTGATCATCTAACATCAAAATTTCAAATTTTCAACTTTGTCAAACCTAGTCAAACTTGGTCAACATGACCCCTAAATGATGCAAAACATGTCCCCGAACATGTACAACCACTTCTATAATTGATCACGTTGTTTCATATCATTCACATTGGCTTTCTCGCCAGATTTTGATTTTCATCCCGAAGGGAGAAGGTATTATATATCATTAATGATTATCAAATATGTTCTTTTTCAAATTTTCTTCAACAATCAAGACAACAACCAAGTCTAATTTCTGACCAAGACAACAATGAATTCTAATTGTCGACTCATCAAAGTCCTCGTCACTTGGGTCATATCACTTGGGGAATATCAAATTCATTGAAATCCATATCAATCTGGTATTCTCTTAATCTTGTAAACCGTATTAGCTCTTCGTAACCATTGGTTTAGTTGTGTTATTTCCTTGATTCTTCATAACTGAAGGGTTCGGAGTTGGCATCCTTTTTTATTCCTTTGGACAAGCAGATCTAGAGTTAGGATATTCAATTCCTCGTAATCATAGGTTCAGAATCAGGTGTTTTATCACTTCTTCGTAATCACAGGTTCAGAGTTGATATTGTTAACATCATCTAGATTCTTTGGTCAATGAGGATTTGAATCAACATCTTCAAATATTCCAATTGATTTATGTCTCGAAATCAATCAAATCAAACTAGGATCAGTTTCTCCATCACATAACTAAGTCTAGATCTCAACAAATAGATTTATCTTTGAACCACTGTGCTTCGCACAACAATTCAAAGAGGGGCAAACTGTAATACCCCAAAAATGGGCTTTAGTACCATTAACCTCTTACATCAACAAATTGATCGAAATCAACCCCAACATCCTAACCTAAGGCACATCTGCACATCGAATTATTGAAACCCTAATTGATCCTATCATAAATTTGCACTAGGGAATATTCCTAAATATTCCTAATCTATCCTAATTATCTCTAATTAAATATTATTTGGTGATAAATCATATTATTTTATTTATCCTAAGTGTAATTGATTGAATATGTTAAATATTTAATTAATTAAACTTAATTTGGTCACTTAATTAATTTAATTAGACTTCATTACATTATTCTTAATTAGTATTGTTTATTTGACAATAAATCAAAAATTCTAAAGATAATCAATTGAATATATATTTAATTGATTAAAATCAAATTGTCAAATTTAATAATATAATTTTTAATTAATATTATTTATTTGACAATAAATCAAAAATTCTAAAGATAATCGATTGAATATTTATTTAATTGATTAAAATCAAATTGTCAAATTTAATAATATAATTTTGGATAACATTTGATTTAAATAATTGATTAACCCATAAATCAGTTATTTAATTGAATAAATCAGTTAAGTTGAGAATAAAACACATGTAAATTAAATAAACTCACAATTATCTATACAAAAATCAAAAAAGCAGTTAAACTCAAAATCAACTCTTGGATTCAATTTGTTAACTTTCTAAACTCAACATGTGATTGTGAGTTAAAAAGAAGATTGGAGTGATCTCAACTTCTAATTATGAGTTAAAAAGCTGATTTGCATGATTTTACTAGATAACTATTTCTAATTCCCTGATTACTTGCCAATCAATTCGAGTTGATCAAGGAGTGATTTTTGGTTTTTCCATGATTTCTCAAATCTATATTTCTATATAAACAAGCCTTAGTCCTTCACAATGAGTATGTGCAATTTTGAGAACAACAGTGCTATACTATCAAGCTCTTGAGAGATTGTGCAACTTTTGAAATTCAAATTGCTATCATTTATTTCTTGTTTTTTCATTCATAGCTTAGATTCATTCCATTGATATCAAGTTTTAGATCAATTCATTCAACTTACATCGTTATTATTGCATAGAAAATCACAAAAATATAGATTAATCTTGCATACATTTTCATTTTTTTTGCATTCAAATCCTTCATTTAGGCATTGTATTGTCACTGATCTCGGTCATTTCTAAGAATACCATACTCACGTCTTCTAGAAGTCAGTAAATCGATTGATTAATGATATATTTGTTCATTATTTATCTTCTTATCATTGATCTGTAATGTTTTACCGATGTGTTGTGTCTTCTGAATAGGTACAATTTTCACACACATTTGAATTACTGTGTGAAGCGCAATAGTTCAAAGACTATCAAAATACCTTCATCATTGCATCTCAAGTGCAAATTACTATCTACATTACCTCTTTTGAAACCAAGATGTAATAAATAAATGTCCAATCTAGCATACCAAGCTCTAGGTACTTGTTTCAGACCATACAGTGCCTTCTTCAATCTACAAACCATACCTCCATTACTTGATAGAGGAAAAACATCAAGTTGCTCAATGTAAACCTCTTCTTCTAAGTCATCATTAAGAAATTTTGAATTGACATCCATCTAATAGACCTTGAAATCCTTATATGCATTATAGGCTAAGAGTAACCTAATTAATTCCAACCTCGCCACTGGTGCAAATTTTTTCGTCAAAATCAAATCCTTCTTGTTGTGAGTATCCCTTGCATACCAATCTGGCTTTTTTTTTGTCACAATACCATATGCATTCATCTTGTTTCTAAATACCCATTTTGTGCCAATAAAATTCTTATCTTTAGGTCTAGGAACCAATTCCCAAGTGTTTTTCTTTTGTATTTGATATAATTATTCTTCCATTTCTTTGATCCATGATTCATCTCCGCATGCTTCATCAGTAGTCTTTGATTCAACTTGCAAAATCAAACAGATTGCATCCCTGATTTGTAATCTTGTTCTAGTGTCTTTACTGTTGTCTTTGATGATCTGGTTTTATGGATGATTCCTCTGCATATATTTAGGTTTTCTAGACACCTATGTCTGCTTATCTAGATTTATATCTATCAGCAAAATTTCTTGCGACTGGTCCTGATTTGTTTCCAATCCTTGTTCTTCATTCTAACCTTTATTTTGACTCTGATTACTTTTATTTAGTCCTTCTTCCCATTTTTGATCATTAGAATTAACTTTACAAGCTCTTTCTTGTACTTGAAACATTTCATCAATCCTAACATTTTCACTTTCAATCATCTTTCTACTTCTTTGATTATAGCATCTATAAGCCTTACTCTTCGTAGAATACCCAAGGAATATACCCTCATCACTCATTTCATCAAATTTATCTATGTTATCATCCCTTCTAATGTAACACTTGCTACCAAAACCTTTGAATATTTAATAGTAGGGGTATGACCAAATCATAGCTCATAAGGTATCTTACTAGTACCATCTCTGACCTGAACTCTATTCATTGTATAAACTATAGTGTTAACTGCCTCTCTCCAATGCATGTGTGCAACTCTTCCCTCAATCAACATAGTCCTCACAACATCAAGAACTAATTTTTTTCTTCTCTCAGCTACACCATTTTTCTATGGTGTTCTAGGTGCAGATGTTTATCTTAATATGTCATGTTCTTCACAGAAGGTAATAAATTCACCTTATATTAATTCACCACCTCAGTATGATCTCATACATTTGATCTTCAACCCTATCTCTATCTCCACTTTTTCTTTAAAAAACTTGAATATTTTAAAAGCTTCTGATTTTTCTCTAAGAAATCCTACCCACATCATTTTATAGTAATCATCTGTAAATATAATGAAATAATTGTCACAAAAGTATGACCTGCTCTGAGGGGCCCACATAGATCTGCATGGATCAGATCTAACTTGTTCCTGGCTGAAAAATATTTTCTATGAAAGCTGCTTCTTGTCTGCTTTCCCATTATACATTCTCTGCATGATGTGTTAGCTAGCTTCACAATCTTAGGTAGATCTTTGACAAAATTAGTTCTACTTGCCTTTACAATATTATCAAAGTTTATATAACAAAACTTTCTATGTCATAACTAACTTTCATCAAATTTATCAACAAAACAACTTACTTCAGTAGATTTCAACTAAAAGATATTACCTTTTGTCTTTGTACCAGATGCAATCAAATCTCCTCTAGTACTTCTGATTGTATAGTGTCCATTCTTGAATTGTAGATGATAAGCCTTGTCTACTAATTGATCAACACTCAATAGATTATGTCTCAATCCATTAACAAAAAAACATCATTAGTGTCAGTTTTACCATTCAAAGTAATAGATCCCCTTCCAATAATTGTCCTAGGAGTATTGTCACCAAGTCTGACAACACCACCATCATACTTTCTTAACTCAACAAATTTTACCCTATCACCAGTCATGTGTTGTGAGCATCCACTGTCTATGATCCAACCAACTTTCTTCTCAACATGAGATATCAATGTTTTTTGTTCACGGATAGATTCTTCCTCTTTGATTGCCACAAAACCAAGTATATCATTTATATCTCTGTCATCATCAGATGCACCATCACTAACATAGTATAACTCCTTGTCTTTCATATATTTACCATACTTAGGTTTATGTTTAGGAACTCTAGTTGGACATCTAGAAGAAAAATGACCAACCTTATTGCAATTAAATCACTTTAAAGGTAATTTTCCTTCAAACTTACCTTAACCTTTCCTTTCTCTTCTTGCGATCATGGCTAGGATCTTTTTATCCACACTTTTTTCTATTTCTTCAATTTTCTCCCATTGCTCAGAAGTGAGCACATTCTCCCAATTCTTTGTTGTATTTACTTGCTCTGTTGGAGCCTTCAAAACTTGTTCCTTCTTTTTTGTCTTTATGTACCATTGCCTTGAATGTTGTCTCAATAATTGGTAAAGCCTCCTTAAGTTCTATGGTCTCAAATGTTTCTAGTTTGGATACTAAACTTTATCTTGTGAAATTCTTAGTTAATGGAATGATCTCCTCTATGGCATGCACTTTATTTTTGTACGCTAGTGTCAAAGATCTCATAATCTTTGAAATGGATTCATCCTCGATGTAATTTCATCCATTGTTCCAGATCTTGGTCACACATTTTGTAACCCTTTGAACAAACATCCTTACTATTCCATCTTCTTTCATCTAAAGTGTCTCCATCCTCTCTCTCCAATTCTAAAGTTTGGCTCCTTTAGTGTATATATCTCCTTCATACAAAGCTATCAACATTTTCCATATAGTATGTGCTTTGTCTAGATCTCTGATCTCAGAGAATTCACCTTTAGATAATGCACTTATCAGTGCTTCTATGACTACCATGTTGTACTAAAACATCTTCTTCTCATCATCAGTTCTAGTAGGATCTTCCAATTCATCTTTAGTCTTAAGTACTACATATTTCTTAGTTACTAACCAATAATCCAAATCTAAGCAGAACAAATGAGTTTTCATTTTGTCTTTCCATGCATCAAAATTATCTGCATCAAACTTGGGACTTTCTTTCTTGAAGTAGGACATCTTTGATCATCTTTCCTCAAGCGGTCAAGCTTTCTCTCTAAGGACCAATAGCTCTGATACCAATTGTTAGAGTAACAATGTCCCAATCAACTAATAGGGGCTGAATCAATAGATGCAAACTTATTAAACTTAATTCCAAATAGAAACCTTATGCACAATGCAAAACAACAATAACACATGAGAACACAATAACACCAATATTTATTTTCAAAGAAAACCTTGTTAAGGGAAAAAAACCCGATGGGGATGGTACCCACAAATTAGTATTATAAGTATAATAACCTGGAAAAGAGTTCTAGCCTTGTTAGGAGCTGATTAAGTATAATAGTATAGTCCTTGTTAGAGGATAGATCCTGTTAGGAGTCACAACCCTCTTAAATGTTTATTACAAATGGCTCACAGCCTGGTCACTTGACCAAAGGAAGGTTAAATCCACCTTCAGAACTCACTGTCCAAAGATCTGAAAGATTTACAATAATATTATATGAACTAACTTCCAGAACTAACCTCTGCCAAGACAATCCCTTCCTTTTGCCTCAATGCACAACCTCTTCTCTACATCAACAATCCTTGCATCTCGCAAGCTCTCACACCTTCAACACTCACAATCATAAGGAAATATTTCCTTATATACAAGTTACATTCATAATTCCTGGGTTGGCCAATTATAGGACCTCACTTACAAAACATTACATAGACCCATGCAAAGATACACACGACATCCTTAACAATATTACAACAATTATAAATCATGAAATAGTTGGCCACAACACTAATCCATGCATAATTATTTAGGAACATGCTAGCACTCCTAGGTAATCTTCCAAATAGATCTTCATTGAGGTACACACCACAAACGATGTCACCAATCACACTAGTACTCAGTGATCACATATTAGAATCTCCCATCTGTCTTCTGATATTCCCCAATCTTGTAAGGTTTAATTCATTTCCACACTGAAGTTATACTACAACTACTGAGACCAACTCTGTGAGTTTCCCAATCACTGGCTACATAATCAGTCTTCACCAATTCATCCACAATCAGAGCAACTAAGCATATAAACATATGCAAACACAATCGTGAGTAGTAAACATTTTATGCTACACATATCTTAGTTTACAAGAGCTAAGTCTTCGTACATTATCCATACAATTCTCTGCAACCTGTCTATCCAGTCTATCTACAACTTCTAGATTCCCTCACTGAAACATATGTTGACATCAATGACAAAACAATGAATGTAAAAAACATAGGCTGCAGCAATTCCAATAGTGCATCTATGGATGAAGGTTTGGGACAGTAGCACTTATGTCTCTTCTTTCTTATATTTTCAAAATTAGATTATTTCGCCTATTATTGAAATGTTAGGAATAAAAAGGGAAAGGTTTACCATAGGGGTAAGGATGATTTTAAGACCTTATCATTGTATTCCTAAATGGCCTATATCACATGATTGGGGGGATCTCTTTTTCTTTTATAATTTTACTATTGTGAGGGTTTATGGGTGCCCATACCCCCCACAAATTATTCCAAAGTTTATTCCTGTCATATTAGCTTACATTGAATTCATTTGGAAATTAATTCTAGTGGATAAATAATACCTAGCACCACACACGAAGGGCACATTCTAACCTAGGGTGTGGGCAATGCTAGATTTTACAATTGGGAAGAAGGCCCTAGATGATATGAATAATTGGTTGAAATAGTATAGGATGGTCATTTTCATCCCTATATTTTGTGACCTTGATAAGTTCATCAAGGAAGCTCTGAGATAGTTGACTCATTGGACTAAAATCAAGGATCATGATGAGCCCTTAGATGAAGAGGATGTAGTCAGAAATTGTCTGGAAAAATGTGTTGTTTAGGGAAGGAGAATGAAATGAGTAGATCTGATGAGAGTGAAAAAATAATTCAAGGAGACTAGCCCCAATTTCCATGCTTTTTATCATGAAGAATGTTAATTCAGTATAATTGAAAAGACGTTTAACAATTATGAAGATCTCATGGCACATATGCCACTATTGTCTAATCTCACTGCAGGACAACAAGAGCCAGAAGATGTAATGTCTTTCAGGGGAAAAGGGCAGCTAAGAAACCCATTACAGATATGAAAAGTAGAGATGAGGTGGAATATATTATAGAACCACCTACGAAGAAAAAAAAAGATTGACCAACATGGAATAATTTTAATAAGGGACCCTGCGAGAGTAGTGTTAGTAGAACAAGGGAGATATCTTCATGAAGTCATACATAAGCTCAAAGAAAATAAAACAAAGGAAGAGGTAGGAGAGGTTGATTTAACTCTTGTTAAATAGGTTGATGGGATAATCATGATGTCCAATGCCTTTATGGATGATGAAGATTTCATCAAGATGGATGAATTCAAAATTTTCTTGATAAATTAAAGCAAAATGAGTTAAGAAAAATCCTAGACATGGGGGAGGGAGAAAATGAAAAGAATGAGAAGATTCTACAAGCCCTCCAGAAATATGATCTTGATAGTGAGAAGATAAAATTTGAACAAGAAGGATTTCTTATTAAAAATAGTGGGATGCTATTACTGCCAGATTGGGACATCTGATCAACATTTATCATTGATCAGATCAGGAGGAAGCATGACCTTCAATTCAAGTCTAAATTTAAGATTGGGGATTTGGTAAGAGGATTAGGATTTGATACAAACTCTAAGACATTGGCAATATGGTCACTAGCTCCAACAACACAAAAACCCCATATGATAAATGTTCAAGGAGAAAGAAGGGGGGATAAATTCATTTGGAGTTTACAAAATACCAATGACACTAAGATTGCAAACTTCATGACATATGTGTCAAAGATGAATCTGGATAAAATAGATGATATGTGAAGAAGGTATGAAAACACATACCATGAACTGATTATTATTGCTAAAAGGTATGAAGAAGAACTAATGAAAAATGCAACTATGGAAGAACAGATAAGAGAATTGAATCATAACTTGCAAATGCTTCATTGTCTTCCCATAATGTTGAGATGGTGGATGCTACAAAATATGTGCCAATGGACATGATTCTTACTTCTATAGAGACATATTTTTCTAATGAGGTCAAAGCTAAGGTTGAGGAATATGCAGATAAAATTGACAAGCTTGAGGAAGTGAAAAATGTAAATGGGCTATCTGCATTGATGGAGGTCTTATAGCATAGGATTGACATCCTAAAAGGCAAGTTAGGTGTAGTACATGGTCTACATTTTTCTTTAAAGAATGTTGGTGATATTTTTTCTAATTCCTTGGCATTTTTGGAGCCCATGTTCATTATTTCATCCATCAAAAATGTATTGATTGAGAAGTTAGAGACTGCCATGATATATAGGGATGATCTTCATGATAAGACCAATGAAACTAAAGATATGGTAGAGTGTGAATTCTTTATTTGCAATTTTTTAAGGAAAATATTTGTTGATCAAAGGTAAATTGCAATTTTTTGTTGAAAGTTACCAAACATTTATTCCCTCAATGTATGATAAGGAGGGTAATTTGAAACTGGTTGATTTGTAGGGTGGTGAGTTCTATTTGATTTTGGAAAGCACAGAAATTTTATTGTACCTAGTCAATGACATAGATGTTCACAAGTTTAATGAAGTGTTGGACTCTCTTTTTAAAGATGAAGTGGATTTTACAAAGTTTATTGTTGATCATGGGCAATTACATGTGCTTGTTGGTTGGAATCTATTTCACAATTGGAGAAAGTAAAGGGGTTAACCTAGCCAAAAAATAAAGAGGTTGACAAGTGGGAGTTGATGTTGAAGGGAGGAAAAAATGCCTCAACTTAATTTTCCCTATTTTTTGTCCTTATTGAGAGGTTAGAGGACTTGGCACCTCAATAATGCTAAAAGAGAGAATAACGGTTTTAAAAGGCATCTTGAATTTGTTGTGACAGTTGCGGATGACCTTAGTTAAGAAAAAGATGTTATTCTAAATACCTATAGACAATGGTGCTAAGTCAAAGTTGTTTCTCCTATTCCCAATATCAAGATTGAATTTTTTTGTTGTTGCAGTTCTAGTTATTTGGCAGTTTCATTTTCATCCTTTGGTTGTAATATTGTTAAAATTCAGCCCTAAGTGATCTGAATCTTGTTGCATTCCTTGTCTATAAAGGGAATTCCATGATCACTTAGGAGAGGACTGGAAAATTTTGTCAAGTCTAGATTTATTGAGTCTTAGGTCTCAGTCAATTGATAGAATAGACAATATGCATGTGTTGTAAATATTTACTGAGAAAATAGAAGTCTAATTAGAGTTTTTTGAATACTTTGAATTACAAATTTTAAATCTTTGAACATTGTATGATGGAGGTTATCATATAATACCAATACAAATATGATTTGCAACTTATTTATCTCCTTCATGTCAAATCAGTGAGCTATGAATAATATGATTCAAAGCTTTATATTATTCAGTGCATTATTATGATGTGTATGTTTTTGTTTTTACGCTTTGATCAATGGTCAATTAAATGCTTCAAAATAATTCATATTTTCATTGGTTTAATGCAAGGATCTTTATAAGAAGTGTAAGTTGTAATCATAGATAAAGATTATTTTAATGCAATAACTCTAGATCAATCACTTAAGGTCAATCCATTTGTACAAAGTTTAAATTTATAATATGTTTGTTGGAAACTGCAATTGAAGCAATTGTTGTGTTGTCATTGATGTCAAAACCTTAACTGGTAAGACTGTTGCTGCTTAGGAAAGTACTAGATCTATTTGAGTGTTGCTAAGGGGATAGGAAAGGTTGGTAACAATAGCACCTAAGGAAAGGTTGAGTTATCTTGATACTACAAAGTGTACTTGACTATGTTGTACAATGATGATACAATGTATTGTTTATCTTAGTAAGATTGAAGACTAAACTGGTAGGCTTGACTGAGCAAAAATGGAGAAATCATGTTCAAGCTGAGTAATGTTAGTGTCAACCGAGTCAGTATATGCCGAGCAAAATTCTAGTGTCGACCGAACATCAGTTAATTTTTGAGGAAGACAGTATAAGCTGAGGAAACATTTTTAGTAATGACCAAGCTTTCTACATGAAGACTGAGTAGTTGATCACAGTATTGACCGAGCATCAATATTTTTATATTTGAAGAGAATTCAGATTTGGAGCGGACATTGTTGAATTCTTGGATTATGTAAAACATGTTGACTTTATTTATTGATTGTTTGAAAGCATTGAATGCACTAAAAAATGTTTTATTATAAATCTTTAAGAGATTTGAGATGTTTCTAGAAAATGAGCCAAAGAACATAAGGCGGGTAGATTCAATGAATCTAACCTAACCCTAAGATCTACGAAGGAGATTGAGCGGCAAAAGATGAGTTAACCTAATTGAGGAAGTATTAAGGGAACCTAAGCATTAGGTATGTGTGTGCATGGGTGAACAGAGGATGCTAGAAGATTAGTAGATGTTATTGACTGTATAAGCAAAAAAGGCTGAAGGAGAAGTGTGGTGATTGCTTGAAGAAAAGTTCTGAGTAGATTAGAGATGGAGATGGAAAAGTTTCAAAGTCAGTAAACTAGCATTTGTGTATGGAATTGGATCTGATATTTGCAAAGTGAGTTGTCTTTTTTTCAGATCAATATTTCTGCTACTTTCTAACCATTGTAACAGTCAAAATCCTTTTAACAGAGGTTGACCTAACAGTCATATGTTTAAATCATTTGAACAAGGTTGCATTCTAATGGAATGTATGTAAGTCCTATAACAAGGCTCACTTCTAACAGAGTGATTGAAATCCTTTAACTGAGTCACACCTAACAGTGTGTATTGTAACCTTTGACAGGGTTGGCTTTTAACCGAGCTCACTTCAGAAGAGTGAAAATAATAGTAGCATGTTACAAAGTGGTTTTTCCCAGATTGGGTTTCCACTATAAATCTTAGTGTCAATGCTTGTGTGAATGTTTTGGTTTAAACATTACTGTGTTTTACAAGTTAGATACAATTGGGTAGTGGACTACAATGTTATATGTTTCTATTATTGAATCAATGATGACCGAGTTGGTTTTGGTTGTTAGATCTGATTTAAAGAAAAGTTTTTGAAGTTTGTTTTATACATCTGGACATGAGAACAACTGATTCACCCCCCCCTCTTTGTTGTTCTAAATCATATTAACAATTGGTATCAAAGCCAAGTTGCTTATTATTGGTGTTTACAGAAATCAAGTTTAAAGGGACTTGAAGCAAATGATCAGGATGTATAAGAAGGAGGTACCGAAGCTGAATAAGAAAAACTTCCCTGCATGGCAAAGCTTGATGAAGCTGCATTTGGCCAGTATTGGTGATTCCACAAAGTACTACATTGAGAATGACTATGTCTCACCTATTGCACCTTTGACTGCCGAAGAAATGAGAGCTAAGAAAGAACATAATCAAGCAATGCTAGAAATTGCATCTGCACTATGCTATCCAAAATTTGAGGACATTAAGGATTGCACAAGTGCTAAGGAGATGTGGGACACTCTTGCAAAGATCTATGGTGGTGACATAAATGTACTGAAAGCTAAGGCCGAGAGTCTTAGAGGTAAGTTTGATGAAATGAGAATGCAAGAAGGTGAGAACATTGCACAATATTGTGGTAAAATGAAAGAAGTTGTGAATGCTATTAGAGGAGCAAGTGGGATTATTGATGATGAAACTATAATTGGAAAAGTACTAAGAACTCTGCATCCTATATATGCTATTAAGATCTTAGCTATTCAAGAATCTAGATGTAACTCTGCAAATGTGCTTACTTTGGAAAGTTTGGTTGGCAAGCTGACTTCTTTTGAACTCTCTAACTATGATAACTTCACTATTGGTAGTATTGGTAATATTGAATCTTCTTTTAAGTCACAATTAGTTCTGGACAAGCCAAAGAAAGATGTATCAGTGAAAGTGGCAGTGACACTTCTGATGAAGAACTTGAAGATCTAGAATCTCTTATGGCTAGAAGACTGAGAAGGGGAAAAGGAAAATATAAAGGTAAACTCCCTGTTATATGTTTTGCATGTAATAAATTTGGTCATATAGCTGCTAGATGTCCTGATAGGAATGATAAAGATGAAGAAATAAAAAGCAAACACAAAGATAGAAGAGATGATAGAAGCTATCGAAGGTACAAAGACTACATAGGAAAAGGTATGAAATCTTGTTACATTACTGAAGAAGAAATTGACACTGATAATGATGATTTTGAAATTGAGGTAGTCTATGTTGCAATGAAAGATGAATCTGATGAGGATGAGAAAACTGCATTGATCTCCTATGTGAACAAGAATGAAAAATTGATTATTGACAATGGTTGTTCACATCACATGACTGGTGACAAGAGTAAGTTTGAGACCTTACATCATTATAGAGGTAAAAGTGTAAAATTTGGTAATGATGCACCATGTCCTGTTAGAGGAAAAGGTTTGATTAGACTGACTGATAAGATCTCTTGTGAAAATGCATATTGGGTTGAAGGTCTAAATTATAATCTGCTAAGTGTTGCACAGCTCAACAACACTGGTTACCAAGTGGAATTTCATCACGAGAAAGCTAAAATATTTGATGCTACTGGTGAACTGATCGGAAGTGGAGAATAGACTAGAGGTAATTTGTTCTATCTTGACCTATCTGAAGAAACATGTATGGTTTCACAACTTGATGACATTTGGTTATGGCATACGAGGCTATGTCATTTAACTTTGATAATCTGGTAGAAATAAGTAAGAAGAAGAAAGTAAGAGGTCTACCTAGATTGAAGAAACCTGAGAATGTGATGTGCAAGGAATGTCAGTTAGGAAAAATGACAAAGTCAATTTTTAAGAGAAAATCCTTTACTTCTGATAACATTTTAGATTTGGTTCATACTAAATTTTGTGGACCTATGGGTGTACAAAGTTACTATGGTGCTAGATATTTTATCTTGTTTGTTGATGATCATACCAAGATGATACATGTAATGTTTCTAAAAGAAAAATCTGATGCTTTTCAATTCTTTAAGTGGTATTTGGCTAAGGTTGAGAAGGAGATAGGTAGGAACCTAAAATGTCTTAGATCTGACCGAGGTGGAGAATTTACATCAAATGAATTCAATATGTTTTAGAATGAAAGAGGAATCAAAAGATAGATGTCTACACCTAGAACACCTCCACAAAATGGTATAGCAGAGAGAAGAAACAAATCTATCTTGGATTGTGCAAGGAAATTGTTGACTGAAAAGAGTGTGGCACATAAATACTAGAAAGAAGCTATAAGTATAGCTGTCTACACTCTTAACTAGGTATAGATCAAGAAAGGTACAAATCTGACACCCTATGAATTATGGTATGGGCATGCACCAAGTGTTAAATACTTTAGAATCTTTGGAAGCAAGTGCTACATATTAAAAGACAATAGGAATGGAAAGTTTGATGCTAAAAGTGATGAAGGCATATTCCTAGGGTATTCCACAAAAAGTAAAGCTTATAAGTGTTTGAACTCTAACACTAACAAAATTGTGGAAAGTGTGAATGTCAAAGTTGATGAGTATGCAGAAAGAAATGAAGTTGACAGCAAAAGAGAACTAGAAGATTATAGATCTTTTGTGTATATTGAAGAAGAAGAAGAGGCAAGTAATAGACTTGCACCTGATGTCAAGTCTCAGGTAAGCAATGTCGAGCGACAGGAAGATGCTACCAAGCATTAGGAAAACAGTGCCGAAAGAGAACAAGAACATGTCAAGCGACAAGATAATGTTGCCGAGTATCAGGAAGAGGTGTCCGAGCATTCAGAAGCTGAATCTGAAAATCTTGTTGAGGAACCTGATGAAATAGAGGAGAGAAGAGCTAAACCTGTTTTGGAAAAATATGTAAGAAGACATCACAAGCCTAAATAGATAATTGGAGACAAACATACTGGAATTCTGACTAGAAGTAAGACAAAGGATCCAACATGTTTAATGTGTGAATTTGAACCTAAGTCAACTAGAGAGGCATTAGAAAATGAAGACTGGATACAAGCAATGAATGAAGAAATAGACCAGATAGAGAAGAATGATACTTGGACTCTGGTGCCAAGACCTGAAAACAAAAATGTTATGGGAACAAAGTGGGTGTTCTGGAATAAGTTGAATGAAAAAGGTGAAATAACTAGGAACAAAGCTAGGCTGGTATGCAAAGGCTACGCACAAGAAGAAGGAATAGATTATGGGGAGACATTTTCCCCTGTAGCTAGATTGGAAGGAGTGAGAACTCTGCTTGCATATGTTGCTTATAAAGATTTCAAGGTTTATCAAATGGATGTCAAGTCTACATTCTTAAATGGTATACTAGAAGAAGAAGTTTACATAGAACAGCCAGAAGGTTTTATTGATCCAAACAGAAGACACATGGTATGCAAACTGAACAAAGCACTATATGGATTAAAACAAGCTCCCAGAGCATGGTATGAGAGGTTGCATAACTAGTTGATACAGATTGGATTTTCAAGAACAAATGACACAAGCAATCTGTACATGAAAGATGAAGAAGGTAAAGGTATCCTGTTGGCAAAAAAATTTGTGGATGATATTATTTTTGGTGGACAAGATGCTTTGTGTAAAAGATTTTCAAATGAAATGCAAACTGAATTTGAAATGAGCATGTTTGGTGAGATCAAATTCTTTGTTGGTTTACAAGTATATCAGATGAAGAAAGGAATTTTCATTACACAGTCTAAGTATGTTAATGAAATATTGAAAACTTTTGGGATGGAAGATTCTAGACCAGTGAGTACTCCTATGGCTACTGGAAAAAAGTTATCTAAGAATGATGATGCTGCAGAAGTGAACCAGACTTTGTACAAATCCATGATTGGAAAATTGCGGTATGTTGTACATAGTAGACCAAATATTGCACTAGCTGTTGGGATTGTGGCAAGATTCTCTGCCAATCCTAAGGAAACACACATGATGGCTATGAAAAGAATTATGAGATACTTGAAAGGGACTGTTGACTATGGGCTATATTACAAGAAGGATGAAATATTTGAACTAAGAGTATATATAGATGTTGATTGGGTAGGAAATGTAGATGACAGAAAGAGTACTAGTGGTGGAGCTTTCTTTCTTGGATAGAGATTAGTCTCCTGGACAAGCAAGAAACAAAATTGCATTCCCAATCTACTGTTGAAGCCAAGTATGTTGCTGCTGCAGTAAACTGTTCAAATTTGGTATGGATAAAATAATTTTTGGTAGGCATGAAAGAAGAAATCACTAAACCTATTGTTATTTTTTGTGACAACACAAGTGCTATCAACATTTCTAAGAATCCAGTGTTGCATACTAAGACCAAGCACATAGCAATCAAGTATCACTACTTGAGGTACAAGATAAAGAAGTCCGAATGGCATATGTGAATACAAAGGAACAATTAGTAGACATATTCACTAAAGCTTTAACTAAAGAAGCACATGAGTATTTGAGAAGTCAATTAGGGGTCCTTCCCCTAACTGAGGCTTCCTAGTTAAGCTAGGAGCACTGCATCAAATATCCTACAGCAGAATATTTGACAGATTGATGTAGAAGATTGTCACACTTTAGGACTAGCCTAGAGTTGTGAAGAAGAGCAAAGACAAGGAATCATTCATAAGCAAGATGACAGAGGGAGAAACACCGAGCTACATAGATAATATCTACATCTGATGGATGTATGTTTTAGTTGCTACTTTGGCATTTTTGTCAAAGAGGGAGATGAACTGATATGATATAATAACATATGACACTGAAAGGAAAAGTAAGGAGATGATGAGCTGAAATGAAGGATCGGGATAGAGGGAGATATGGATATTTCTGACGGTCACAGAAGTGAAGCTAATAGATTCTGAATCAGAATGAAGCTAAGGATATTACAAAAAAAAAATTCTGATGGACAGATAAGTTTTTGGATTGGTTGGTAATGCATGTGTTATTCAAGTGATATCATATGGTGTTGCCATCAATGCCAAAGAGGGAGATTGTTGGAAACTGCAATTGAAGCAATTGTTGTGTTGTCATTGATGTCAAAACCTTAACTAGTAAGACTATTGCTACTTAGGAAAGTACTATATCTATTTGAGTGTTACTAAGGGGATAGGCAAGGTTGGTAACAATAGCACCTAAGGAAAGGTTGAGTTATCTTGACACTAAAAAGTGTACTTGACTATGTTGTACAATGATGATACAATGTATTGTTTATCTTAGTAAGATTGAAGACTAAACTGGTAGGCTTGACCGAGAAAAAATGGAGAAATCATGTTCAAGCCGAGTAATGTTAGTGTCGACCGAGTCAATATATGCTGAGCAAAATTCAAGTGTCAAAAAAACATCAGTTAATTGCCGAGGAAGACAGTATAAGCTGAGGAAACATTTTTAGTAATGACCGAGCTTTCTACATGAAGACCGGGTAGTTGTTCATAGTATTGACCGAGCATCAATATTTTTATATTTGAAGAGAATTCAGATTTGGAGCCGACATTGTTGAATTCTTGGATTATGTAAAATGTGTTGACTTTATTTATTGATTGTTTAAAAGCATTGAATGCACTGAAAAATGTTTTATTATAAATCTTTAAGAGATTTGAGATGTTTCTAGAAAAGGAGCCAAAGAACATAAAGCAGGTAGATTCAATGAATCTGACCTAACCCTAAGATCTATGAAGGAGATTGAGTGGAAAAAGATGAGTTAACCTAATTGAGGAAGTATTAAGGGAACCTAAGCATAAGGTATGTGTGTGCATGGGTGAACAAAGGATGCTGGAAGATCAATAGATGTTATTGACTGTATAAGCAAAAAAGGTTGAAGGAGAAGTGTGGTGATTGCTTGAAGAAAAGTTCTGAGTAGATCAGAGATGGAGATGGAAAAGTTTCAAAGTCAGTAAACAAGCATTTGTGTATGGAATTGGATCTGATATTTGCAAAGTGAGTTGTATGTTTTTCAGATCAATACTGTTGCTACTTTCTAACCATTGTAGCAGTCAAAATCCTTTTAACAGAGGTTGACCTAACAGTCATATGTTTAAATCATTTGAACAAGGTTGCATTCTAATGGAATGTATGTAAGTCCTATAACAAGGCTCGCTTCTAACAAAGTGATTGAAATCCTTTAACCGGGTCACACCTAACAGTGTGTATTGTAACCTTTGACAGGGTTAGCTTTTAACCGAGCTCACTTCAGAAGAGTGAAAATAATAGTCGCATGTTACAAAGTGGTTTTTTCCATATTAGGTTTCCACTATAAATCCTAGTGTCAATGCCTGTGTGAATGTTTTGGTTTAAACATTTCTATGTTTTACAAGTTAGATACAGCTGGGTAGTGGACTGCAATGTTATATGTTTCTATTATTGAATCAGTGATGACCGAGTTGGTTTTGGTTGTTAGATCTGATTTAAAGAAAAGTTTTTGAAGTTTGTTTTATACATTTGGACCTGAGAACAACTTATTCACCCCCCCTCTTTTTTGTTCTAAAGCATATTAACAATGTTGTCCAATTTGGATAAGGCACTAGTCAGTTTGTTGTAATATTTACATATCTTAATGCTCTTAATATGTGCCTGTGTTTTGTCATAATTTAAAATAAAATCCATTAATCAAGTTGTTGTTTTATGTTTAAGGTATGGATAGCTATCTCATGCTCCACTTTAAGTTGTAGATCAATGAATGATTAGCCATCATTTAGTATTTCCTTATATTTTTTTTGAGCCTTTTATGAGATTTACCTACTTAAATGATTCATGAATAAGTGTGGTATAGAGGTTATTTGAATGAATCAAGCTCAACCAGCCTAGGTTTTGCAGAGCTTGAATTGTAGAAGGATAGTAGATCCTTATCAGTTGGTCCAATTCTCTTGATATTTTTCATAATTGAAGTTGGAATCTTCATAGAAATTAAATAGGGTGTATTAGTGGCTTTGAAAGCATAAAACCCTTTTTGGGAACCAACATTAGGTTTTTCTTGGTTTTAAGTTTGATTTCTAAATGGTTAATGAACCTTGCCTATTTTAGATTACATCACATTTTGTTTGGTTCTTAAAAAGAACAAGTGTTTATGTGTTTTTTGCACTCCCACATTTTTTCTTTTATGTGCTTATATCCCAAGGTAGAACACAAGTGTTCTCTTCCCTCACCTTCATGGATCTTGGGTGTATAGGAAATTTGTCTATATTTCAAGGGTGGGGAGACCTATCACTTTCATGGGTATCAAGTTGAGTCATTACTAAATACCATTTTTAGTAGCCTACCCTATTTTTGACCAAACATTGCAATACATTTCAATGCAAGGGTGGGGAAGAATTTCCCCCAAGATTACTCACCATAAGGCTCTTTCGATCATATACAAAAATCTTTAGTTTTGTATGGGCTACTTATCTAGCCTTTTGAGGAGAGGGGCAATGTTTCCCTATTCAAGTTGGCTCTCAGAAAGACAAAAAAGTGGGCACACCCATTCTAGGTGTGACAAGGCTACTTGAGTTGACAAAGATACCAAGTTGTGGGCTATGGAATTGCATGAAATCATTTCCATAGGATAGAAATTATTTTCAAGTGTCTTTGATTGTGTTATACGAATCAAAATTTAGGCTTTGAGGAGCCTTTGAACATACACATTTGCAGACATATTCCCTATCAAACAAATAAATATTTTTGTGTTTGAAGTGTGTTCTTTGTCACATTTGATTATTCAAAACAAGAAAAACTTGAGACCAACATTGAGATCACAACCTATTCTACACACATTGCTAGAGATTTCTAAGACAAATCAATAATTCAAAGTCAACAATAGTTGACACCTTCGACAAAGAACAAGAGAAAAATAATCATTTATATCTTGCCACAAGAGGTCTTTTCAGAGTTAACTTTAGTGGCAAATATTTTACATCAGTGACCTAGAAATTGGTGAATAAATCATACCAATCGGGGTGGCCATTTTGCCCAGACTTTATAAATATTTGGTCAAATGCACTACCCAATCTCCCATCATTTTATGTAATTAATTGTATCTCTATCAATATTTCACCAATAGAATCTATGTTTTCCACACAGTAAATTCAATATTTTCACCTGCAATTTCTGAAGCTTGTCTTAATTGATGACCATAATTTGCCAATATCCATATAAAGATTTATTTGTAGGACCCAATTCTCCTGCCATTTTGCAAAAGCATGTCTCAATTCACCGTAATTTTCACCAACTCTATTATAATTTCCAATTAATTAGATTTTCCATAATTGCCTAGACAATTACATAAGACGTGTTATAATTAAGCGAGATTTTCCAAATACTTGTATACCATATAAAATTCTCATCAAAATTTATAAATAAGGATTGTTATAAATGCAATCAAAGATCATATTTATTTCTACATAATTTAGTCAGTTCAGAGCTCTCAATTTGGATCAATAGCAAATTTTTTGACCAGGAACAACCATTGTTGTTGACTGTATTGGCGACTAGTAGTGACCTAAATGTAAGTGATCATTTTTTTTGAAGTGTTACAATATTATTCTAAATTCATCTCTATTTGTTTACAATTTTGAGTTTATTCTTATTGAGTGGGGACCTATTAGTGGTCACCCAGGAGACCTCAAACATCTAGATTGTAGGCCCTAGGGCCAATGAATCATATAGTCAATTATTGCTTCTTAAACAAGTAGATAATTTTTTGCAACCTTTCTTTCATTGGAGATGTCAAATAGGAAGAAGGGTAGGACTTTTAAATGTGGGGAAGGCCAAGAGAGGCCAAAAAAATGCATAACCTTATCTTCATACTTTGGCATTGACAATATTTTTTTGTGAAAATTAGGAAGGTACATCATCATAAGTACAAGTACAAGATTCACAACCTACACCATATATTTAAGAAGGCAACGAACCTGATATCTCAGATCATGATAAACTAGAAGTATATTTTCTAGTATACACCTTGGATAGTGATGCAAGAACATCCTAGGATTCTTGACAATCCTATGTCAACCAAAAATATATTTGTTTTGAAAGTCAGATTAGTAGTTTTGATCTTTTTGGATGGAGTATTTTCTCAGTTTTGGAGTTTCGTTGCTTAGTTTATGTGGTTACCAGCGTGCTTGGTCTCTGAAGAATGCTCGGTAACTGAAGGCATCGATTATTCCTGGCAGTCTGTGATAACTGCATTGCTCGGTCATGCTTGGCGTGGTCGGTTCTCTGGTGCTCGATTATTTCTTTGTTGCTCAGTGGCGCTCAGTGTTCTTGCAGACCGACTTGGTTATTTGGATGAATCGGCTTGGCCGACTGGTGCATTTATTTTGGGTCACGTTCCTCGAGTTATGGATTGACTGTTAGATGTGTGGGGACCTAGATCTGGCATGTTGCATTCTTCTATGTGGATCTGATGACCGTTTGGGGCCATCTTGGATAATGCAATTTATTGCAAGGCTATTTTGTAAGTCGGCCGAGTTTTGGCATTTAATAATTGTTCATAGGAGTTAATTATTTCATCTAGCTGACTTGTGGCTAAAGATGAGTATTTATAGGATGGTTGGGTAGTTGTTTAGGGGGAGTATCAGGAAAAAGGAAGTAGAAGTTAGTAGCTTACAGGCTTAGGCATAGGAAGATTTCTTGGAAGATTGTGAGTACAAGTTTAGATCTTTCCTTGGACCCTACCAGTGTCCTAACATGTTGCAAACCTGGACTAGCTGAGTGGTGAAGTTGTGGAAAAGACTTGGATCCTATGAGATCTTGTAGATTGTTACTTGCTTTGTAATTGGTCGTAACTAGGAAGGCCTTACAGCTTGGCACATTGCATGTAATCAGTGAATTTATGAATAAAGATTCCAGTTTTGTATCAGATCTGGTGTTATTTTTGTTGAATTCTACTATGTTGTGGTTTGGCTACAAGGTCGGATAGTCTTTAATTGGATCCTCAGTCCTTGACTCCATCAAGTGGTATCACAGTGAGTTAATCTTGTATATGTGGATAGATCTTGGTAGTTTACACCAGGATCTTGGATTGAAGATGCCTCTAAGGAGAGCTCATGAGATTTCAAAGGAGGAAGCTATTGGAGAATTCAGTCTTGATGATTTTAGAGCTTTGCAGAAACAAGTGCAAGACCTGCAAGAGGAATTGAGAAAGAAGAAGACTACACCGAAGGAAGGTAGTGATGATGAATCTAAGGAGGAAGATCATTTTGAAGAAGCTAGAGATCCAGAAGAGAATAGAATCCTGAAGGCTATGTCTAAAATTAAGAAAAGACCTAAGATTGAAGTTTTTGCATGTGCTGGAAGCCTTAGGCTAGAAGAGCTGATTGATTGGATTAATGAGATGGATGAATACTTTGAGTATGAAGAAATAGAAGATCCTAATAGGGTTATATTTGCAAAGACTAAATTGAAGGGTCATGCAAGTATTTGATGGAGGGAAGTTCAGTTGGAAATAAGTAGGAGAGGAAAGGAAAAGATCACTAAATGGAACTGAATGGTTGACAAGCTGAAGAATAAAATCTTTTTGGTGGATTATGAATTGGACATGTTTAAGAAGATGCAAGCCTTGAAGAAAACTAACAAATCGGTGCAGGAGTATACCGAGGAGTTTTACAAAATCCTGATTAGGACTGGTCATTCTGAAGTTGATAAAGAGAAGGTTGCTAGGTATGTTTATGGTTTGAGACCTAGTATTCAAGAAGAGTTACTTATTGTTTGGATGACTACAATAGGAGATGCTCATCAGGTGGCATTGAAGATTGAAGAGAAGCTGAATAAGAAGTTTGAAGGAAGACAAAATAGTAGGAACCAAGGTGGTAAGACTGGTGAAACAGTTGCTGAAAGTAATGTGGTAGAGAATCCTAAGAATACCGATGTGGGATCTGGTAGTGGTCATGTCACTAAGAATTTCAATAATGGACAGAGAGGAAGGTGGAAGAATGAGTTCACCGGTACTTGTTATCAGTGTGGTGAAGTGGGTCATAGAAGTTTTCAATGTCCTAAGAAAAGAGTTGCACTGACTGCTAAAGAAGACATTGTGAATGTTGCAGAGAAGGGTAAATTTTTGATCACTAGAAGATTGGCTACATGTGTCTAGGAACCAATACAAAGGATAAATTTGTTCAGAACCAGATGTAATGTAGTCAAGGATGGTGGATCCAATGAAGGGCAGTCCAAACCTTGCAGCCAAAAGAATTACACAGTGGAATACTCAACACAACAAACAACACCATAAATGTTTCAAGTAATTTGCATTAACATGCCCGGCTGTAAGGCCTTCCAGGTTAGGGCCGATTATAAAATGAAACAATTCTGCAAGATTCACAACCAAATCCAATACAATCTCAGCTAGTTCAGCTTTGAAGACAATCAGAAGCTGATGGAAACCCTAAGGAAGATCTAAACTTGAGCTCGTAAGCCTCCAAGTAGTCTCCTTGTTCCCAAGTATGCAACTCCTAGCTCTTCTACAAAGGACTATCAAATTACAATCTGATCTGCAAGAACATCAAGAACTTTTCCACAACTTCACTCTCAAGCTATGCATATGACTTTCAAATCTGCTCTGATGTCTTAGCCCTCTGAATCTCCAAGTTTTTCCCCCAAATCTCTATCCTAAACATCTACCCAAGCCCTCCTAAAATACTAATCATCAACCACAAGTTGGCTGGATGAAACCCTTAACTCCCCAAAATAAATAATTAAATGCCATACAAGTCAGCTTATAAATGTATACAAACATTTAATTCTGCATGTCGACCCAAGACAATGGCTACCAATAATTAATTCACCAAGTTGACTCAACAAATCAGATAGAACTCCAGTTAGTAAGTCAGAACTACCGAGCGATAGTAAAATTATTGAGCACACCAGGCATCGCTGAGCACCAATGTCGACCAAGCACCACAGGCATGACCGAGCAACAACTTCACCGAGTGCCAGGGACTACCGAGTTCCTTCAGTGACCAATCTTCCTTCAATGACCGAGACCATCGATCAAGGCTGCAATCAAGTAAAACTAGCCAAAACACAAACACTCCATGCAGTTTCACAGAGGACATAGAATGCCCTACCTAAACCTTGGATGCCCCTACATCAAACACCCCAGGTTCCAAAAGATGTTCATATGTGAGAAGAACATCTTTCAGGATTCAGCACATAAATCCCGAACTAGTTCTTCACATACAAGTCCTCCACCTTTTCTACTTGCAAAGTCTTCCACTTCAATTTTCTCTGTCTCTTCAAGTCTTTTCTTGACAATGTACAGGTCGGTTCTTCATATGGATCATTCATTTTCTCTGGATCCACAATCTCAATTTGGCTACCAATACACAGGCTTCTCCTACCGAGTGTTGTATCCATCAAAGGCATCAATGAAAACTTCATGTCATTCTTCTCAATAGTAAACATATTTCTTACACAGTCATAAATAGCTCTGCAATCATACTACCAAGGTCTACCGAGGAATATATCACAACTATTCATCTTCACAATGTCACAAAGCACAAGATCATTGTACTGGCTAATCTGCACATCAATGAAGCATTGTTCTCTAACTTCCAAAGCATGAACATCTTGTAACCATCCAAGCCTATAAGGACAAGGATGTTTCATTCTCTTCAAATCAAGTTTCTGAACCACGTCCTCAACAACAACGTTATCAGTACTACCACTATCAACAATAACATCACAGAGTTTACCTTCAGTTCTACATCAAGTCCTAAACAAGTTACTCCTCTGACAAGGTTCATCCTTTGTACCGAGCAATGTTTGTCGAAGTAGCAAGTTCTCTGATTTAGGTTCATTCTGAATGTTCTCATTCATCACAGCAGTTTGTCAATCAACCTTCTTCTGTGTGCATTCAAAAGAACGGTGTCCTTCCTCTCCACAATTATAGCAAGTACCCTTAAAGATAACTCTACCTATCTTCTTCTTTGGTTCCACAGGTTTTTGTTCATCTTCTGCATCAGTTGGTTTCTCCTTCACCGAGTGATCAATATTTTCCTTCCCTCAGGAGTTACTAGGTTGTTTCCTTTTCAACTTATCTTCTGCCTTCAGAGCATACTGATTAGCATCTTCAACAAAATCAATCTTCAGCATACCAAGCTCATCCTGAATATTGAATCTTAGACCATTCACATACCGAGCTACCTTTTCCTTACCAAGCTCCCAATGTCCAGACTGAATAGTAAGTTTGTAGAACTCCTCAGTATAATCTTCAACATAAAAATCCTTCTATTTCATATTCTACAACTTCTTAAACAAGTCAAGCTCATAGTTAGCCGGTATGAACTTATCTTTCAACTTAGTCACCATCAATCTCCATCGATTGATCTTTGTTTCACCTTCATCTTCTCGGTCTCTATGTAGTTCTTTCCACCAAAGAGTAGCATGTCCTTTCAACTTTGTCTGTGCTAATCTCACCTGAAGAGGATCTTCAATTTCTTCCAGCTCAAAGAAATCTTCAAGTTCACCAATCCAATCACTCAAATTGTTGGGCTTCAAAGTACTAGAGAAAGTAGAAACTTACATTTGGTAATTACTAAACTGAGCAACAGGTCTAGGCAACCGAGCAGTTTTGTCTTCACCAGATCTGTTCCTCTGGTCATCACCACTAGATCTATCAGTTTCAAATTCTTTAGCAGCTTCTTCATAGCCATCCTCAGTACCAACATTCCGAGGTATACCAGCAACATTTCTCATGATCTCGGCGACCATATCATTCTTCATCAATTCCATCTCAGATTTAAAATCTGATTTCACCTTCTCTGTGATCCAGGATTCAACAGTATCACAAAGATCAGAAATAACTCTAGGGTCCAATCTTCTTAGAGGCATCCTTAAAGATAAGAGAAACCCTTTGCAACAAACCCTCACTGACCACCTTGTGACAATCTCCAAGTTGCAACAAGTTAGATCTCAACCTGCAATCTTGTAAACAACTAGGGCATAATTCCATAAGTTCAGTGCTTCGGATCTATAATTCAGATTGTGCACAATCTCTGCTCCAATAAGATCAACTTCACAACATTAGTCTTGCCAGGTCAAACTTCTGCTTCAACAAGATCAAACTTTCACTCCAACAGGAACAAACCTTCACTCTAATACCACCTAATGCAGTCAAGGATGGTGGATCCAATGAAGGACAGTCCAAACCTTGCAGCCAAAAGAATTACACTACGGAATACTCAACACAACAGAAAACACCATAAATGTTTCAAGTAATTTGCATTAACATGCCCGGCTATAAGGCCTTCCGGGTTAGGGCCAATTATAAAATGAAACAATTATGCAAGATCCACAACCGGATCCAATACAATCTCAGCTAGTTTAGCTCTAAAGGCAATCAGAAGCTGATGGAAACCCTAAGATAGATCTAAACTTGAGCTCGTAAGCCTCCAAGTAGTCTCCTTGTTCCGAAGTATGCAACCCCTAGCTCTGCTACAAAGGACTACCAGATTACAATCTGATCTACAAGAACATCAAGAACTTTTCCACAACTTCGCTCTCAAGCTATGCATCTAACTTTCAGATCTACTCTGATGTCTTAGCCCTCTGAATCTCCAAGTTCTACCCCCAAATCTCTGTCCTAAACATCTACCCAACCCCTCCTAAAATACTAATCATTAGCCACAAGTCGGCTGGATGAAACCCTTAACTCCCCAAAATAAATAATTAAATGTCATACAAGTTGGCTTACAAATGTATACAAACATTTAATTCTGCATGTCGGCCCAAGAGAATGGCTACCAACAATTAATTCACCAAGTCGGCTCAACAAATCAAATAGAACTCCAGTCAGTAAGTCAGAACTACTGAGCGACAGTAAAATTACCGAGCACGCTAGGCATCATCGAGCACCAGTGTCAACTGAGCACCGCAGGCATGACCGAGCAACAACTTCACCGAGTGCCAGGGACTACCGAGTTCCTTTAGTGACCAAGCTTCCTTCAATGACCGAGACCATCGGTCAAGGTTGCAACCAAGTAAAACTGGCCAAAACACAAACACTCCATGTAGTTTCACCGAGGACACAGACTGCCCTGCCTAAACCTTGGATGCCCCTGCATCAAGATGTAAGTGCAAGGATAAGGTATGTAATGTTATAGTTGATGGTGGTAGTTCTGAGAACTTTGTTTCAGAAGAGATGGTTAGTAAGTTGAATTTGGAAAGAAAGAAACATCCTAATCCTTTTCAAATTAGTTGGATACAAGATGTGTCTAAGGTAAGGATTGAAGAACAATGCTAGGTTAATTTTTAGATTGGATCTTATCATGATGAGATATTGTGTGATATATTGCCTATGGATGCTTGTCACCTATTTCTTGGTAGACCCTGGCAATTTGATAGAAATGTTTTGTTTGATGGTCGTGCTAACACCTATGTGGTTAGGCATGAAGGATCTAGACATAATTTGTTACCTTTACAAGAGACAGGGCTAAGGGATGTAGAGTTATCAGGTGTTGTCCTTATGACAAACATCAGGAGCAGAGGATTGATGAACCTATTCCTACAAAGCTTAGTTTGAAAGAGAAGGAGAATGATATATTTGAAGAGTTTGTGTTGAGATTAAGAGGTAGATGGTCTTTCTGACAGAGATAGTACAACAGATGATGACATTTGTGACATAAAGAGATGCGGATGATGCCAAGTTGATTGAGGAGTTCGGAGAGGATGGTGTTTACTGGGGTACCGAGGTGGTCGGTAGTGAAAGGAATGGTCAGAGTTGGTTGTTATCAGTTACAGACAGAAAAGATAAGAGAAGTGGGAAGCAGGAAAACTTACTGCAGGGAACAGTGGATGAAGTGAAGACAACTTGGAATGAAGGGCAAGAGGAGATATGGGTTAAGAACAGATATGGCATACCTATTTTGATTCCCTTAAGGCGTTCCTGATTTCCTGATGAGAAAATCTTCTTAACCTGGGGTGTCTGATGCAGGAGCATCCTAGGATTCTTGGCAATCCTATGTCAACCAAAAATATGTTTGTTTTGAAAGTCAGATTAGTAGTTTTGATCTTTGTGGATGGAGTATTTGCTCAGTTTTGGATTTTGGTTGCTCGGTTTCTGTGGTTATCGGGGTACTCGGTCTCTAAAGAACGCTCGGTAACTGAAGGCATCGATTATTCCTAGCGCTCGACGATAATTGTGTTTCTTGATCATGCTTGGCGTGGTCAGTTCTCTGGTGCTCAGTTATTTCTCTGTTGCTCGGTGGCGCTCGATGTTCTTACAAACCGACTTGGTTATTTGGATGAATCTACTTGACCGACTGGTGCATTTAATTTGGGTCATGTTCCTTGAGTTATGGATTGACCATTGGACATGTGGGGACCTAGATCTGGCGTGTTGCATTCTTCTATGCAGATCTGATGACCGTTTGGGGCCATCTTGGATAATGTAATTTATTGTAAGGCTATTTTGTAAGCCGACTGATGTTTTGGCATTTAATAATTGTTCATAGGAGTTAATTGTTTCATCTAGCCGACTTGTGGCTGAAGATGAGTATTTATAGGATGGTTGGGTAGTTGTTTAGGGGGAGTATCAAGAAAAAGGAAGTAGAAGTTAGTAGCTTGCGAGCTTAGGCATAGGAAGATTGCTTGGAAGATTGTGAGTACAAATTTAGATCTTTCATGGGATCCTACCAGTGTCCTATCATGTTGCAGACCTGGACTAGCTGAGTGGTGAAGTTGTGGAAAAGACTTGGATCCTGCGAGATCTTGTAGACTGTTACTTGCTTTGTAATTGGCTGTAATCGGAAGGCCTTACAGCTCGGTACATTACATGTAATCGGTAAATTTGTAAATAAAGATTTCAGTTTTGTATCAGATCTAGTGTTATTGTTGTTGAATTCCGCTGTGTTGTGGTTTGGCTGCAAGGTCGGACAGTCCTTAATTGGATCCTCCATCCTTGACTGCATCAAATAGCCGGAATGATATAATCAACTTGGGTGAGAATGATGATGATGCACATAAGGGGAAAAGAAAATCAAAATCAAAATAGGATCCGGAGTGGGATCTATCGAGGAATTTTAAAATTGATTGGGTTTTAAAGTATCCATTCATTGAACCAATGGAGAATCCAATTAAAGGTCAACCTCTAATAGAATGCAAGTGTAAGATTTGCACTCGGAAACATAACAAAGAAAAGAGGTTACAGCTAAAACTTGACACCATATAAAATCATATCGGCAAAGTTTACGAAAAGCAAATCATAGATGGAGTTAAAAAATTGGTGATAAGATGAAAAACAAAGAAGCAATGTCATCATGTTAAGAATGCCGAGGAATTTTATTTTCAGGAGAAAATACAGATGAAGCATGTTGAAGTTAAAGGTTCTATTGAAGTTGTTTTTGGAAAAGAAATGTAAGTATAACAACTAGGAAAAGTTGTTCAGTTAAGTATTATTTTTTTTATATTTTAGCAGAGGGTGTGCTATGACAAACTACCCAAAAATAAGTGGTTTATTACACTTTTTTAAATTTCCTAACTATCCTAACAGTCATGGATAGGAATGGGAAAGTTGTCTTACTGAAGTTGAAAAAGAAGATTTAAAGAAAAAAATAAAAGAGTCAAACTTTATTCGATTGTCTTTAGATGAGGTTACGGTAATAGATAATACATCGTGGGTATGCATGCATGTTTATGCTGAACAAAATAATGTTTGTCAACCTCATCTACTATCTGTTGCTAAAATGAAGGATAGTGCGACAACAAAAAAAATATTTCAACTAGTAAAGAGTTATTTAATTGAATATCAAAATATGGATGACTTGATGATTGTCAAAAAGTTAGTATGTCTTGGAGTGGATGGAGCTTCAATAATGCAACATCACATAAACGATCTTTTCACAAAGATGCAAACTTGTTCACCCTATATATTTGACATTCACTGCATAGACCACATAATGAATCTAGCTTTTATAATTGTGAGCACGTATGGTCCAGTAACAAATGTTGAAGATTTAATCAAAGAGATCTACTCATACTTCTGTCAAAGTCCCAAATGATTTTTGAAATTTCTACAATTTGCCAATGGAATAACGAATGGGAACAAGTTTCTTAAGGATAATGATATCACGCAGTTTAACAATTCTTGAACTCAATTTTCTTTGCAATGGCAATAAATTGAAAGGAGAGCGATATTATAGTGCAAATTTCTCGAGTTTCTTCTCGACGAGGGGCGAAGAAATGGACCACCCTAAAACACTTTGAATCATGTGACTTTTTCCATAATTCGATGGCATATAATATTCTTCAAAATCGCCTTTTCCATTGTTGAATCCCATCGAACCTTTTCTGGTTCATAAATCAAACAATTTTGTATCTCCATTGTTATGGTCGTCCATAACATGGTGCTCCTCATCATCATCGTATGAGTTACCAAAAGCAACGCTCCAGTAATAGCATTTGCCAAAAGTTTAGAATCGGTCTTATACAGATTTTGAACATTTTTTATTGCCCAAACACATAAGGAAACCCAAGTATGATACTTCTCTGAGACACACTTATTGGGCGACCTTCTTTTTCCCATCAAGAAATTCACATTCTTCAAAATTGTGCTCGACCAAGTACCTACTCTTCTGGAAACATTTATTAGGCCCGTGTGATATTTCCATCGCCTTGCCTCGGCTTCTAAAGCATGAGATACTCTGTCAATTTCATTCACAGCCTTTTACGTTTCTTACATTTAGTCAGAGGATTGGGAAATTATGGAACTTTTTAACTCTTTTCTCTTTGGCTCAACACAGACTCCAAAGTCTATCACTACTCTTTTGAATTGAAAATTGGGTCCATATGGAAATGGTGAACCAAGTCAGAACTATGAGCATCTTTAAGCTTTATTGGGGTTCATGAGGTGTTTTGGAAATCTTTGGGAACGCTGATTCCCCGACTACACACCTTGTCAGGTTTGAGCATGCTTTTGACGTTTGTCAAATGTCGCTGACAGCTGAACATCATTTCTCAATATATATATGATCAAACCAATCATGTGCTTTTGCAATGATTTTGCATGTAAGTGTATTACATACACGATCTCAGCTGCAATACAAATTAGTAATGTTTTCCATCTTTCATATAGGTGAATGACCACCTTAATCCCAATTTGTTCTTTGGACGAACAGCATAAGAAATAAAATGTAACTTTGGACTATGACAGGGATTGAGATTTGATGGGGGCAGCGATAAAATGTAAAATTTTAAAAATATGACCAGATTTTAAAATGGGGTAACACTAACACTCTGATTAGATATTTTATCTCCAAGATGTCTTTGACTAGAAAGGCGAGGATGGCGCATGTTCGCCCGTTTGTTGCTTGTGGATTGTTCCTTTGTAATATTATGACTTGTCTTAGGGCATGATTGTCTAAGATCATCCAAGACGTATGAGTATAATGTGAATTGGAGCATTCCTTAACTATCTGATGTGTCTTCATTTACACATTGGGTATGTTGATTCATTTGGATCTTTCCCATGTCTGGAGATGAGTTCATCTCATTTCTATAATAAGCTCAATGATGATATCAGCACTTAAAAGCACGATAAATCACATCACCTTCACATTCATTTCTTCTCACCATTACATTTCTCTTCATTTCATTTCCTCTTTCATCTCATTTCCTTCTTCATTTCATTTCTCTCATCCATTTTGTTCCTTTCATTAATTTCATTCACCACTTTCATATCTCTTGTTCATCATCTTCCCATCATTCTCACTTTCCATCTTCCTTGTCTCAGAGATCAAAACTTGATTTATATAATTGAGATACATGTCCCTTACTTCTAATCAATCGACTTCCTTCTTAGAATGAGATCCTATCACCTTCAGATCCATCAATCATTATACCAACTTATCTTGCATTGGCATCAATCACAATAGGCTCAATCAGCTTATCAAGTTGACTATACTGATCATTTCCATCAATTGTTCAATTACACCTATCTATTGTGCATTTTTATCAAATGTACATCTCATCTTAATCACTTGCACAATATCAATCATCAAATATATTCCTTGTAATCTATTGAGAGATCAATCTTATCAAACGTTGTCCAATTAATCTCTTGAGGGGGCATATCATATTTATCATCATCCTTATTAGGATATCCCTGGGGCATATATCAATTAAAAAATTTCTTTAAAATAACGTGACAAGATACATTATCCCAAAGAAGGGCAAAATGTAGACACATAGAAATGTTTTGTTAAAAATCTTAATTTCTTTATCAATTAATGTGGATTCATTTATTAATTCAATATTTTTCATTTATTAATAATATTGTCCATATTCTTCATTATTCCATTAAATATATTTAATAATATATTCTATCTATTTCTATTATTACACTATATTCATTTTACATAATGTCATTTATATATCCTTACATATCACAACTTCACCCCTTATTTTTTCTCCTTCACTCCCATCAACCATGTCCGCTTAGTAAATGTGGGACAAATGCTTATGTCTAACTACCTCCTTTATCCCACATTTTTTCTAATATTGGATCTAGCTATGAGGACATCTATAAAAGGTATTTCCACTTGCATTCTTAAACCCCTTGCATCTTTGAACGTTCTTGCAATTTTGATCTTTAATCTCTTTAGCATCTTCAATCATCTTGCATCTTTTAATTGTATAATCATTTAGATTCATTATTTTGTATTCAACCAAATCTTCATTCACCATTAGCCATCTTGTGCATTGTGCTTCTGAGTGCACCAAAATGCTAATTACAAAATTCATGGTAGATAGGAGAGAAAAGGAGTTATATTTGAATGCATTTATTTTGTTGGTTAATGTTGTTTTATGTTTGTATTCAGTAATAGAACTCCATTGTTGGATGTTGGAACAAATCTGAATCTCTGATTCAGAAATCTACTTCCCGCATCTTTAAAATTCACTTAGAAAATATGGGACAAATATCTATCTCCAACTACCTTATTTATCTCACCTTTCTCCTACAACTTTCTCTCCCATATGAGGACACCTATAAATGCATTGCCCCTCTCTTATTAAGCCTCTTGCATCTTTGATCCTTGTGGCTCTCTAGCTCTTTATGCCTATTAATACTTATTGTATTATCATTCAATATATTAAGAGATTCATATTAAGTTTTGTCTTCTAAATCCTCCATTGCTCTAAGGGTAAATCTAATATAGATATAAGATCTTGGTGATAGGAGGGAAATAGATTTGAATGCATTTGTCTTGTTTATTTAATATTGTTTTTCATTTTTATTTAGTAAAGAACTTCATTTTTGCAATGTTGGAACAATTAGATCCCTGATCTTGTTTGCAATTTCCTTTATTCGTACATCTGGCACACCCGGTGAGAAAGCCTTTATCCTTTTGCTAATTTAGTTTTTGCTTGATTGTTTACATTTGCAAGCAGAAAATTGTATTTTGTTTGCAGATCAATCTTTGTGCAATCACTGTTTACATTTGAAACATCATGTCAATAGCTTATACAAACTGGTTTTATATGTGTTAGCTGCATTTGTCTAAAAAATTTAATAATAAAAGTGGTTTAAAACATATCCATTTTGTGCACTGGTATTTAGCTTTATATATACCGATTGCATTTGTTTTAAAAAGATTCTAAAGATTTTTCAACAAACCATTTTTATGCATATATTTTACCATTGTGTTGCATGGTATCACATTTCTTCGAAACATTTTTTCAAACTATTTGCGTGTTTATATGTGCTTCCACATTTAGCATACATGTTTGCTAGTTATATTTGCTAGCAAAGTTTGCATATCTTTTCAGTAGATTCCCTATGATGAAATATCTTTGAGCATTCTATCAAGTGGTTCATGTGCTTTGTCTTTGATTCCACATTTGCAGGCAAATCAAGAGATTTGAGCATTGTGACAAACAATTTGCATTTGTTGTCTTTGATACATTTTACATTTCCTCATGAAATTTTCTACAGCCTTTTCAACATGTCATTTAGTGTATATCATAGCAGTCTATTGATATCTCTTCGAAGCCTTTTCAAACAATTTTCATACCATGTTTTATGTTTATACATTTACATGCATTCCATTGGGCATTCTATTAAACAATTCAAGGACATTGTTAAAGTTGCCTCATTTTACATGCATGTCTTAGTGGATACCGAGGGTTATAGGATGCTTTAAAAAAAATTGGTAACTAAAATTTTTCTGTACCAGACTACCATAGTCTTCGAAAAAAATGTATCTTCTTTTGTGTTTGCTTCTCATGCCATTTTTGGTGCAGATTGGAGGGTATTGGCAAAGGTTGTTGAATTCATCTTTACACCTGCAAATTCTATTATCTTGAATGTGTTAAAGCTTTTTGCTTTGACACATCCATGTTGTACAAATTTCTAAAAGATGTATCAACAAACACATATTTTTGTATTTCTAGCACTCTTAGCATTTGGTTGTGTATGGTGGTTTAAATTGTTAGTGTATTTGTTTGTAGTTTGTTAGTTTGGTTAGTGGTTCTCTATTTAATTTAGTTTGTTTTTTTAAGTTTATTAGTTTAGTTTGTTAGCTTGTAGTTTTTAAAGTTTGTGTAGTGTTATTTTTATTGGTTTGTGTAGTGTTATTTTAGTGTGTTAGTTTTGTTCATTAGTATTTAGTTGTGAAATAATGTGACAAGCTACATCATCCCAAAGAGGGGCAAAATGTAGACACATAGAAGTGTCTTGTTAAAAATCTTAATTTCTTTATCAATTAATGTAGATTGATTTATTAACTCCATATTTTTCATTCATTAATAATAGTCTCCATATTTGGAATTAATGTACCAATTAATACTATGCTCATTATAGGTATGGTCCAAAAAAAAAAAATGTTTTTCAGCACTAAGGTTTTGCCAATTTAGACCTCATTTGATATAAAGATCAAATCCTATTCGAATTCTGTTGAGATAGGATATTAGACTTCTAGACCCCTTGATAACCTTCGTTATTATGATTCTTAAGCACTCAACAAGCTCTGACCGATATGTCCCTTGTTTATTCATAAATGGCTAGGTAATTTTGTCAAGATTACTGAGACAGGATCGATAAATTCATATATAAATTAATTCTTATTATTTGGATAACAGCAAAGAACAAGCCCCATTGCATTGGGAAGGGACGTCATTTTACTAATGGGTCCTTTCATATACAAATTATGCCCCTATCTAGCTTTTAATATACTAAAAGTTTTCACAGAGTTGAGGATTCATGTAATGGTTAATAGACTAAAGGCTCTGTGAGCGTCTTGAGTTGTCACTTTCATGACAGTGTAGAACAGTAAGACTCTGTCTCCATCAAAGTACCCAATACTTTAAATTTTACATACTCTGATGTTTGATAGTTAATAAACAAGCTCATTATAGGTATGATTTGAGAGTTAGTATGCATCCAGCATCAGATATGTCTGATAGTAAGGTATAGGCATGCCTCGATATCTGAGGCTCATCAGATCCAATTCTCTTCAGGCTCTCCTGACTTAACAAGGTTAAGGAAATGGGTATGATAGGGGAGGTTATAATAATTAGGACAAGGATGTTATTTTAATATATATATATATATAGGTGTAAATCTAGACTGATGCATATTGTTATAATCTCCCTTGTTTCCATAATTTTAGAATTTTATGCTACTTTTTAATTATCAATGGATATTGGGGACAGCCTATACCTCTGGGTTGTTCTCTAGAATTCTGATTTTTAGATATAGTGTGAGGGTCATATGGTTACCCCTCACCCTATATTTGAAAAATCTGTATGCTGACATCTATGCTTACCTTCCTTTATCTAATAGTTTTATCCCATTAAGATGAAGGCATGTAAGCATACAAGCCAGATAGGCAAGCACAGATATCACATGAGGATTGTTGGACTTCTCTGGGATAGTGGAGGTTTTTCTTAGACAATGCTGATTAACACTAATTCTTTTAGCATTTTAGCTCTATTGAACAGATATCTCCTTGGTAACTTGTATTAGTTTATTTCTTTGTTGGTATATAGATCCTTCTAACATTATATTCTCTTCTCTCTTTATGACTGACATCTTTGTTAGGATATAGTTTCTTGTTTTGTTGGGGTATTGTTTCAGACTGCAGGTTGAGCGAAAAAGACTTTACAAGATGGGTTTCAATCAGAGAACAATCCAGATGTTCCCTCCAGGATACAATCGATATCTGATAATAGCACTACTAAATAAACTACCATAGAAAAGGATTTAATTGTATTTAATGATCTTTGTAAAAATCTCGATGTTGTCGAGTAAGTGGGTATGCCCACTTCAATTTTTGTAAAAGGAATTGTATTTTCCGTCCTTTATTAAAATCTCGAGGTTATCGAGCAGTGGGTATGCCCACTTTATTTTTGTATTAGAATCCAGACTCTGAGTCCTAGGCACAGCTGGATATTTTCTCGACCCCGCTCTTTCCTACTAGCACCTGCTCTGAGTGGGGTTTCTTCGAATTCTTTATTCTTAATTATTAATAAAAATTTTTGGCTTCGGCCTCTTATCGATCAAAAAAAAAAAAAAAAATTCTCCATATTCTTCATTATTCTATTAATTATATTTAATAATATATTCTACCTATTTCTATTATTACACTATATTCATTTTACATAATGTCATTTATATATCCCTTACATATCACAACTTCACCCCTTATTTTTTCTCCTTGACTCCCATCAACTATGTCCGCTTAGTAAATGTGGGACAAACACTTATGTCTAACTACCCCATTTATCCTACATTTTTTCTAATATTGGATATAGCTATGAGGACATTTATAAAAGATATTTCCACTTGCATTCTTAAACCCCTTGCATATTTGAACGTTCTTACAATTTTGATCTTTAATCTCTTTAGCATCTTTAATCATGTTGCATCTTTTAATTTTATAATCATTTAGATTCATTATTTTCTATTCACCCAAATCTTCATTCACCATTAGCCATCTTGTGCATTGTGCTTCTGAGTGCACCAAGATGCTAATTACAAGATTCGTAGTAGAAAGGAGTTATATTTGAATGCATTTATTTTGTTTGGTTAATGTTGTTTTACATTTGTATTCGGTAATAGGATTCCATTGTTGGATGCTGGAACAAATCTGAATCTCTGATTTAGAAATCTACTTCCCTCATCTACAATATTCACTTAGAAAATGTGTGACAAATATCTATCTCCAACTACCTTATTTATCCCACTTTTCTCTTACAACTTTCTCTCCCATATGAAGACACCTATGCATGCATTGCGCCTCTCTTATTAAGCCACTTGCATCTTTGATCCTTATGGCTCTCTAGCTCTTTATTCTTGGTAAAACTTATTGCATTATCATTCAATATATTCAGAGTTTCATATCAATTTTTGTCTTCTAAATCCTCCATTCTTCATAACCTCTTGTGCATGGTGCTCTAATAGTAAATCTAATATAGATACAAGATCTTGGTGATAGTAGGGCAATAAATTTGAATGCATTTGTCTTGTTTATTTAATATTGTTTTGCATTTGTATTTAGTAAAGAACTTCATTGTTCCAATGTTGGAACAATTAGATCCCTGATCTTATTTTCAATTTCCTTCATTCGTACATCAGGCACACCCGGTGAGAAAACCTCCTTTTGCTAATTTGGTTTTCGCTTGATTGTTTACATTTGCAAGCAGAAAATTGTATTTTGTTTGGAGATCGATCTTTGTGCAATCATTGTTTACATTTGAAACATCATGTCAATAGCTTATACAAACTAGTTTTATATGTGTTAACTGCATTTGTCTAAAAAATTTAATAATAAAAGTGGTTTAAAACATATCCATTTTTTGCACTGGTATTTAGCTTTATATATACCGATTGCATTTGTTTTAAAAAGTTTCTGAAGATTTTTTAACAAACCAATTTTATGCATATCTTTTACCATTGTGTTGCATGTTATCACATTTCTTCGAAACATTTTTTCAAACTATTTGTGTGCTTATATGTGCTTCCACATTTAGCATACATTTTTGCTAGTTATATTTGCTAGGAAAGTTTGTAAATCTTTTCAGTAGATTCCCTATGATGAAATATCTTTGAGCATTCTATCAAGTGGTTCATGTGCTTTGTCTTTGATTCCACATTTACAAGCAAATCAAGAGATTTGAGCATTGTGACAAACAATTTGCATTTGTTGTCTTTGATACATTTTACATTTGCTCATGAATTTTCTACAGCCTTTTCAACAAGTCAATTAGTGTATATCATAGCAGTCATTGTATCACATCTATTGATATCTCTTGGAAGCTTTTTCAAACAATTTGCATTACATGTTTATGTTTATACATTTACATGCATTCCATTGGGCATTCTATTAAACAATTCAAGGACATTGTTAAAGTTGCCTCATTTTACATGCATGTCTTAGGGGATACCAAGGGTCATAGGATGCTTTAAAAAAATTGGTAACTAAATTTTTTCTATACCAGACTACCATAGTCTTCGAAAAAACTGTATCTTCTTTTTTGTTTGCTTCTCATGCCATTTTGTTGTAGATTGGAGGGTATTGGCAAAGGTTGTTGAATTCATCTTTACACCTGCAAATTGTATTATCTTGAATGTTTTAAAGCTTTTGCTTTGACACGTCCATGTTGTACAGATTTCTAAAAGATGTATCAACAAACACATATTTGTGTATTTCTATCACTCTTAGCATTTGGTTATGTATGGTGGTTTAAATTGTTAGTGTATTTGTTTGTAGTTTTTTAGTTTGGTTAGTGGTTCTCTATTTAATTCAGTTTGTTTTTTTAAGTTTATTAGTTTAGTTTGTTAGTTTGTAGTTTTTAAAGTTTGTGTAGTGTTATTTTTATTGGTTTGTGTAGTGTTATTTTAGTATGTTAGTTTTGTTCATTAGTATTTAGTTGTGAAATAACGTGACAAGCTACATTATCCCAAACAGGGACAAAATGTAGACACATAGAAGTGTCTTGTTAAAAATCTCAATTTCTTTATCAATTAATGTAGATCGATTTAATAACTCCATATTTTTCATTCATTAATAATATTCTCCATATTCTTCATTATTCTATTAATTATATTTAATAATATATTCTACCTATTTCTATTATTACACTATATTCATTTTACATAATGTCATTTATATATCCCTTACATATCACAACTTCACCCCTTATTTTTTCTCCTTGACTCCCATCAACTGCGTCCACTTAGTAAATGTGGGATAAATACTTATGTCTAACTACCCCCTTTATCCTACATTTTTTCTAATATTGGATCTAGCTATGAGGACATCTATAAAAGATATTTCCACTTGCATTCTTAAACCCCTTGCATCTTTGAACATTCTTGTAATTTTGATCTTTAATCTCTTTAGCATCTTTAATCATATTGCATCTTTTAATTTTATAATCATTTAGATTCATTATTTTCTATTCACCCAAATCTT
Source organism: Chamaecyparis obtusa (assembly GCA_027943335.1). Classification (NCBI taxonomy): domain Eukaryota; kingdom Viridiplantae; phylum Streptophyta; class Pinopsida; order Cupressales; family Cupressaceae; genus Chamaecyparis; species Chamaecyparis obtusa. The sequence goes on from BSBK01000089.1 coordinate 1,118,462, forward strand.
CTTTCACCATTAGCCATCATGTGCATTGTGCTTCTGAGTGCGCCAAGATGCTAATTACAAGATTCGTAGTAGAAAGGAGTTATATTTGAATGCATTTATTTTGTTTGGTTAATGTTGTTTTACGTTTGTATTCGGTAATAGGATTCCATTGTTGGATGTTGGAATAAATTTGAATCTCTGACTCAGAAATCTACTTACCTCATCTACAATATTCACTTAGAAAATGTGTGACAAATATCTATCTCCAACTACCTTATTTATCCCACATTTCTCTTATAACTTTCTCTCCCATATGAAGACACCTATCCATGCATTGCCCCTCTCTTATTAAGCCACTTGCATCTTTGATCCTTATGGCTCTCTAGCTCTTTATTCCTGGTAAAACTTATTGCATTATCATTCAATATATTCAGATTTTCATATCAATTTTTGTCTTCTAAATCCTCCATTCTTCATAACCTTTTGTGCATGGTGCTCTAAGAGTAAATCTAATATAGATACAAGATCTTGGTGATAGTAGGGCAATAAATTTGAATGCATTTGTCTTGTTTATTTAATATTGTTTTGCATTTGTATTTAGTAAAGAACTTCAGTGTTCCAATGTTCGAACAATTAGATCCTTGATCTTGTTTGCAATTTCCTTCATTCGTATATCTGGCACACCTAGTGAGAAAGCCTCCTTTTGCTAATTTGGTTTTCATTTGATTGTTTACATTTGCAAGCAGAAAATTGTATTTTGTTTGGAGATCGATCTTTGTGCAATCACTATTTACATTTGAAACATCATGTCAATAGCTTATATAAACTAGTTTTATATGTGTTAATTGCACTTGTCTAAAAAATTTAATAATAAAAGTGGTTTAAAACATATCCATTTTCTACACTGGTATTTAGCTTTATATATACCGATTGCATTTGTTTTAAAAAGTTTCTGAAGATTTTTTAACAAACCATTTTTATGCATATCTTTTACCATTGTGTTGCATGTTATCACATTTCTTCGAAACATTTTTTCAAACTATTTGTGTGCTTATATGTGCTTCCACATTTAGCATACATTTTTGCTAGTTATATTTGCTAGGAAAGTTTGTAAATCTTTTCAGTAGATTCCCTATGATGAAATATCTTTGACCATTCTATCAAGTGGTTCCTGTGCTTTGTCTTTGATTCCACATTTGCAGGAAAATCAAGAGATTTGAGCATTGTGACAAACAATTTGCATTTGTTGTCTTTGATACATTTTACATTTCCTCATGAAATTTTCTACAGCCTTTTCAACAAGTCAATTAGTGTATATCATAGCAGTCATTGTATCACATCTATTGATATCTCTTCGAAGCCTTTTCAAACAATTTGCATTACATGTTTTATGTTTATACATTTACATGCATTCCATTGGGCATTCTATTAAACAATTCAAGGACATTGTTAAAGTTGCCTCATTTTACATGCATGTCTTAGGGGATACCAAGGATTATAGGATGCTTTTAAAAAAATTGGTAACTAAAAGTTTTCTATACCAGACTACCGTAGTCTTCAAAAAAATTGTATCTTCTTTTGTGTCTGCTTCTCATGCCATTTTTGGTGTAGATTGGAGGGTATTGGCAAAGGTTGTTGAATTCATCTTTACACCTGCAAATTGTATTATCTTGAATGTTTTAAAGCTTTTGCTTTGACACGTCCATGTTGTACAGATTTCTAAAAGATGTATCAACAAACACATATTTGTGTATTTCTAGAACTCTTAGCATTTGGTTTTGTATGGTGGTTTAAATTGTTAGTGTATTTGTTTGTAGTTTGTTAGTTTGGTTAGTGGTTCTCTATTTAATATAGTTTGTTTATTTAAGTTTATTAGTTTAGTTTGTTAGTTTGTAGTTTTTAAAGTTTGTGTAGTGTTATTTTTATTGGTTTGTGTAGTGTTATTTTAGTATGTTAGTTTTGTTCATTAGTATTTAGTTGTGAAATAACGTGACAAGCTACCCAAAGAGGGGCAAAATGTAGACACATAGAAGTGCCTTGTTAAAAATCTTAATTTCTTTATCAATTAATATAGATCGATTTATTAACTCCATATTTTTCATTCATTATTAATATTCTCCATATTCTTCATTATTCTATTAATTATATTTAATAATATATTCTACCTATTTCTATTATTACACTATATTCATTTTACATAATGTCATTTATATATCCCTTACATATCACAACTTCACCCCTTATTTTTTCTCCTTGACTCCCATCAACTACGTCCGCTTAGTAAATGTGGGACAAATACTTATGTCTAACTACCCTCTTTATCCTACTTTTTTTCTAATATTGGATCTAGCTATGAGGACATCTATAAAAGATATTTCCACTTGCATTCTTAAACCCCTTGCAGCTTTTAACGTTCTTGCAATTTTGATCTTTAATCTCTTTAGCATCTTTAATCATATTGCATCTTTTAATTTTATAATCATTTAGATTTATTATTTTCTATTCACCCAAATCTTCATTCACCATTAGCCATCTTGTGCATTGTGCTTCTAAGTGTACCAAGATGCTAATTACAAGATTTGTAGTAGAAAGGAGTTATATTTGAATGCATTTATTTTGTTTGGTTAATGTTGTTTTACGTTTGTATTTGGTAATAGGATTCCATTGTTGGATGTTGGAACAAATCTGAATCTCTGATTCAGAAATCTACTTCCCTCATCTACAATATTCACTTAGAAAATGTGTGACAAATATCTATCTCCAACTACCTTATTTATCTCACTTTTCTCTTACAACTTTCTCTCCCATATGAAGACACCTATCCATGCATTGCCCCTCTCTTATTAAGCCACTTGCATCTTTGATCCTTATGGCTATCTAGCTCTTTATTCTTGGTAAAACTTATTGCATTATCATTCAATATATTCAGAGTTTCATATCAATTTTTGTCTTTTAAATCCTCCATTCTTCATAACCTCTTGTGCATGGTGCTCTAAGAGTAAATCTAATATAGATACAAGATCTTGGTGATAGTAGGGCAATAAATTTGAATGCATTTGTCTTGTTTATTTAATATTGTTTTGCATTTGTATTTAGTAAAGAACTTCATTGTTCCAATGTTGGAACAATTAGATCCCTGATCTTGTTTGCAATTTCCTTCATTCGTACATCTGGCACACCCAGTGAGAAAGCCTCCTTTTGCTAATTTGGTTTTCGCTTGATTGTTTACATTTGCAAGCAGAAAATTGTATTTTGTTTGGAGATTGATCTTTGTGCAATCATTGTTTACATTTGAAACATCATGTCAATAGCTTATACAAACTGGTTTTATATGTGTTAACTGCATTTGTCTAAAACATTTAATAATAAAAGTGGTTTAAAACATATCCATTTTCTGCACTGGTATTTAGCTTTATATATACCGATTGCATTTGTTTTAAAAAGTTTCTGAAGATTTTTTAACAAACCATTTTTATGCATATCTTTTACCATTGTGTTGCATGTTATCACATTTCTTCGAAACATTTTTTCAAACTATTTGTGTGCTTATATGTGCTTCCACATTTAGCATACATTTTTGCTAGTTATATTTGCTAGGAAAGTTTGCAAATCTTTTCAGTAGATTCCCTATGATGAAATATCTTTGAGCATTCTATCAAGTGGTTCCTGTGCTTTGTCTTTGATTCCACATTTACAGGCAAATCAAGAGATTTGAGCATTGTGACAAACAATTTGCATTTGTTGTCTTTGATACATTTTACATTTCCTCATGAAATTTTCTACAGCCTTTTCAACAAGTCAATTAGTGTATATCATAGCAGTCATTGTATCACATCTATTGATATCTCTTGGAAGCCTTTTCAAACAATTTGCATTACATGTTTTATGTTTATACATTTACATGCATTCCATTGGGCATTCTATTAAACAATTCAAGGACATTGTTAAAGTTGCCTCATTTTACATGCATGTCTTAGGGGATACTGAGGGTTATAGGATGCTTTTAAAAAAATTGGTAACTAAAAGTTTTGTGTACCAGACTACCATAGTCTTCGAAAAAACTATATCTTCTTTTGTGTTTGCTTCTCATGCCATTTTTGGTGCAGATTGGAGGGTATTGGCAAAGGTTGTTGAATTCATCTGTACACCTACAAATTGTATTATCTTGAATGTTTTAAAGCTTTTGCTTTGACATGTCCATGTTGTACATATTTCTAAAAGATGTATCAGCAAACACATATTTGTTTATTTCTAGCACTCTTAGCATTTGGTTGTGTATGGTGGTTTAAATTGTTAGTGTATTTGTTTGTAGTTTGTTAGTTTGGTTAGTTGTTCTCTATTTAATTTAGTTTGTTTATTTAAGTTTATTAGTTTAGTTTGTTAGTTTGTAGTTTTTAAAGTTTGTGTAGTGTTATTTTTATTGGTTTGTGTAGTGTTATTTTAGTATGTTAGTTTTGTTCATTAGTATTTAGTTGTTAATATTTTTTTATAGTGTTTGTTTAGTTGTTAGGGTCTTTGTTAGTGTTAGTTTTTTTAGTTTTTTCTGGTTAGTTTGGTCTTATTGTTTTGTTACGTTTTAGGTTAGTGTCATTGTTTGTTGGTTTTTTTTCTTGGTTAGTACAGTTGATTTTATTGTGTTGTTAGGTGTTGGTAGTGTGTTTTCAATTTATTTTAATTTTGAGACTAATCTCTAGTAGATTAACGAGTAGACCAAGATGCTTTTGTATGTTGAAGAATTGAATACAAAACTACTCATAATTTGTGGATGTAGGTTTTACTTGGTTTTAATCTTGATTTCTAAATGGTAAATGAACCTTGCCTACTTCAAATTACATCAAATTTTATTTGGTGCTTAAAAATAAACAATGTTTGATGTGTTTGGTTAACTCCCACTTTTTTTCCTTTTATGTGCTTAGATCCCAATGTAGGACATAAGTATCATCTCCCCTCACCTTCATGAATCTTGGGAATTTGATAAAGTGCATCTACCTTCATTTTATGAAAAGATAGAAAAAAGTATCCTTTCTCGTCACATTTATGGATCTTGTGTGTAAGAGATATCATGTGTATCTTTTACTCTAGAGAGGCATGTCTTGGTCGAGAAAGAGGTACTCAGCCTAATGGAATGATCTCAAGTAGTGATAAGCTAAAGCCAATCTTGACTCGACCCGCTATATAAGCAAGGGAAGCTAAAGCTTTATGTACTTGGTATGAGAGCTATGTTGTTAAATCTTATGTATCCACTCACTTGTGTTTGTGAATATATCAGAGCTTGTGACAAGGGGGGAAGCTCCCTTCAAGGGTGGGGAGACCTAGCGGTTGCATGGGTATCAAGTTGAGTCATTACTAAACACCATTTTTAGTAGCCTACCCTATTTTTGACCAAAAACTGCAATACATTTTAGTGCAAGGGTGGGAAAGAATTTTCCCCGAAGATTACTCACCATAAGGCTCCCTTGACCATATAAAAAAATCTTCAATTTTGTATAGGCTATTTATCTAGCCTTCTGAGGAGAGGGGCAGTGTTTCCCTATTTGTTGGCTCTCAAATATACAAAAAAAGAAGGCACACCCATTCTAGGTGTGACAAGTCTACTTCAGTTGACAAAGATTCCAAGATGTGGGTTGTGGAATCGTATGAAGCCATTTCCTTAGGCTAGAAAGTGTTTTCAAGTGTCTTTGATTGTGTTATACCAGCAAAAATTTGTGCTTTGGGGAACCTTTTAATATACACATTTGCACTTATATTTCTCATCAAACAAAAAAACATTTTGTCTTTGTGTTTGAAGTGTATTCTTTGTCACATTTTATTATTCAAAATAAGACAAACTTGAGACCAACATTGAGATCACAACTTTTTCTACACACATTGCTAAATATTTCTAAGACAAATCAATAATTCAAAGTCATCAATAGTTAACACATCCAATAAAGAACAAGAGAAAAATAATCATTGATATCTTGCACCAAGAGGGCTTTTCACTTAGATTTTTGATCTATCGTGACCTTTTTTATTAGTATCATCATACCTTATCCTCTATTTATCGATTACCATAGCATATTATATATCTTTTGCTCACAACACTAGTATATTTTGCACCTTTTTTCGACGGAGTATTGGTCAAAGTTTCCACCCAAATGGGTCGAATACTCGACCAACCGATTGGTCTCTATTTTCATCATCAAAATATCGACATATCTCTTCAATCGTAGAATGTTTGATGCCAATCTTGGTCAAAAATGATAGTGGAAAGCGGTGGTATATTAGTTAAAAATTTGACCAAATTTGGTCTAAATGTTTGGCCCGTCCAACCAGGATGCGAAAACCACAAAGGTCATATTTCGACCAAATTTTGTTGCAACATAGACCAATATTGGTTGAAATATTTGGCCACTCCAACCAAGATGCCAAACCCACGACGCCATAGTTCAACGCAAAATGGTCAATTATTTGACCAAACTAGGTCAAAGTTTTGACGCAAATTAGTCAAACCATCGACTAAGGTTAGTCAAAATTTCGACTAAATATGGAATGTTTTAAAAAAAATGAATGAAGATAAATATCCAGACTAATCACTAATGGCGTCCTGATCGGTGATTAGTCTAGATATTTATCTTCAGGTGTCCACACTCATTCTGCTGCTTGTTACCAGTGGTTCCTTGCTCATTCTATTTTCTAGACTGCTTTGGGCTCTAGCAATCCATATTCTTGTTGGGGATGGTGGTGGTGCTGCGGACAGAGTCCTTAACCAATCCTTAACCTAATAAGTCCTCACATTATCAAATTTTCAAGTATTTCTTGAGAAAATCACCCATCTCAAAGGATGTGGACCTAATGGCACTGGCCCATTATACCCAAGGATTCAGTGGAGTTGATATTACAGAGATTTTCCAGCGGGCTTGCAAGTATGCTATTAGAGAAAATATTGAGAAGGTTAGTTTCAATTGTGGCAGCTTTTGAAAACTAGATTTGGTTATGAATTTCTTAATGCTTTTTTTGAACTGGTGTGTTAGAATTTTAGATTTTTTGATTCAATTTTCCTCAACTTGTATCTTATTGTTTCAATTTTTAAAAAAAAAACAAGTGAAGATAAATATGCAGAGTAATCACCAATGACATCTTGCTCAGTGATTAGTCTAGATATTTATCTTCAGGTGTTACTTTGTATTAATATATATCGTTGTGTATTTTTTTATGTTACTTTACTATTTGTTTTTTAACGGTAATTGGTAATTTTATTAATCATAACGGGTTAGAACTTGGCCCAAACCAGGGATAGCTACAATCTTTTTTCTGCCCTCTGGTCTCGACACCCAATAGGTCTTTTCTTTTCTCTGCCCTCTGGTGTGGTTGCTACCTTTCTAGCACACTTCCCATCATCCAAACCATCCACTTCCTTCGTAACATTGGTCACTTTACATGCATTTCCAATTTCTTGATTCGATGTCTCACCATACACAGCTTGAGAAAAACTCTTTTGTTGCTTCAACTTCTTCTCCACCATATAATGATGGTGTGAGATGTCTTTCCACCAGGATGCCCTATCTGAATACACCTCCCACACCAGAAGGGAATCCCTTCGTAATCCAGAGGCTGTTCCCAACACCCTTTACTAGTTTTAAGTAATTTTATATGATCACTAGCACATTTCATGCATTGATGAGAAACAGTATCCAAAGTTTCTAGATTTTGAGAAGAGGTATGAGTGGAGGCCAAAGAAGGGATATTTGTGAAGGTTTTATAGATGTAGGTTACTGAATCATCATCTCTATACTATTACTCAATCTGGAAACCCTTGTATGTATATAGCCACTCTAGCAAATCTCCACATCTAGAAGATCTCCACAAAAATCCCTTATGACCTCCACTGCATATACGTCTTCTCATAATATAAAACTCCCCATCATTGATTCTCATCAATGTACCAATTTGGATAGTAAGTCTAATTTAATTTGTTCACGGACTGAGACCTTAAATTATTGAGCTTCTCTTTGTTTCGAGAATAGTTTAACATTCTCTACTTAACAGGGCCAACCACGTGAAGGTGGAAGCTCATATGGCCCCTCCTAGGAGCCTCGTATGACCCTTTACGACATTTTAAGACCTCTAAGATGTATTCTTAGGGATCGTAAATGGTCATAAAGGGTCATAAGGGGTCCTGGGACACAATAGCTGAGAAACATAATTGTAGGCATCATGGTCACATTTTTTTGGAGACAACATAATTGAGTGGTATACCCAGATGATGTAGAGAAACTTTTTCTCCTCTAGTTCCAAGTTGACACTGTAGGATCCAAAGACCATAGATAAGGAATAAATATATAGAGCAGAGGAGGGCCATAATGAAAAAAATAATACAGGACAAACCTCAACTAGTTAAATAAGACAACTGCAAACATTTTAATAGATTTTTATTATTAAATAATGAAATTTGCATATACTAGTGTTCTAAGCCCCCTCATTACATGATTTATTAGTGTAAGACCCCTCTGAATTACACATCTAGAAAATGAAACTATAACCTACTGGGATTGAGACAAACCTTATAAAACAACAATAGCTAAGAAGGATCGCTTGCCAACATCTGTTGGAGGACCTTGTATTCATGAGAAAAAGATGTATTCAATAGATGTTGACAAGCGATCCTTCTTAGTTTTTGTTGTTTTATAAGGTTTGTCTCAATCCCAATAGGTTGTAGTTTCATTTTCTAGATGTGTAAGTTAGAGGGGGCTTACAATAATAAATAATGTAATGAGGGAGCTTAGAACACTAGTATATGCAAATTTCATTATTTAATAATAAAAATCTATTAAAATGTTTGCAGTTGCCTCATTTAACTTGAGGTTTGTCCTGTATTATTTTGGTCATTATGACCCTCCTCTGCTCTCTAAATTTATTCCTTATCTATGGTCTTTGGATCCCGCAGTCTCAACTTGGAATCAGAGGAGCAGAAGGTACTCTACATCGTCTGGGTATACAACTCAATTATGTTGTCTCCAAAAAAATGTGACCATGATGCCTACAATTATGTTTCTCAGCTATTGTGAAATCTACATTTAT